>SJYT01060732.1:339362-455454 GCA_006410635.1 Cephalophus harveyi
TGGGCTCCAAAATCACTGCAGATGGTGACTGCAGCCATGAAATTAGAAGACGCTTACTCCTTGGAAGAAAAGTTATGACCAACCTAGATAGTATTTTCAAAAGCAGAGACATTACTTTGCCGACTAAGGTCTGTCTAGTCAAGGCTATGGTTTTTCCTGTGGTCATGTATGGATGTGAGAGTTGGACTGTGAAGAAAGCTAAGCACCAAAGAACTGATGCTTTTGAACTGTGGTGTTGGAGAAGACTCTTGAGAGTCCCTTGGACTGCAGGGAGATCCAACCAGTCCATTCTGAAGGAGATCAGCCCTGGGATTTCTTTGGAAGGAATGATGCCAAAGCTGAAACTCCAGTACTTTGGCCACCTCACGCGAAGAGTTGACTCATTAGAAAAGACTCTAATGCTGGGAGGGATTGGGGGCAGGAGGAGAAGGGGACGACCGAGGATGAGATGGCTGGATGGCATCACGGACTCGATGGACGTGAGTCTGAGTGAACTCTGAGAGATGGTGATGCACAGGGAGGCCTGGTGTGCTGGGATTCATGGGGTCGCAAAGAGTCGGACACGACTGAGCGACTGAACTGAACTGAACTGATAAAGAAGGCGGAAATCCTGTTCCGTTTGGTAAGACAAACACATATAATATGTTCTATTATTAGTAGCATTTCTTGAAAAGTTAAAACACTCAGAACAAATATCAAACCAAATGGGATTCCAGAAAGAAGGCAAACCAGGTCATTCTTGGGTCACATGGGACGTGTGGTCCCCCAAAACAAAGAGGGGGTATTTAAGTCAAATACATAGTGACAAAGGTGAGGGACAGTTTCTCTGCATTTTCTGGAATTGACAATAACTTTTTTTTTTAACATCTCCTAGCAAAGTCAATCTTCTTTTTAAACTAAGTAGTAATTGTATGGCTCAGAAATGCTGGAAAAATGAAAATGTATTTTTACTCAGCACTGGTTTGAAGGGTACAATCAAAAAACCATTGAGAAATCCTTAACAGCATACTCATCTCCAAGAGAGCAGAGAAAGATGCTGGCTTTTAACTAGCAATTGCCCCTGAAAGTCTGTGAGCAGGCATGTGAAGGTCATTCTCCTGACAGCAGAAGAGGCCTTAAGAAGCCAAACCTCAGAAACAGTCTATGAATTAGGGACACACTCTGCAGTAATCCTGAGGATTTAAAGCAGCTTCTGCTCAGACAGTAACCATGTTGCAAGATCCCTACCTTATTCTATTCATATATCATTCCTATCATCAGGACTTCAAAATTTTTTTCTTGTTGTAATTTACCCGATTAAAACCACCACCACACTACTGCTCCCATTTAATATCTGGACCCAGAAGAATATGGAATCCCCCTCAGTGTGGCTGGCCTCCATGTATTTAGTCATGCTCCTCCAAGCCATTTCTTCTCAAACTTAAACTTGCATCTATACATATTGCCTTCATATGTATTCATTTACTAAATAAATGGATGTTAAGGACTTGTTTAGTCCATAGTTCTCAGTCAGCTGTTCTTAAAGGTGGTGATTTTTGCTGCCATCTCCTAAACAGGTGACATTGAGCAATTCCTGGAGACATTTTTGTTGTCACAACTGGGAAGGCTGAGGGTACGACAGGCATCTAGGAGCTGGAGACCAGAGATGCTGCTAAATATCCTCTGATGTACAGAACAGCTCTCTTCCCCATACCAACACAAATAACAATTGGAGTCAGCAAGCCTGGGAGGAAGACAGAATGCCTCTCAGGGTGAGCACTGCTCCGCTGTTTCGAAAAAAAGCTTCTAGGGCCTTTTGAGTTATATAAAGCTGACGCCCTTTGGTACACAATTGAGAAATACAATTTAGCGAATAAAAGTACAGGATGCCACACATAGAAAAGAAATTTTTGCAAATAATACTTCTGATATATATATATATGCACACACACACACTTATACAACTATACATAAAAACAACTCAATATATGTAAAACTTAATAATAAAAAGATAAATAACCCATATTTTTACAAAAGCAAAAGCTCCAAATGGATATTTCATCAAAAAATACAGAAATGGCCAATGAACATATATAAAGATCACCATCATTATTTATTGTGTGTATGTGTGATAAGTTGCTAGGTCATGTCCAACTCTTTGCAACTCCATAAACTATAGCCCACCAGGCTCCAATGTCCATGGGATTTCTCAGGCAAGAATACTGAAGTGGGTTGCCCTTTCCTTCTCCAGGGGATCTTCCCAACCCAGGGATAGAACCCGTGTCCCTTGCTTCTGCTGCTGCTGCTGCTAAGTCTCTTCAACCGTGTCCGACTCTGTGCAACCCCATAGATAGCGTGTCCCCTGCACTGGGAGGCAAATTCTTTACTACTGAGCCACCTGGGAAGTCCCATCATTAGTTATTAGGAAAACACAAATCAAAATCATAAGGGGGGGGGTCAATAAATGTTATTTAAAAGGATATGAAGAAATCAGAATCTTCATGAACTGCTGACCAGAATCTATATGGTGCAGCCATTTTGGAAAACAGCCTGGCTGTTCCTCAAATTGTTAAATATAAAGTCACTACTTATATATTCTTAGGTATACTTCCAAGAGAAACTAAAGCATATGTCCAAACTTGTACACAAAACTTCACGGCAGCATTATTCATGGTAAAGAAAAAAAAAGAAAATAAATAAAATGTTTGTCAAGTCATATGAATTGATAAAAGAAATGCAGTATATCCATAAGGCAATATTATTACAATAAAACAAAAGTACAGACCCATGCTATAATATAAATGAATCTTGAAAATGTTACACTAAGTGAAAAAAATCAGTCATAAAGTTGTACATATGATTCCAATATTTGGATATAAAATAGTCAAAATAGGCAAATCTATATAAAAAGTAGAATAGTGATTTCTAGGTTGGGGGATGATGGTGAGTTTTGTGAGGATACAGTTCAGGGCTACAAGGTTTCTTTTTGAAGTAACAGTATGTCTTAAAATTGATGATGTTGATAGATGTACAAATCTATAAAGACATTTAAATCCACCAAATTGTACATTTTAAATTTAAATAATGAATTACATGGTAGGCTAATTAATATAGCAATGAAATTGTTAAAAATGGAAGACATCCTATTACATTTTCAATTCAGATTAAGATTAAAAGTTACTCAATCTACTTATTTATCTCATGCTAAAGTTGTATACTAAAAGTTATTTGCTGTTCATCAGAAATTTAAATTAAATAGAGTCCTGTATTTTAACTAGAAATCCTATTCACAATTCACAATAGATTAAAAAAAACTTAGAGAAAGAAAAATTTTTAAGTCTTTATAATAGAGTCAGAAAATTTTGGAGTTTATATCCTAAAGCCAAAAGAAGACTAGAATCTGGAAAGAAGATGAAGGGAAATTATTAACTAAAGAAATTTCTTATATGTAATGGTAGTCCAAACAATTTATAATTTTTCAAAACCTGGGAATGAAAAATGTCCTGGGACTACCATGGTCCAACATTCAGTTGCTATTTGCCTTTGTTATAATCAATTTCCTTTTTCCAGTAAAATTACATGACTATGTGTTAACATACAAAAGCCTTGGGCTATGGTGCTTGGGGCAATGAAGGACTCATTGGTTGGGCAGACTTTGGATTTTGAGGGCAGCCAATCCAATAAGCTCAGGGCAGAGTGCAGAACCAAATTCAGAGGCAAGTTATAGGGAGAGACAGGCTGAGACCTGAGAAGCTGGGCGAGATGAGAGAAAAGGGTTTCAGAAAAAAATCAACCTTTCACTTCCCTTTCAACCTGTCACTGCTCCTCAACCACATCCCCCCCCCCCCCCGGTGAGAGAGGAAGAATGCTAGAGAAATGTCTGTATTTTGAGACAGTGATGTCTATCATTGAACTTGGTAAAAAATGGAGTCCTTCCCTGGTGGCTCAGAGGTTAAAGCGTCTGCCTCCAATGCGGGAGACCTGGGTTCGATCCCTGGGTCGGGAAGATCCCCTGGAGAAGGAAATGGCAATCCACTCCAGTATTCTTGCCTGGAGAATCCCATGGACGGAGAAGCCTAGTAGGTTACAGTCCACGGGGTCGCAAAGAGTCGGACACGACTGAGCGACTTCACCTTCCTTCAAGAAACTAGAGGATATGGACCACTTGGATTGGAACATTGGAAAGGCTTTTAACAACCATTTCCATATATTAACTTTGGCCTGTATGTCTCACCATGGATGTGAACACAACCATTTCATATATTCAGTATTTATAGAAATCTTACTAGATGCAAAGTCCAAAATTAGCTTTAAGATGATTTGTAAGTGAATTAGACAATCAGTCTTCTCAAAGATCTTCTCGACCTGTTCAGGAGATAGAACTTAAGAAATACCCCTAAAACACAGTGAAAATACCATCATTTTTGTTTAAACTACCATTGTTCTAATTCCTAATCACTGTCTTTCCACTGCCTCCCTAAAGTTCTCAATATTAATCTTTCAAAAATACAGTGTTGGCAATGGCTTCACTGCCTTTAAAATTCTGTGTGGTTTGTGTGTGTTCAGTCAGAGTCGTGTCCGACTCTCTGCCGGCCAGGCCCCTCTGTCCATGGGATTTTCTAGGCAAGAATACTGAAGAGGGTTGCCATTTCCTTCTCCAGGAGATCTTACCAACACTGCATGCTATCAACTGGGTATAAAGTTCTAATGCTTCACCATCGCCAGCGAATCCTTTCCCAGTTTGATTCCATTCTACCTCTCAAGATTCAGTTCTTGGCTTTTTCCCCCATGTATTTTAGGCTCCAGCATGCACAAAGGCTTTTGCAATGGCAACATAAATTTAGAGGAAGTCATGTATGGATGTGAGAGTTGGACTGTGAAGAAGGCTGAGCGCTGAAGAATTGATGCTTTTGAACTGTGGTGTTGGAGAAGACTCTTGAGAGTCCCTTGGACTGCAAGGAGATCCAACCAGTCCATTCTGAAGGAGATCAGTCCTGGGATTTCTTTGGAAGGAATGATGCTAAAGCTGAAACTCCAGTACTTTGGCCACCTCATGTGAAGAGTTGACTCATTGGAAAAGACTCTGATGCTGGGAGGGATTGGGGGCAGGAGGAGAAGGGGACGACCAAGGATGAGATGGCTGGATGGCATCACCGACTCGATGGACGCCAGTCTGAGTGAACTCCGGCAGTTGGTGATGGGCAGGGAGGCCTGGCGAGCTACGATTCATGAGGTCGCAAAGAGTCAGACACGACTGAGCAACTGAACTGAACTGAGCTGAACTGAAAGTTTGAAACCGGAAATGGCTTTGATACAATAAGTCCTTCTCAGAACTCTAAGAACTCGTGGGAGTGCTTTGGACAATTAAGGAATATGGGTTGGGGAGCATGCATCACTTTTATTAGATCTCAAAGCTCAGAGGGACCTGAGACATAAATTATGCCCATTATACCCATAAACAATTTTACAAGTCAGTACAGAATTGTTCAACAAGATTCCTATGAAAGTCACTGAGATCACATTGCAGCTGCGCATGCCAGGAGTGAACATCTGGGGAAAAGCAATAGGATTACACTGACTCGCAGGGGAGCACACATAATACCATTTCCCCTTGACCTCTATTGAGCTGGCTTCATTATCAAATCTCCCGGTGTTATGGCAGGCATTAATTTCTGAACTGTTCAGGCTGGTATGTGGATTTTTAGTATCAGGTGTCATCTATTGTATCTCACAATGGGATTTTTTGAACGTGAGCTTGCTGATAAAATCAAGGATCAATTCAACAACTAGGAAATTGTCCATTCAGACCAACCTTCCATCTACCTCTCTCTGTAGACCTTAATGGCCTGTCACCAGTTGTCCTTGAAGATAAAACCCCTACTGGGGATAATTTGAGCTGTGTACATTTTTTCACATATCATAATAAAAAATACAAGCCTGATTATAAAAAAAAAATTACTTGTATGTTCAAGTCTACATAAAATTTAAAGAGAAACAGAAATTAATTTTTATTATTTCATTCATAAATGAATAGTAAGTATGTGGGAGGGAAATACTTCTTTCTATTGAAAATATTATTTTGCCAGGTTGTGATTTGCTTATTAATCACTAGATTGAAAGCTCCACAATGGCAGAGATTTTACCTGATCTGTTCACTGACATAGCCCCAGCACCAGCCCCTGATGGACACACAGCAGAAAAACAGCATTCACCAAATGAACGGCTAAGGAAAGGATGCAAACACCTAGATTACCCTGTTGGTCATTTTCTTTCTCACACGGAAACAATTTAGACATCAAGGAACATGACCATAAAAATCGAACGATATCACTACAAATAATAGTAGCTAATGTTTATTGTCTCCTAGGAACATTTTTAGCCCTCTTATCTCCTTGCCTTTACTTCATTCATTTTCATTTATAGGCTAATAAAATTTAAGACACATGCCCTATGTCACAAGTCAACTGAGGAATTTAAACATGAACCTGTGTCTTTATTATCAACAGCCACTGTCTTATCCTCAGACCCCAAGTGCCTCTCCCTCCACATATACAGCCCTATTCTACGGGATAGAATTCCTGGGAAATGAGAGGCATCTTGTCAAGATATGTCTTGACATAACTCTGTCTCATGTTCTTATTATTTTCATTGCTCAGTATGAACCTTATATAAAGCTTTGCATAAAAGAGATTAATTTAAGACCACTTTATACATTTGGTCAGTGAGGAATTAACAATGTGAGCCCTAGAACAACCACCTCAAATGTGTTTCTCTAGCCACTATATTGCAGCATAAAACCACATTTATTCTCATCCCGCTCCATGCTCTTCCACTCAACACAAGGAATGATGATTAGTGATGCTTAAAAACACAAAATCAGACCTCACTTAAGACAATTTCTTGTTAACCTTATGGACACCCACTTGTACTAGGAGAAGATTATCTATATCCCCAGACTAACTCTAGCAGTGACTATGGCAGTAATTTTAGTTTAGGAATCACTGGATACTTCAGTAAGGCAACGTCTTTTGGACAATGTTCAAACTGAACACTTACATTCAGTAAATCAAATGAATCATCATGATTACTTTCCTTAAATGACAGAATAAAAGTACCACGCTTATTTAATACACACACTTCCTCTCCTTACTTTTACATTTCACTTCCAACAATGACTCTAATGAAAAAATTCAAATGCAAGGAAAGAGTGTGTGTAGAAGCCGTTAGAATCTGTTAGAATCTCATTAGGCCAGATGGTATCTATAAAAAGAAGAAATTTCCATGGAGATCTAAGAAAAATTACTGGACAAAATCACTCCAATGTTCAATTGGAAGAATCTGTCATATAGAAAGAGTGTGATGATTCTGGGGTAGAACCAAAGGTTTTTTATCCCAAATTAACTAGTATGCATTTGCATAGGGAATATTGTAGATATCATGATATTTTCAAAGAATTTACAAATTCATAAAAAATAAAATGAAAAAAGAGTGTTGCTTCAAATATGCTTCACTGACAATTTTTATTATCATTTACATTTTTGCCTGTTTATAAGACTGGACTCTGATGAAGACTTTCTGATTTTTAGCATTACATGGGTGGTATTTGTGACACACACACACACATATATATTTTGAGATAACATTGGTCACTTGCAATGAGTATTTGAAAATAAGTTTTACTCACTGGATACTTGAAAATTCCTAAAAACAGAAAAGAAATTTGAATACAGCCTTGTGATTTCTGAGCCAAAGAGGTAAAAAATAAAGAATCACCTTGATATAAAGGTAAATAAATGATTGATGAAGAAGAAGCACATTGCTGGTTCAAGTGTACTTTGAATACCATGAATGACACCAGAGGCATTTTTATGTTGGTTATTTTGTTATGCTTTTTTTTTGGAAACCTATTTTGAGGTTTTACACTTTCATTCATTCTAATATAAATGGACAATCAATAAGGTTGTTACATGTTCTTTGCCTATGTGGATAATAGATATACTTTGAAATTTCTCTAATTTAGTTTATATTACTTAGCATATTGGAAGGTTGAGTTTCTCCACCATCTACCAACCACTAACACTGGTCATGAAGCTAGCACTGGGAAGGAGTAAGGATGGAGAAGTCTATTCTGGCCTACATAAATGGTGGTACATCCTGGATAGATGGAAAGCCTAGTAAAAGAATATTACAGTTTGATAATCTCTAGGTCTATCCATGTGGAGAAGGCAATGGCAATCCACTCCAGTACTCTTGCCTGGAAAATCCCATGAGAGGAGCCTGCTAGGCTGCAGTCCATGTTGTCACTTAGAGTCAGACATGACTGAGCGGCTTCACTTTCACTTCACTTTCCTGCAGTGGAGAAGGAAATGGCAACCCACTCCAGTGTTCTTGTCTGCAGAATCCCAGGGGTGGGGGAGCCTGGTGGGCTGCAGTCCATGTTGTCATTTAGTCAGACACGACTGAGTGGCTTCACTTTCACTTCACTTTCCTGCATTGGAGAAGGAAATGGCAACCCACTCCAGTGTTCTTGCCTGGAGAATCCCAGGGACGGGGGAGCCTGGTGGGCTGCCGTCTCTGGGGTTGAACAGAGTCGGACACGACTGAAGCGACTCAGCAGCAGCAGCAGGTCTATCCATGCTCCTGCAATTGGCAGCATTTCATTCATTCTTATGACTGAGTAATATTCCACTGGACAATATGTACAATACGTATTGCACCCAATATGTACCATATGTATTGTACAATACATTGTACAAATTTATAATACAATTGTAAACCTGTTATATTCCAATTAAAAACACATGGGTGGGGGGGAAGACCACAAAAGAGTTATTAGAAATGTCATCATCACTATAAAAAAGATTATTATACTTATTCTCTGAATTTTGTGAAGAAAAAAATAAACTGGGGAAAGTGAGAGGATCAGAGACAGAGCTCATTGTCTCCTATCATTTTATTCTACCTCCATAAACACACAATCACACACACTCGATATTCAAACCATTTAACCACTGCCAGGTAATACCAATGGTAAAGAACCTACCTGCCAAAGCAGGAGACGTAAGAGACACAGGTTTGATCCCTGGGTTGGGAAGATCCCCTGGAGAAGGGCATGACAATCCACTCCAGGATTCTTCCCAGCAGAATCCCGTAGACAGAGGAACCTGGCAGGCTATGGTTCATGGGGTTGCAAAGAGTCAGAGGGGACTGAAGTGACTTAGCATACAGCATACTGGCCATTTAAAATGGACACAAGCTTACAATGAATATTCACTTTTTATGTATGTTGTTTGGATGATCTGTATTTTCCCTTTACACACACTTACACACACACACACACACGTATATATATATATTGCTGAAGTATAGCTGACTTACAATGATTCAGGGGTATAGCAAGATGATTCAGATATACATATATTACTTTTCAGTTTATTTTTCATTGGAGGTTATTATAAGATATTGACTATAATTCCCTGTGCTATACAGTAAACCTTTGTTGCTTGTTACAACTCTATTTTTTTTAAATTAGAAATCCAGCATTCTATCCTAAGTCAAAAAAGTAGAATCAAAATACCATATTTTTTTAGGCAAAAATTCATAAGTTTTCTAACATATATATTATACATACTATTTATATATATGTATATAAAAGCTTTTCTACTACACTTGATAGAAGCTTGAGAAAGAATATTAAAAAAAAGAAAAAAGATGGAGAAACTGGAAAAGGTAAACTAAATGAAATGAGAGCACTGAATATGAAATACAAAAAGTGAGACAAACTAGAGAAAAGTAGAAAATCAACATGTAGTCCAGTTGTTTTTAAACATAGCCATTGTTGGTCTATTTTGTATTTTGCTTAGTTAAATGTTTTACTTTGTCCTTTGAAATTAGATGCAACTGGAAGCTTTTCTTATGCCATTTTCAGGAAACTACAAAGTAACCCACATAAAGATACCATTAATACCCTAAAGTGGCAAAAAAAAAAAAAAAAAAAAAAACCTTTTTAAAAGCTTGACAATACTATTTGCTGCCATATGTGAACACATGTTAAACCATGAGGTCACCCATATAGTGTTCGCTAAAGTTATGACCAAGCTAGACAGCATATTAAAAAGCAGAGACCATACTTTGTCAACAAAGGTCTGTCTAGTCAAGGCTATGGTTTTTCCAGTAGTTGTGTATGAATGTGAGAGTTGGACTATAAAGAAAGCTGAGCACCAAAGAATTGATGTTTTTGAACTGTGGTGTTGGAGAAGACTCTTGAGAGTCCCTTGGACTGCAAGGAGATTCAATCAGTCCATCCTAAAGGTGATCAGTCCTAGGTGTTCATTGGAAGGACTGATGTTGAAGCTGAAACTCCAGTACTTTGGCCACCTGATGCAAAGAGCTGACTCATTGGAAAAGACCCTGATGCTGGGAAAGATTGAGGGCAGGAGAAGGGGACGACAGAGGATGAGATGGTTGGATGGCATCACCGACTCAGTGTACATGAGTTTGGGTAAACTCTGGAAGTTGGTGATGGACAGGGAAGCCTGGTGCATTGTGGTTCATGGGGTCGCAAAGAGTCAGACACGACTGAGCGACTGAACGGAACTGAACTGTAAATCTGTGCAATCACATCAGAAAATAGTTTGGAATTATCTAAAAAAAAATACAGATAACCATTCCCTAGGATCCAGCAATTTCTATTCTAGTTTTCTCATTTGTCATAGCAAACAACAACAATAATAATAAAACTAGAAATAACACAAATATACACTAGTATATATCAATAATTGTAGCTTATTCACACAGTGCAACACTATAAAATAGTAATCATGAAGAAATAAACTACTGTCATTGATATAAATGCATTTCAAAATAAACAATATTGAACTAAAAAGATAAAGTCATGAATGAATACACAATTCCATTTATGGAAAGAAAAAGATACCATTCATTCATTCTTATACATACATATATGATAAAGCTAAAGGGAGAAAGCTAAGGGAAAATATCTGGTAATATCAAAAATTCAGGCTAGAGGTGGTAAATGGGGAAGGTAATGAAGGAGGACCATGTGAGAGCTGTAATGGACTGGAGTGTCCTTTCAAAGGGGACTTTAGAAGTTTGGCAATTTTGTTATCATCCTATAAAATATATACCTATGGTTTATATTCATTTGACTGTTTCATCAATTTCACAATGAGCTCAAATATAAGGAACAATAGTTAACTTCAGTCTTGCATATACATACTAGTACCTACCTTATTATTTTAATTTTTATTTCTTAGAAACGTTACCAGCAAATTATCTCAGATATTCACTGAAGAATGGAGCACAGTGGTTTAAGAGACATGCTTTCTATGATCTTAAAATGGAAACAAATGTGGAGATGCTGTTAAAGTATACAGGCTTTCAGTTAGAGGATAATTAATTTGTGGAGATCTTATCCACAATCTAGTGATTATCATCCACAAAAAATCATTAATATTATATACTGTATAATATGATATAATGCTGAGAGACTAGATCTTAAGTGTTCTCACCATATAAAAAGAAATGATAATTATCTGATGCGATGGAGGTGTTAGCTAGAGCTACACTGGTAACGATATTGCAGTATATAAATGTATCAAACCAACTCATTGTACACCTTAAACTTACACAAAGTTATGTGTCACTTATTGCATTAAAAACAACAACAACAACAATACATCACAACTAGAATGCAATTTTCAAAGTCACTTGCATCTGAAATTTGAACATGGCCATTGTAACTTCTAACAGTAGCTCAACTAAGAAAGGCTAATAGAAATATATTTTTTCTTTTTTTCTAAACGGGGGTCTGAGTTAGACATGAGAAGATTTTAGGTGTCTGATAGAGTCCTGATGGCTCTATTCATCCCATTCCTCTCCCTACTCTGTCTGCAGGTCAGAACAAGGACAGCTAAGCCCACGGGAAGGATTTGTTCTGTCCTTTCTTTCCACTACACTGCTGTTTATTAACAATGCTTCTTATTGACTGCATATTCCCTGCATCTGTAAAGAGAAATAAAATGGCCAGCAGCTGTATTATTCTAGTTCTACCCTTCCTCACATCTTTGTTGGACTTGTTCCCCAGCCTGATGGCTTCTTCAGTTGGACCCTCATTTCCCAAAAAAATGCCCTGTATGGATGAGAAGTGACTAGCGGAGGAGACTCACTAAGGTTGCATTTGATATTGTCAATGTAAGGAGTTACACCCCTTAATGTGCGTCATACAGAGGACAGGCAGGCAAGAATAAAAAAACTGGTCATCAACTTTAGGGGAAAACTGGGGATAAATGAGCCATCACAGAAAACTGCAAAAGTTAGGGATAAAAGAAGTAACTTATACTCTCTGGGATTTGCTGTTGTTGTCCTTATTGATTTTGCATTTATTATTATTTTGTTTCATTTTTTCCAATAAAATATAAAATAGCTTTGACTGTTATATGCTTCCAAATGATCTGGATATCAAAAAATGCTTTACACTGTGTTCCAAAATTTAGGTCAATCTTCTTCTGATCACAAGAGAGCTAAATATCCAGTGTCACATTTTTGGCAGAAGATTTTTGATTTTGCAATAGACGAACTGGCAAAGAATGTTGGAATAGAAAAGTCTGTGGAATAGTGAATGGTGAATTTACATTTACTTATACACATTCAATCATGTTATACATGATTATTTTCCATGGGTCCCAGGCCTGTTAGGAGATGTTAGGCATTCAATGGGTAACAAGTCAGTCAAGATCCCTTCCCTCATTTTGGACTTGTTCCCCAGCCTGATGGCTTCTTCAGTTGGACCCTCATTTCCCAAAAAAATGCCCTGTATGGATGAGAAGTGACTAGCGGAGGAGACTCACTAAGGTTGCATTTGATATTGTCAATGTAAGGAGTTACACCCCTTAATGTGCGTCATACAGAGGACAGGCAGGCAAGAATAAAAAAACTGGTCATCAACTTTAGGGGAAAACTGGGGATAAATGAGCCACCACAGAAAACTGTGCAAAAGTTAGGGATAAAAGAAGTAACTTATACTCTCTGGGATTTGCTGTTGTTGTCCTTATTGATTTTGCATTTATTATTATTTTGTTTCATTTTTTCCAATAAAATGTAAAATAGCTTTGACTGTTATATGCTTCCAAATGATCTGGATATCAAAAAATGCTTTACACTGTGTTCCAAAATTTAGGTCAATCTTCTTCTGATCACAAGAGAGCTAAATATCCAGTGTCACATTTTTGGCAGAAGATTTTTGATTTTGCAATAGACGAACTGGCAAAGAATGTTGGAATAGAAAAGTCTGTGGAATAGTGAATGGTGAATTTACATTTACTTATACACATTCAATCATGTTATACATGATTATTTTCCATGGGTCCCAGGCCTGTTAGGAGATGTTAGGCATTCAATGGGTAACAAGTCAGTCAAGATCCCTTCCCTCATGGATCCTCAAATCTGGTGTTAGCAACTGAATCTACTCTCTAAGTAGAGACAGCCCTAGAATGACCTAGAGACAAACAAGTCTTATATAGCAGAAAGGCACAGGCCATTCAGAATAGAAGCCTTATCAAAACGTCCTGAGCACACTGGGGACTCTGTCTCTGTGCCAGTTTTTCACCATCTTCTCTTTACCTATATTTATTCTCTGTTCTTTGCTGCCCTGTCCTGTGCCCAGGAGGCTGACCTTAAAGGGTACATTACCCTGGGTTTCCTGGCACTCTGTCTTCAGTT
The DNA here is from genome assembly GCA_006410635.1 of Cephalophus harveyi. Lineage (NCBI taxonomy): Eukaryota > Metazoa > Chordata > Mammalia > Artiodactyla > Bovidae > Cephalophus > Cephalophus harveyi. Next base: position 353,082 of record SJYT01060732.1, read on the forward strand.
GCATCTGGTAAATGGGAGACAACAGAGAGATGGGAGGATGAGAGGAGAGGAAAACAAAAGGAGAAGAGGAGGGCCCACGTCTGCTTCACTTTGTGCCCTCTCTCTTCTATGACTCCCACTGTCCGCTGGACTCCAGGTATCACCATTTCTCCTCTTTGCCTCTTGCAGCTACAGCAGCCATGTCTCTTGCTGCTGCTTGGGGGTTTGACACAAAGATGGTACATAATCAGATTATTCCCATGGAGAGCTTTTCCAAAAGTCCCATTTTCAAGAAGCATCTACTGCCTGATCAGAGTTGGCAGAAACCACTATCAAGGGAAGGGGCGGGATGCAGTCCTCTATCTAAATGTCTGAGCGGAGACAGGGCCATGATTCACCAGCAGGACCTGCCTCAGTGAAGGTCCACGGGCACTGGGCTCTCAGCAACATACTGCTGAGAATTTGAAATGCATTAAACAAATACTGGCTGACATCTACCAGATGCACATGGAGAAAACGATGTGACTAATCTGATGCTCTCTGGGAGCCCACTGTCTGATGATGGAGGGAGACACAGATATTATTGGAGGAGCATATGACGAGGGCTCTAAGACGTATGTACAGGGAATAGTGGAAGTAAGTGATTAATCCTGCTGAGAGGGGGAAGGGGCTTAGGGTAAAGGAATACTCAACTGAAAATTGTATATATGAGCTAAAATTTGAAGGATGAGTTAGAATTCACTACACTAGAAAGGGGCTGCTAGATCAGGAGTGGGTGACTGGTGAACAGGACAGGGGGGCATTGCAAGAGGAATAAACCATGTGTATAAAGAAACAGGAGCAAGGAGGCCTGGAAAATGAGGCTGGTAGGAGGAAAAGCTTGTGCACAGTAGAGAACAGCCAGGGCAGTGGAGGATGTAAGAGCATGAGATGAGGAAGGAGCAGAGCCTGACCATACATATCGTAATTCTTCAACAGGGAATTAACTAATACAATGTGCATTTCAGAAATGTACATCAGTGGAGGGGACTGAAGGACCAGTTAGTATCATAGTGTCCTTCCTCTTCCCTGGTACCTCTTCTGAGCAGTTGTTTTTTAGTCATTAAGTCATGTACAATTCTTTTGGGGCCCTATGGACTCTGTCTATGGGATTTTCCAGGCGAGAATACGGAAATGGGTAACCATTTCATTTCCTCCTCTAGGCGATCTTCCTGAACCAGGGATCAAACCTGAGTCTCCTGTATTGCAGGCGGATTCTCTACCACTGAGCCACCAGGGAAGGCCCCTTCTAAGCTGTAAGTAACTCTTATCAACTTCAAGGATAATCTTCAGCTGTTATGATCCATAAGGGCACACTGATTGTTTGTGGCTACCCCCTACTGTAATTTGTTGTAGCATGTGTTCTGATTGGTTTGTGCCTATACCTTGCTCTTGAAAATCTCTGTTGTATGGCTCCCCTTCAAGGATTCAATCATGACAAGCTGGGATCACTGAATGGGGCCTCTTATAACTCACAACTGAAAACACAGAACTACTTTGAGCATCATAATTATTTCAAAATATTTTAAGGCTCACTCTTCACAATTGAAATGTCTAATTTTCTGGTCATTTTTGCTTAGTGAAGTGGAAGGGTGATAAGGAGAGGTGGAACTAGTTAGGAAACAAAGGCATGGAAGGAGTTTTGGGGATAAAGACAATGAGTGAGTTTAGGAGTGTTGAGATGGAGCTACTGATGGAAAACCCTGGGAGAGTACTTAGAAAACCCGTGGGGCCAGAGCTTAACAGAGAAAAGGCTGAGATGAATCTTTAGATGCCATTAGAAACCAGAAAGTTAACTTGTGAGTATGCATATAAGGTCAGCAGGAAAAGTTTGTCAGTAGAGAAAACAAAGAATGAAGACTTCATCATTCCGGTTTTCATTCCACACAGAAAACTCTTCATTTGAAAGGTGGCCCAAGGATAACCAATAGATTATCATTAAGGTGACCACTGTCAGGATTTGCCTGGGATAGCTCCAGTTTATGCTTGTCATTCTAACATCTTATCTGGACTCCAACATGCTATCCTCACCATTTGACTTAGGTGTGTCCTATTCAAATAAGAAAATGTGTGGTTTGAATTTAAGTGAGTAGGATATTTAGTGAGTGGCTAAGAGCAGTAGGGCTTCCGTGATGGCTCAGCTGGTAAACAATTGCCTGCACTGTGGGAGACCTGGGTTTCATCCCTGCGTTGGGAAGATCCCCTGGAGAAGTGAATGGCAACCCACTCCAGGATTCTGGCCTGAAGAATTCCATGGACTATATAGTCCAAGGGGTCGCAGAGAGTTGAACACGACTGAGTGACCTTCACTTCACTTAAGAGCACTAAATACAGTTCTATGCAATCCTTCCAGCCCACTGGCCTTGAGGAGCCTACACTTATGGTCTAAGTGTAGGTCATACCTCAGATGCAGTCTTTGCCATGAATCTCAAACATATTACTTGGTATTCATTTTCAATGATTTGTTATTAATATCTTAGATACTGATTGCCTCTTTGGAGTAATTCAACCTATTTGGATTTTTGGTGTTTCAATGCTGTTTTTCAGCTTTTTAATTTTACTACTGGTTTTGGGGTGATGATGTTGTAACTTCTATCATACATCCCTGTTTCTTTCATTTTCAGATTGAAGTCCCTAATAATTTTGGTGTCAGAATAAAATTAATTTCACCAGAGGATGGTTATACATGTGTCATATCTGACATACTTTGACTCCCCATAAGTAATGGCCAATCTGAAATTCTGATCTTCATGCCATGGCTGGAAACGATGCATCCTATGCTTAGTTTACAGTTTATAACATGTTAACATTTTAATTGACTCTATTTGAATGAATAGTACATGTTTCAGGGAAATATTGATTTCTTGTGGGAAAATACTCAAACTATTAAATGCCCATGAAACCCCATAGGAACCCAATTTAAACCTTAGAACATTTAATTACAAAGCCTTTTACTTAATTGGTTTCCAAAATAATGTTGTGAGAAAATATATCATTAGAAAAAGCTATTGGATAGGCAAAGTACTATAATTTGACAATGTTTTCTCTAGTAGAGTCCTTTATCACAATCTAAGTTGGCTTTATCAGACCTTCTTTTTTTTCTCTCTCTTAGTATGTAGTCAGAGAAACATACTCAAAGAAACTAACCACTTCTCTATGTGCCTTTCTTCCTTTCAAAATAGAGTTATTTCTGCACAGAGGAGAAACAAGCATAGATCTGGAACACATTAGGAACACACTGTAAGCCGAGCCCCAGATATTTCGCTTGTGGTCACTACCTGCTCTAGTGACCTAGCGGTCATGTGGAAACTCCCAGGACAGGCACCTAGCCAGACGAGCAGTGTGGCAGAGCAAGGGGCAGCACTGCAGAACCACCCTAGTTTCAGGGTTGGCCACCTGTGTCTTCACTGCAGTCTGTTCTTGCTGACTAGACGTGGGTATCCCGCACCAGCTCTCTCCAAAACTGGGGGCTGAGCCTGCTCCAATATTCTTTGACTTGGGACCTGATCCTCTTTTCCTTCTTCACAGATGGAAGTGCTGAGTTCCAAAGCCTCCTGCTTGGGGCTGTTTGCCCACAGTGTGCTCTGTCCACAGCCCTTTTCTCCCTTGTTTGTACTTCTTTGAATCAAGCCATGCCCAGATCATCCCAATTTCCTCAGACTTTGCATCCCAGGAGAGCCAGTATCTCTCCCGAGAACAGCTGTACAAGTTGGCAAGGGCATAGTCCCAGTTTAATCCCTCTCCACCGACTGCCAGGGCCCAGCATGGCTTGAGACCATTACACAAGGTATCATGACAACATATTTTCCCCCTTTTATTCTCTTTTTCTTTCTCCTTAATAGACTTAGGACAGCATCGTTCTGAATATAATTTCCACCTCACGATTACATTTTGACATCAGTGGTGTTTACAGCCTATCTTATCTGCACTACTGTGTGTAACTGTATTGATAACCTCACAAAGGCACCAAAATTAGTCAAGAGACAACACCAACTGGGTTGCTGGGTGAAAGCCCTGGGACCTGATCATGGCTTGAATCAAGAAAAGTACTTCACTGGGAGTAGACATTATTGAGCATGGTAAACACTTACATAGAAGTTGACCTTTACCTAAGAATGTATGTATGTGACCTGTTTATTCTGGTTTCACGTCCTGGTTTGCAGATTAACATATATAACACTGTACAGATCATTTCCTAAAATCTGTCCCCCAAGCATGCAAATTCCATGAAACTGGTGGGTTATTCCAGAGTTGACTTGCTGACAGGACAGAGGATTGACTGATAACAAGGTTGAAAGTAGAAACAAAGGATACATAGAGCAAGGAAGGGACGGGAAGAAAGAAAGAGAATAAATTCCAATCAGACAGAGAATAGCCCCGTGCAGCGATAATTGTATTTCTCTGAAAACCATCAGGTTATGTCTCTGTAAATACAGTAATCAATTGTTGTGTCAGTTAAGGTTTTGTGATTTCATGTAACAAAACCTGCTCTGGTAGATCCAAGTAAAAAGGAATTTGTTGGAAGAAAGTGTTTGGAAATCATGGAAGAAGAAAAACTGGAGTCACTTGTCTTGAAAAAGAGAAATCAAGGCAAAGCTGGGGAGTCAGGCTCTAAGGTTTCTTGCACAGTCTCTTAGTAACAGATTATCTAAAAGAAATGAACTCCAACCATTAAGTATACTTATGGTATTCTTAAGAATTTAAATTGTAATGTGTCAGCATGGCTTCTTCCTACCTTGGGTTTCTTAATGACACCCTGGCCATAGAATGTAGAGCATCTAGATGCTCAGTGCCTCCAAAGATGCTCCAAAGTGAGAGTGAGAAAGGAATCCTCCACACGGAAAAGTCACTGTAAACGAGGTGTCCTTTACAGTCACTGCATTGTACCAAGCTTCACACTTCGCACTATAGCGTCCCATGCCGTCATCTCGTCTTTTCCTCCCATCAGCTTTATCAAGCAGATAGTCACATTCTAAAGGAGATCAGCCCTGGGTGTTCTTTGGAAGGAATGATGCTGAAGCTGAAACTCCAGTACTTTGGCCACCTCATGAGAAGAGCTGACTCATTGGAAAAGACTCTGACGCTGGGAGGGATTGGGGGCAGGAAGAGAAGGGGATGACAGAGGATGAGATGGCTGGATGGCATCACCGACTCGATGGACGCGAGTCTGAGTGAACTCCGGGAGTTGGTGATGGACAGGGAGGCCTGGCGTGCTGCGGTTCATGGGGTCGCAAAGAGTCGGACACAACTGAGCAACTGAACTGAACTGAGCATCCTTGGGGCCTCCCTGGTGGCTCAGGTGGTAAAGAATCTGCCTGCAATGCAGGAGACCTGGGTTCAGTTCCTGGGTTGGGAAGATCCCCTGGAGAAGGGAATGGCAACCCACTCTAGCATTCTTGCCTGGAGAATTCTCTGGACAGCGGAGTCTAGCAGGTTGCAGTCCATGGGGTCACAAAGAGTTGGGCATAGCTGAGTGACTCCCACTTTCCCTTTTCTTTCCACTAGTAGTATTCTCAAGCCAATACTAAGGAAAAGGAAAACCAGGGAGAGGAGCTGACTTGCAGGAGTCAAGCAGAGTCCAGACTGAATCCTGGCATGGCTTCTGTCTTAATCTAATATGATATGATCACTTGCCTGAAACTTTCTGTTTCCCAACTTGAGAGGGAAGTAGAACTCAACAGTTTTCCTAGTCAAGGTTGATGTCTCCAGTGTTCTTGCCTGCAGAATCTCAGGGATGGAGGAGCCTGATGGGCTGCCATCTATGGGGTTGCACAGAGTCGGACACGACTGACGTGACTCAGCAGCAGCAGCAGTGTGCATATCACAGTGATACCAATTGTTAAAATAATGACATACTGGGTTGTCCAGAAAGTTTGTTCAGACTTTTCTGTAACATCTCATGGAAAAATCATAACAAACTTTTTAGCCAACCCAGTACTTCCCAATCAGTTGGTAAACAGCCACAGGCTCTCAAGATGCCCATGACCGCCACTCTGGCCCTTTCTCTAGGTCCTCGGATTTCCACATTATACAACAAACGACTTAACACATGGTGTATCTGGGGACTGCAAGGATTCTGCCATCCTTCCTCATTAGTTGATATCAGTTTCACACCAAAATATTTTGAATTTTACCTCTCTTTCTATTTACGTCCAGGGAAGAAGACAGTAGGCCTTTAAGTAGTGGGACTTACTTTATATTCCAAAATTATCTGTGTAATATTTATAACAGATAGCTAGGTCATTACTTTCACTAAAAACAACAACAATAATAATAAACGCAGTTTACCTCTGGGCCCACAGGGTCTGTGCTTCACTGAATTTTCCATTTTGGTGCCCTTTCTTCCTTAGCATTCTTCCTAATTTATTAGAAACATTAATCCAGTCAGAGTGAATGTGTGTCTATGCCTTAGAAGAAAAAAAGAAGAAATGTGATGTATGGTGGGGTAGAATTATCCGTCCTCATTAGCTGGAACCCAGGAGGGTCTGTAAGAGCCACTCACCAAGAAGACCATAGATCATAGGCAAGCGTGTCCCAGCAGACTCCAAGGTACTGCACTTCATTATTTTCCCAAACATGAGGGTGCTTGCTTTGTATTCGAACTCCACTTTTCCATGTTACAATACATTCATTTAAATGCAGATTTTGTTATTCTGCCTAACATCATCAGTCTATCAGACAGACACCTGTGGGGAACTATAAATTAACCTATCTCTGTACATTAGTGGGAAGTGCTAAGCTTGCCACAATTATCAGCTTGCCCTTGGGGTCACCTTGTTTTATCCTTCACACGTGAAGAATGCGGTTCAGAAATGCATTGTGGTGCCTCACCATCTGAAGTGTTCTGCCTCTCATGAACAGGATCGCTTCGACTACATCACAGGCTGAAGAACTCATCCATAAATTAAGGAAAACATGTTATCCTAGGGGAAAGTACCACCAACAGATGTGCTGGTATCAGTGTCGTCCATCCTGGAGTGAGCCACTACACTATCTATTTGAAAGGTTCTGGGCTAGCTCTTCTTAGCACAAAAACATTCGGCTGAGAACCTGAAGTAGAACTCAGTGAGAGCCTTATTAGAAGTCATTTGATGGGTCATTCATAGAGGGCAGAAAGGCCTGGAAATTAGCCTTCTTTGAAAAGTGAACCAATACATGTGCAGAGAACAATCATATGGATGCTAAGGGGAAAGGAGAGTGGTGAAATGAATTGGGAGGTTGGGATGGATGTATATACAATATTGAGATGATGTATAAAATATATAACTATGAGAGCCTACTGTATAGTATAAGGAACTCTACTCAATGCTCTGTGATGACCTGAATACGAAGGAAATGCAGAAAACAGGGGGTTGTTATTTAGTCGTTAAGTTGTGTCCAACTCGTTGTGACTCCCTGGATTGTAGCCTGCCAGGATCCTCTGTCCAAGGGATTTTCCAGGCAACAAAACCGGAGTGGGTTGCTGTTTCTTTCTCCAGGGTATCTTCCCACCCCAGGGATCAAACTTGTTTCTTCTGCTTGGCAAGTGGATTTTTTTTTTACCACTAAGACACCTGGGAAGATATATGTATGCATGTATGTATGTGTATATATATATGTAGCTATTTATGTAGATATATGTATATGTATAGATGATTCACTCTTACACATTAGAAACTAACAAAACATTGTAAAGCTACTATACTTCGATAAAAAGTACATAAATAAAAATGAATCAAGTAAATTCATAGATAAGAGCTTACTAGAGTGTTACATTAAAGGACTCAGGGAATCAGAACTAACATTAGTAAGTGCTAACCCTGGTTTTATATTCTATAAACAGTATTTCGGTCCACACTTAAATTGGGAAGGAGGGATGCCATGTTTTCATTTAACAGATAAGGTCAGAGATTGCACCATACGTGGCCACTGGCCATGCTGCCTGGTTCCTCTAAACTACATCCCGATGCATTAATTCAAAAGCAAGAAGAGTCGGACAGCATACCAAAGCTTGACCACATGCCAATGAATGCATTCCCACCATCAGCAGTATTGCTGTATCTGAAGAGAGTACTCGCCCGAGGTTTAATAAACCATGGAAGTGGAGAGCTCAAATTTTAAATCCTGCGTTTGGCACAGTATCTTTCCTGAAATCCTCAAACAAAGGATAGGTACCCTTGTTGGCCAGTCCTAGTGTATCCCAGAGTCTTCTATCACATACTCGACACTAATAAAATTATTTGTCCGAGAATCACCTTTCTGAATAGACTGAGAGTTCTGTGGAAGTTTCTTCCCTAATGTTTTGTTTACCAAAAACCCCACACTTAGCCCAGTGCACTTCACTTCTCAAAATATTAAGTGAGTAGTCAATTTCCAACTCAGTCCGTAGGAGAGGGAAACAGACAACCTGATGAAAATACCTTGACCTAGTAAATGGATCCGGAGAAGGCAATGAAACCCCACTCCAGTGCTCTTGCCTGGAAAATCCCACGGGCGGAGGAGCCTGGTGGGCTGCGGTCCATGGGGTCACTAGGAGTCGGACACAACTGAGCAACTTCACTTTCACTTTTCACTCTTGTGCCTTGGAGAAGGCAATGGCACCCCACTCCAGTGCTCTTGCCTGGAAAATCCCATGGGCGGAGGAGCCTGGTGGGCTGCGGTCCATGGGGTCACTAGGAGTCGGACACAACTGAGCGACTTCACTTTCACTTTTCACTCTCGTGCCTTGGAGAAGGAAATGGCAACCCACTCCAGTGTTCTTGCCTGGAGAATCCCAGGGACAGGGGAGCCTGGTGGGCTGCCGACTATGGGGTCACAGAGTTGGACACGACTGAAGCAACTTAGCAGCAGCAGCAGCAGTAAATGGATCTCTAACGACACAGGTGGCTGCATCAGATGCCATAGCTCCACAGCACTGGTTTCCCCTCCTTACTCTCTTAGCCCTAAATTGAGGCTGCCCAGGGCGCTGCTTAATTATTATGTGTGTGTCCCATTTATTTTTCTTCAGAGGCAAAGTGTGCAGGCCTGCTACTGTACATCCTTTCTCTTCTTGGTGGTTTGATTTCTCAACTAAAGATAGCACCTGCATATTAGTTGCTCTCTTGCCCCTTGTGCATGTGAAGATTGTGCAGTTCATTCCATGGAATTTGCGGGCAGTCACATGAGGACATTACCGGACCTCTAAGGCAAACGCCCTGACCCAGAAATGCAGTGGCCTACTATGGTACCGTACCTTGAGTGACCATCAATGGTCCTAGAATGGGGGGAATGTAGTTCATTCTAAGAAGTAAAGGACTATTTCTAGAAAGTCAGAAGCAAAACAGAAATCTTCAGAACTTTCTTGAAGAGACATGTAATTGATGGTTTGTGAGACAATGCAGACAACAATAATAGAGAACTTGGTCTCAGTTGCAGGCTTCTTTATTAGAATATTCAGAGGTTTTCTTTGATCAGTTGAATGTATCAAACCTCACCCCAATAGTATACTCCCTTACAATACCAAATTCCCTTCTTTCAGAAGAGTTTATTAACTAGACTTTCCGAAGAGCCCCATGCCAAGGACTGAGCCACACTGGTCTGTAGGTTTTGATCTTTCCTATCTGTTTGGTCCTGTCTCTGAAGTACACCTCTCCTTCATCCTCTATTGAAGTTCACAACTCTCTTTTTAAGAGAAAATAAAATATTTACACAGCAATTTACACAGTTTTCACATTTAAGCCATTCCTTCTCTTCTGTTTCACTTAGAGATAACTAAGAACATCATCTTCAAAATCAATCAGGAGGTTACAGGATATATATATATATAGAGAGAGAGCTTGATTCATTCCTAGACTTTCTTCTAGGAGAAATGGATACATAATAAAATGAAACTGCTATCTCCTCTGAGACAAGCAGAACCTCTGAATAACACCAGATACACCTTTAGTCACTCCAGAAAATCATTTAATCACATATTCATCTCAACATCTCAAGCAAATCATATTGGAAAACAAAATAATGAAAATTCTGGAACAAAATTACAGTTTAGGTAGATTGGATTTTTTTGTAAATTAATGTATTTTAATCGCAGGTTAATTACTTTACAATAGATTGGATATTTTTAAGATGTATCTTTCACAGACTAAGCCCAGAATTGTCTGATTTAGAGGATTTGAAGAATTCTACAGGAAACAGTTTCTTTGTACGCAGTTTTATATAATATATACAATTCATGAGATTTTACAAGTCATAAAGTCATTTCAGAATTATGTCATTAAATTCCACACTAGTTGTGTCAAGTAAAGCAAGACTGATATTATGACCACGTTGAATAAGTGAGAAAACTGAGGCACAAAGAAATATGTGTCTCTTTCAAAGTCATCATCAAAAAATAAGCAGAAGATCTAAATAGACATTTTTCCAAAGAAGACAGACAGATGGCCAACAGGCACATGAAAAGATGCTCAGTATCACTCAGTATTAGTATTGAACATCTTAGTGATACTAGAAATGCATATTAAAACTACAATGAGATATCGGCTCAGACTAGTCAGAAGAGCTATCACCAAAACGTCTACAAGTAATAAATGCTAGAAAGGATGTGGAGAAAAGACAACCCTCCCACATGATTGTTGGAAATGTAAATTGATGCAGTTGCTGTGGAAAACATGGAAGTTGCTTAAAAAACTAAAGAGAGAGCTACTATATAATCTAGCAATTCCATTCCTCGGCATATAACCAAAAAAGATGAAAACTAACTTGAAAAGATACATGCACTCAAATGTTCATAACAGAATGATTCATAACAGCCAAGACATGGAAGTAGCCTAAACATCAATCAACAGATGAATGGATAAAGAACATGTGAGATTATATATTTATATATATACACACGTGCACCAACACATGCACACACACACTCTCATGCCCAAGAATGATGGAATATTACTCAGTCATAAAAAAGAAAGAAACATAGCCATTGGCAGTAGTATGGATGAATTTAAATATTATTATAGAGGTTAAAGCATCTGCCCACAATGCAAGAGACCTGGGTTCAATCCCTGGGTCGGGAAGATCCTCTGGAGAAGGAAATGGCAACCCACTCCAGTATTCTTGCCTGGAGAATCCCATGGACGGAGGAGCCTGGTAGGCTACAGTCCACGGGGTCACAAAGAGTCAGACACGACTGAATGACTTCACTTTCACTTCACTTTCATACTGAGTGAAGTATGTTAGACAGAAAAACAAATATGATGTTCTTTGCATGTGAAATCTAAAAAGAATACATAAAGGAACTTATTTACAAAACAGAAACAGATTCACAGATGTAAAAAACAAATTTATGGTTATCAAAGGAGAGGGGGTAAATTAGGAGTATGGGATTAAAATATACACACCACTATAAACAACACAGTGTCAGACTTTATTTTGGGGGGCTCCAAAATCACTGCAGATGTTGACTGCAGCTATGAAATTAAAAGACGCTTACTCCTTGGAAGAAAAGTTATGACCAACCTAGATAGCATATTCAAAAGCAGAGACATTACTTTGCTGACTAAGGTCCGTCTAGTCAAGGCTATGGTTTTCCCTGTGGTAATGTATGGATGTGAGAGTTGGACTGTGAAGAAGGCTGATCGCCGAAGAATTGATGCTTTTGAACTGGTGTTGGAGAAGACTCTTGAGAGTCCCTTGGACTGCAAGGAGATCCAACCAGTCCATTCTGAAGGAGATCAGCCCTGGGATTTCTTTGGAAGGAATGATGCTAAAGCTGAAACTCCAGTACTTTGGCCACCTCATGCGAAGAGGTGACTCATTGGAAAAGACTCTGATGCTGGGAGGGATTGGGGGCAGGAGGAGAAGGGGATGACAGAGGATGAGATGGCTGGATGGCATCACGGACTCGATGGACGTGAGTCTGAGTGAACTCTGGGAGTTGGTGAGGGACAGGGAGGCCTGGCGTGCTGCGATTCATGGGGTCGCAAAGAGACGGACACGACTGAGCGACTGAACTGAACTGATAAACAACAAGGTTTTACTGTATAGCTCAGGGCACCCAGGGATGCCAAAAAAATGGGCTTCCCTGATAGCTCAGTTGGTAAAGAATCCGCCTGCAAAGCAAGAGACCCTGGTTCAATTCCTGGGTCAGGAAGATCTGCTGGAGAAGGGATAGGCTGCCCACTGCAGTATTCTTGGGCTTCCTTTGTAGCTCAGCTGGTAAAGAATCTGCCTGCAGTGCTGGAGACCTGGGTTTGATCCCTAGGTAGGGAATATCCACTGGAGAAGGGAAAGGCTACCCACTCCATTATTCTTGGGCTTCCCTTGTAGCTCAACTGGTAAAGAATCTGCCTGCAGTGCTGGAGACCTGGGTTTGATCCCTAGGTAGGGAATATCCACTGGAGAAGGGAAAAGCTACCCACTCCAGTATTCTGGCCTGGAGAATCCAATGAACTGTATAGTCCATGGCGTCACAGAGTCAGACACCACTGAGAGACTTTCACTTTAGGACTTCCCTGCAGCTCAAATGGTAAAGAATCTGCTGGTGATGCAGGAGACCAGGGTTCAATCCCTGGGTCTGGAAGAGCCTCTGGAGAAGGGAATGTCAATCCACTCCAGTATTCTTGCTTGGAGAATTCCATGGACAAAGAAGCCTGGTGGACTACAACCCGTGGGGTCACAAAGAGTCAGACACAACTGAGCGACTAACACACACACACACACACGGAACTATATTCAGTATCTTGTAGTAACCTACAATGGAAAATAATCTGAATGCAATATATATATATATAAAACTGAATCACTTTGCTATACATCTGAAAGTAGTAAAATATTGTAAGTCAATTATACTTCAATTTAAACTAAATGTAGATCACTGGAGATTGAAAACCAGGTTTTCTGACTTTAATTCTAGTGTTCTTGATAATACAGAAACATAATTAGTTTTTACTATAACATTTTCATTGAAACATCATAAAGAACAAATATTTATTATAAGAATGAATGAATTTTCAGCCAATCCATCTTTATTTATGTGCCTAGAACCAGGGTGTATGAAAAGAAGGAAAGTTCTTAGTCCCTACAATAAAACCTTTTACAATTTAGCTAAGGGTTAATACAAACACCAAGAGAAACTGGAAAGTTGTGCTGCTAAGTTGATTTTTTTCAAGAGTCTGTATTAGAGCAAGTAAAGGACACTGCTGACCTGAACAGGTTCATGCAATCCTGCCAAACAAACACCGAGTACATGAGAAACAAGATTCCAGAACACAGTAAGCTCACAACTGAGCCTTTTAGACAGCTGACTAAACGGGGGAAATAAAATTGAAGAAAGCTATCTACACTCTGTCTACTTCCAGCCAGGTATTTTTTGACATGTACTTTTTGAAATTGTCTTTCAAATGGAGAAAACCTCTCTTTCAGCCATCACCAAGACATTGGCTGTCTCCAGATTTCATTCGTTCATTTCTTCATTCAGTCCTTCAGCAATCATTTACTGGTTGCCTATTATGTACCAGGCACTGTTTGAAATGTTACGAATATAGTGGTGAAGGAAGGAAGCATAATCCCTGTCTCCATCAAGTTTATAATTTGATGGAGAGAGATAGCCAATACACACATCAATGATTATACATGCATAATAAAAGGTCATAATATTTATGGAGTAACATAAGCAGGAAATAAGGGTAGGGAGTCCCATGCTGGTTGGGGAACTGACAGTTTTCAAAATGTCAAAACTCAAATGTATTGAAAAAAATCAACATTTGAGCAAAGATCTGAAGGAAGGAATAGAGTAAGAAAGAGATGCAGCTTTCAAGGAAAATAATATTCTAAGTAGAAGAAAGAGCCTCTGCAAAGGCTGTCCATGGCTCACTGGAAGGAGAGAAGGAAGAAGACTCTCTGGAAGAAAAGGAGTCAGGTATCCAAAGAGGAGATGAAAGCACATCAGGGAGGAGCTAGTAGATCACAAAGACCTGGTGTACTTTGAAAGGACACGGGCTTTTTTAACTTGAGTAAGATTGGGAGTGGAGAAGGCAATGGCATCCCACTCCAGTACTCTTGCCTGGAAAATCCCATGGATGCAGGAGCCTAGTAGGCTGCAGTTCATGGGGTAGCTAGGAGTTGGACACGACTGAGCGACTTCATTTTCACTTTTCCCTTTCATGCATTGGAGAAGGAAATGGCAACCCACCCCAGTGTTCTTGCCTGGAGAATCCCAGGGACGGGGGAGTCTGGTGGGTTGCCATCTATGGGGTCACACAGAGTTGGACACGACTGAAGTGACTTAGCAGCAAGATCGGGAGCCCTTGGGAGGTTTTGAGCAGGGGATTAAGGTAATCTAACTTGTTTTCATTTGTGGCTGGGCTGAGACTATACTAAACCAGGACAACGGTAGAAGCAGCAAGGCTGTAGCAGTACGTAAACACACAGTCCAGACAAGAGATAATGGTATAATGATGAATATATCACTGGTCTACTTCTTGCTCTCCACTGGCTGTGCTTGAATGATCCCATTCATTTCACCTGGTTCCTTCACACACCTTCCATGTCCTGATCACTTTCAAATCTATCTCTGGTTAAAACACCTCTCAATAGCACTATATATTTTACAACATCCTAGATAACTATGCCCAACCATAACATGTTGATGTTAAACATATTCTCACCTTAATACATTCAGAATACTTTGTATTTTCATGACATCTTACAACCAATTATGTGCCTCTAAATCTAAATTTTATTCCACTGTTTCAGTTTCAGTTCAGTTACTCAATCGTGTCCGATTCTTAGTGACCCCATGAACCACAGCACTCCAGGCCTCCCTGTCCATCACATACTCCCGGAGTTTACTCACACTCATGTCCATTGAGTTGGTGATGCCATCTAACCATCTCATCATCTGTTGTCCTCTTCTCCTCTCGCCTTCAATCTTTCCCAACATCAGGGTCTTTTCAAATGAGTCAGCACTTCGCATGAGGTGGCCAAAATACTGGAGTTTCAGCTTCAACATCCGTCCTTCCAATGAACACCCAGGACTGATCTCTAGGATGGACTGGTTGGATCTCCTTGCAGTCCAAGGGACTCTCAAGAGTCTTCTCCAACACCACAGTTCAAAAGCATCAATTCTTCAGCGCTCAGCCTTCTTCACAGTCCAACTCTCACATCCATACACGACCACCGGAAAAACCATAGCCTTGACTAGATGGACCTTTGTTGGCAAAGTAATGTCTCTGCTTTTTAATATGCTATCTAGGTTGGTCATAACTTTCCTTCCAAGAAGCAAGCGTCTTTTAATTTCATGGCTGCAGTCACCATCTGCAGTGATTTTGGAGCACCCAAAAATAAAGTCTGACACTGTTTCCACTGTTTCCCCATCTATTTCCCATGAAGTGAAGGGACCAGATGCCATGATCTTACTTTTCTGATTGTTGAGCTTTAAGCCAACTTTTTCACTCTCCTCTTTCACTTTCATCAAGAGGCTCTTTAGTTCTTCTTTGCTTTCTGTCCTTAAGGGTGGTGTCATCTGCATATCTGAGGTTATTGATATTTCTCCTGGCAATCTTGATTCCAGCTCATGCTTCATCCCTCTCAGTGTTTCTCATGATATACTCTGCTGCCGGAGTCCAGCTCCAGCAGCCAGGGAATCAGCCTGAAGGGATGAGCGGTGTCAGTGGGGAATGATGTAGCCTCTGACTCGAGGTATGGGACTACATGTTTATTTCAAGGATCAGGTCTTCTTTTATAGTTTCTCAAAGGATTAGGTCAGAGGTTTTACATTTTCAGTTCCCCCTCACCCAGATTTATTGTTTCATTGTTGCCCTTCAAACAGAGTTCCTGCTTCAGTGATTCTCTCAAAATCGTGTTTACTTGTGATTACACTGCAACTCATGCTTATGTCTGGGCTGCATACCACATTCCTCAGTTTCTTATATTTTTAAATCCTGCTTGTCCCTAGTATCATAAGCTCACTATCTCCTAAAATGGCTTCTAACTATTTTTAATTATTCCTAAACCCTAAACTCAGCAAACTTCCTTTGCCATAAACATTTTCCTCACAAACAGGTCTCAGATAACAATCCTTCCCATGGCCTCAAGCTGCGGCCTACGTGCTCATCCTGGGACGTTCTTTGTAAAAATCCTTGAACAAATGTCAGTGGTTACTTTATAGATTATTTTCTGGGCACAACTGCAGAAGGCTTTGTGCTTTCTCATGTTTCTCTCAAGAATAATAAGCACCTTAACATTCTTTCCAAGGAGATCCAACCAGTCCATTCTGAAGGAGATCAGCCCTGTGATTTCTTTGGAAGGAATGATGCTAAAGCTGAAACTCCAGTACTTTGGCCACCTCATGCGAAGAGTTGACTCATTGGAAAAGACTCTGATGCTGGGAGGGATTGGGGGCAGGAGGAGAAGGGGATGACCGAGGATGAGATGGCTGGATGGCATCACGGACTCGATGGACGTGAGTCTGAGTGAACTCCGGGAGATGGTGATGGACAGGGAGGCCTGGCGTGCTGCGATTCATGGGGTTGCAAAGAGTCGGACATGACTGAGCGACTGAACTGAACTGAACTAACATTCTTTCCAGTCAACTCAACCAAAGAAAGGAAAGAACAAGTCAGAATCACAAAACTTAACTCCTTCATCCCAGGACCGTGCCTGTGGGATGAGGAGAGGGGGTGGGGGCCATGCCTCCATTTTGTCAGTAATGCCTAACGCGGCTCCCCATTTCTTATTTTTTAGAGCATAAGTATGAAACTCAGTAGATAAAGCAGAAACACTTTGGTTGAGTATTCTGAAAAGGCACGGGGCTATTACCTAAATCAGAACCAACAGGCATAAGCACATGGCCACATTAATCATTACTGTAAAAAAAGGATCCATGGGAAAGATATCCCTCCAAATTTTCAAAAAGGGAATTGGAAAGCCATTGAGAGGAAAAGTCAGACTCTGCCTGCTTCATATTCTGAATATCCTGATGTAACTTAGAAATATCAATACTAAAATCTGAATGATTCCAACGCCTAAAATATGATTCTAATGCGTTCCCAAGAATGTATGGAACCATTTACTTGTAGAGGGGTAACACACATCCATTTAAATTCAGCATGGCACGGGAGCCGTGTTAGGCATTACTGACACTCTGCATATAAGTTAAATAAGCAGAGTGACAATATACAGCCTTGACGTATTCCTTTCCCTATTTGGAACCAGTCTGTTGTTCCGTGTCCAGTTCTAACTATTGCTTCCTGACCTGCATATAGGTTTCTCAAGAGGCAGGTCAGGTGGTCTGGTATTCCCATCTCTTTCAGAATTTTCCACAGTTTAATGTGATCCACACAGTCAAAGGCTTTGGCATAGTCAATAAAACAGAAATAGATGTTTTTCTGGAACTCTCTTGCTTTTTCCATGATCCAGTGGATGTTGGCAATTTGATCTCTGGTTCCTCTGCCTTTTCTAAAACCAGCTTGAACATCAGGGAGTTCATGGTTCACTTATTGCTAAAGCCTGGCTTGGAGAATTTTGAGCATTACTTTACTAGCGTGTGAGATGAGTGCAACTGTGTAGTAGTTTGAGCATTCTTTGGCATTGCCTTTCTTTGGGATTGGAATGAAAACTGACCTTTTCCAGTCCTGTGGCTACTGTTGAGTTTTCCAAATTTGCTGGCATATTGAGTGCAGCACTTTCACAGCATCATCTTTCAGGATTTGAAATAGCTCAACTGGAATTCCATCATCTCCACTAGCTTTGTTCGTAGTGATGCTTTCTAAGGTCCACTTGACTTCACATTCTGGGATGTCTGACTCTAGGTGACTGATCACACCATCGTGATTATCTGGGTCGTGAAGATCTTTTTTGTACAGTTCTTCTNACTGACCTTTTCCAGTCCTGTGGCCACTGCTGAGTTTTCCAAATTTGCTGGCATATTGAGTGCAGCACTTTCACAGCATCATCTTTTAGGATTTGAAACAGCTCAACTGGAATTCCATCACCTCCACTAGCTTTGTTACTTAGTGACTAAACCACTATTTCCCCCCAAACTATTCTCCCATCCAGGCTGCCATATGACACTGAGCAGAGTTCCATGAGCTGTACAGTAGGTTGTGGTTATCTGTTTTAAATATAGCATAGTGTCACTTGGTAATCTTAAAGCCAAAATGAATCCAATGTCTGAGCTCATCAGCAAATTGTTTTAATGTGTGTTTTTCAACAATTGGTGCCACCAGCACACAACCATCTCATCCATATTCAACCCACTAGCAATATTAATATGTGGGAGGGAAGTATAAGATGTTCAAGACGTCTGAGGGCCAGGAATCAATTCTGATGAACCATGTGGGTAGGAGCAGCTCTTAAGCCGGAAGATGCTTTTGAAGCATGAACATATATACCACAATGTATGAGGTAATCTGCTGCTGCTGCTAAGCTGCTTTAGTCGCGTCTGACTCTATGCAACCCCATAGATGGCAGACCACCAGACTCCTCTGTCTCTGGAATTCTCCAGGCAAGAACACTGGAGTGGGTTGCCATTTCCTTTTGGTCCATTCTAAATGATGGAGCACTGTATTTGCATATACCTCAGCAACACTGGCTGAGATAGAAGATATAGAGAGTTTGGTGAAGGGACAAAGAGAACTTTAGGAACAGAATGATCATTGTAACCCTAAGTACCTGAGACTTAAAAGGGTGTTGTGTATTTTCTGCCCAGTCAGGCATTTCAATTGTTCAGTCGTATCTGACTCTTTGCGACCCCATGGACCACAGCATGACAGGTTTCCCTGTCCATCACTAACTCCCGGAGCTTACTTGAACTCAAGTTCATCGAGTAGGTGATGCCATCCCATCATCCCATCTTCTGTCATCCCCTTCTCCTCCCTCCTTCAATCTTTCCCAGCATCAGGGTCTTTTCCAATGAGTCAGTTCTTCTCATCAGGTGGCCAAAGTATTGGAGTTTCAGCATCAGTCCTTCCGGTGAATATTCAGGACTGATTTCCTTTAGTATTGACTGCTTTGATCTCCTTGCAGTCCAAGGGACTCTCAAGAGTCATCTCCAACACTACAGTTCAAAAGCATCAATTCTTCGGTGCTCAGCTTTCTTTATAGTCCAACTCTCACATCCATACATGACCACTGGAAAAACCATTGACCAGATGGACCTTTGTTGGCAAAGTAATGTCTCTGCTTTTCAATATGCTGTCTAGGTTGGTCATAGCTTTTCTTCCAAGGAGCACGTGTCTTTTAATTTCATGGCTGCAGTCACCATCTGCAGTGATTTTGGAGACCAAGAAAATAAAGTCTCTCACTGTTTCCATTGTTTCCCCATCTATTTGCCATGAAGTGAAGGGACCAGATGCCATGGCCTTAGTTTTTTGAATGTTGAGTTTTAAGCCAGCTTTTTCACTTTCCTCTTTCACTTCCATCAAGAGGCTCTTTAGTTCCTCTTCGCTTTCTTCTATAAAGGTGGTGTCATCTGCTTATATGAGATTATTGATATTTCTTCCAGAAATCTTGATTCCAGCTTGTACTTCATCTAGCCCAGCATTTCACATGATGTACTCTGCATATGAGTTAAATGAGCAGGGTGACAATACATAGCCTCGACGTACTCCTTTCCCAATTTGGAACCATTCTGTTGTTCCCTGTCTGGTTCTTATTGTTGCTTCTTGACCTGCATACAGATTTCTCAGGAGGCAGGTCAGATGGTGTGGTATTCCCATCTCTTGAAGAATTTTCAACAGTTGGTTGTGATCCACACAGTCAAAGGCTTTGGTGTAGTCAATAAAGCAGAAGTAGAAGTAGATGTTTTTCTGAAACTCTCTACTCTCTTGCTTTTTCTATGAATCAATGGATGTTGGCACTTGATCTTTGGTTCCTCTGTCTTTTCTAAACCCAGCTTGAACATCTGGAAATTCTTGGTTCACATACTGTTGAAGCCTGGCTTGGAGAATTTTGAGGATTACTTTGCTAGTGTGTGAGATGAATGCAATTGTGCGGAAGTTTGAACATTCTTTAGGATTGGAATGAAAACTAACCTTTTCCAGTCCTGCCACAGCACTGCTGAGTTTTCCAAATTTGCTGGCATATTGAGTGGAGCACTTTCACAGCATCATCTTTTAGGATTTGAAATAATTCAGCTGAAATTCCATCACATCCACTAGCTTTGTTCATAGTGATGCTTCCTAAGGCCAACTTGACTTAACACTCCAGGATTCTGCCTCTAGGTGAGTGAACATACCATCATGATTATCTGGGTCATGAAGATCTTTTTTGTATAGTTCTGTGTATTCTTGCCACCTCTTCTTAATATCATCTGCTTCTGTTAGGTCCATACCGTTTCTGCCCATCTCTTCCTAAAAAGTATTCAACAGTGTGATGATCACATAAATGTCCAGGAAAACGTCCTGTGGGGAGAAAAAAACCCATGAAGATGAAAAATCCACCTTATTCGCTATAAGATGTTTGCAGTCCCTTTATTGTTTTCCATTTGCTAAGCTAGACTCATGAAGCTTCATTTATTAAATGTCAGTTAAAAAGCACTGCAATGGGTGTTTGTCCCAGACTGGTGTCAACCACTGTCAAACAAAGGTGTCTCTCTAAATAAGCTAAATTTAATTCTATATCCTTATGGCAGAAAGTGAAGAGGAACTAAAGAACCTCTTGATGGAAGTGAAAGAGGAGAGTAAAAAAGTTGGCTTAAAACTCAGCATTCCGAAAACTAAGATCATGGCATCCGGTCTCATCACTTCATGGCAAATAGATGGGGAAACAATGGAAACAGTGAGAGACTTAATTTTCTTGGTCTCCAAAATCACTGCAGATGGTGACTGCAGCCATGAAATTAAAAGACGCTTGCTCCTTGGAAGAAAAGCTATGACCAACCTAGACAGCATATTGAAAAGCAGAGATTACTTTTTTCTGGTAGTCATGTATGGATGTGAAAGTGAAGTTGCTCAGTCGTGTCTGACTCTTTGCGACCCCATGGACTGTAGCCTACCAGGCTTCTCCATCCATGCGATTCTCCAGGCAAGAATACTGGAGTGGGCTACCATTTCCTTCTCTAGGGGATCTTACTGACCCAGAAATCGAAACCTGAATTGCAGGCAGATTCCTTACCCTTGAGCCACCAGGGAAGTCATCTGTTTAATAATTTGATACATTTTGCATCCTACCTTGGGACACCCATCGATGATGCAAACTACTTTAGAAAGTGAAGCATTAAAGAACCACTGATTTGTGTACTTTAAATGAGTGAATTGTATGCTCTGTGAATTACATCTCAATAAAACTGTTACTCAAAACGGAAAAAAACAAAAACAAAACTCTTGCTACCCATGTAACATAGGCAGTAAAGGACTTGGTCAGTTTCTACTTCTTTTCTAGAATCTTTCTTTATGTTGTGTTACTTGTTACCCAGCTTGATGGCTTCGTAATTAACATCTTCATTTGTACCTGTATCTGTCCAACTACATCGTAAGGCACTTGAAGCCAAATTATATTAAAGCCCTTACATATGAACCTCCAAGTTATAAACTTTCAAAGATGGGAATGTCCATCTGGTTCCAGCAAGGAACCAGACCTCGCCATCAGCATCACATGTGAGTGAGACTGCAGTTTGCCCTTCGTCTCCTACTGCAAACAGCCCTTCAGTTCTGCCATCTCCCGCCTCCTCCAGTCAGTCACTCTTCTTGCCTGTCCACCCAATACCAGCCCCCGTGTACCATCTGTTGTTCGGGACTACTATACTTTTCAGGGTACTGTAGTATAAGATTAAAAATATTTTCTTTGTTTCATGGTGTTTTTTATGTATTATTTGTGTGAAAACTATTATAAACCTATTAGAGTACAGTACTGTATAGTCAATTGTGTTAGTTTGGTACCTTGTTGTTCAGTTGCTAAGTCATGTCTGGATCTTTGTGACCCTCTGAATTACAGCACGCCAGGTTCCCTGGAGTCTGCTCAGACTGATGTCCATGGAGTTGGTGATGCCATGCAACCATCTCATCCTCTGTTGTCCCCTTCTCCTCCTGCCTTCAATCTTTTCCAGGGTCAGGGTCTTTTCAAATGAGTCAGTTCTTCCCATCAGGTGGCCAAAGTATTGGAGCTTCAGTTTTAGCAGCAGTCCATCCAATGAATATTCAAGACTGATTTCCTTTAGTATTGACTGCTTTGATCTCCTTGCAGTCGAAGGGACTCTCAAGAGTCTTCTCCAACACCACAGTCCAAAAGCATCAATTCTTCGGTGCTCAGTTTTCTTTATAGTCAAACTCTCACATCCATACCTGACTACTGGAAAAATCCAGTGACTATTCAGGGTTGATCTCCTTTAGGATGGACTGGTTTGATCTCCTTGCTGTCCAAGAGATTCTCAAGAGTTCTCCAACACCATAGTTAAAAAGCATCAGTTTTTTGGAACTCAGCCTTCTTTATGGTCCAACTTTATGCTTGAATACCTGGGCTATCTTTGTTGGACTTAACAAACAAATTGGACTTGAGAAAGTTCTCTTGGAACAGAACTAGACAGAGGATGAGATAGCTGGATGGCATTACCGACTCAATGTACATGGGTTTGGGTAGACTCTGGCAGTTGGTGATGGATAGGTAGGCCTGGCATGCTGCAGTTCATGGGGTCGCAAAGAGTCGGACACGACTGAGCGACTGAACTGAACTGAATTGATTTACAAAAATTTGTTGTTTTCTGTCAAATCTCATCATGAATCAGCCATAGGTATACATATATCCTCTTCCTTTTGAACTTCCCTCCCATTTCCCTCCCCATCCCACCCTTCTAGGTTGATAACCCCCTGTTTGAGTTTCCTGTGCCATACAGCAAATTCCCGTTGGCTATCTATTTTACATATGGTAATGTAACTTTCCATGTTACTCTTTCCATACATCTCACCCAGTTTCTTTTCAGATCGTATAACTCTTTCACCTTTTACCTGGGTTTACCTTTTAGCAGAGTCTCAGAAGGGAGAGAAGATATATGTGTATGTGCAATCTGTCTTCAGTAACTGGAATTAAAAGTGCTTTTACAGTTATTCTGGTTAGGATTTAAAGACATTAACTCAGATCTGTGATTCTTAAAGCTTGGTCCCCGGACAAGCAGCACCACCACCACTTGGGAGTCTGTTAGAAATGTGGAGTCTTGGGCCCCTCCCGGATGTACTGACTCATAAACTGTGGGGATGATTCTGAATAGCCCACATTTTAACAAGCCCTCCACGTGATCTCTTGCAAATTGAAGTTTGAAAGCCACTGATTTAGATAATTGGATAAGAGGACAATTTCTTTGTTATCCTCTGTGTTTTCCTATTAAGTTAATATTTATTTTGCTCTTTTATTTTTCCTTCTTTCTACTTTGTTTCATTTCTATTTTTTCCTTTTTACTAACTGAAGTGTACACTTAAATTTCAGTCTTCATTCTTTTCTAAAATAAGCATTTAAGTCTTTAAATTTTCATAAATTACTGCCTTTGCTATATCCCAGCAGGTTCTCAAATATGGTATTTGTATTATTTATTTATAAACATTAAAAAAAAATCCACTATGGTATCTTCTTTGACCCATTTTCAGAAGTCTTTAATTTCCAAATAGAGGGACTTTTTTTTTCTTTTGTTAACCCATTGTCTTCTTTAGCAAATGTGACTGATGTGTTATTTCTGTAAAATGTAAAGGCTTGCTTTATATTACTTTTTGTGAACGTTTCATTTTTGCTTGAGGAGAATGTTTATTTTTTAGTTATTAAATCCATCCTACATCTGTCGAATAAGTCATGCTTGTTTGTTGTGTCCAAATTCTTCCATAGTTATAGTTGCTATTGTTTTTATTTTTGTTTACTTGACATGTCTTGTTTGAGAAGGATACGTTGAAATCTCTCCACTTTGCATATACATCGTGCGATGGTGGTTTTACTTTCTTCCTGGAGTTCTAGCAATATTTGCTTTTTACATTTTGAGTCGTATAAGTTTTGAAATTGGAGTAATTTGTTGGTATTAATACTGGGATTTCTATGTGACTCAGTGGTAAAGAATCTCCCTGCCAATGAAGGAAAAGCAGGAGACATGGGTTCGAACCCTGGGTCGGGAAGATTTCCTGGAGTAGAAAATGGTAAACCACTCCAATATTCTTGCCTGGAGAACCCCATGGACAGAGGAGCCTGGTGGGCTACAGTCCAGTTCAGTTCAGTTCAGTCGCTCAGTGTCTGACTCTTTGCGACCCCATGGACTGCAACATGCCAGGCTTCCCTGTTCATCACTAACTCCCAGAGCTTGCTCAAACTCATGTCCATTGAGTCAGTGATGCCATTCCAACCATCTCATCCACTGTTGTCCCTTTCTCCTCCTGTCTTCAATCTTTCTCAACATCAGGGTCTTTTCTAAGGAGTCAGCTCTTCCCATCAGGTGGCCAAACTATTGGAGTTTCAGCTTTAGCATCAGTCCTTCCAAAGAATATTCAGGACTGATTTCCTTTAGGATCGACTGGTTGGGTCTCCTTCTTGTCGAAGGGACTCTCAAGAGCCTTCTCCAACATCGCAGTTCAAAAGCATCAATTCTTCAGGGCTCAGCTTTCTTTATGGCCCAACTCTCATATCCATACATGAATACTGGAAAAACCATAGCTTTGACTAGATGGAACTTTGTTGGTAAAGTAATGTCTCTGCTTTTTAATATGCTGTCTAGGTTGGTCATAGCTTTTCTTCCAAGGAGCAAGCGTCTTTTAATTTCATGGCTGCAGTCACCATCTGCAGTGATTTTAGAGACCAAGAAAATAAAATCTGTCACTGTTTCCATTGTTTCCCCATCTATTTGCCATGAAGTGAGGGAACCAGATGTCATGATCTTAGTTTTCTGAATGTTGAGTTTTAAGCCAACTTTTTCACTCTCTTCTTTCACTTTCATCAAGAGGCTCTTCAATTTCTCTTTACTTTCTGCTATAAGGGTGGTGTCATCTGCATATCTGAGGTTATTGATATTTCTCCCAGCAATCTTTTTTCCAGCTTGCGCTTCATCCAGCCTAGCATTTCACATGATGTACTCTTCATATGGGGGCTTCCCTCATAGCTCAGTTAGTAAATTATCTGCCTGCAATGCAGGAGACCCGGGTTCGATTCCTAGGTCAGGAAGATCCCCTGGAGAAAGAAATGGCAACCCACTCCAGTATTCTTGCCTGGAGAATCCCATGGACAGAGGAGCCTGATGGGCTATAGTCCACCGGATTGGAAGAGTCGGACACAACTTAGGGACTAAACCACCACCACCACCACTCTGCATATAGGTTAATAAGCAGGGTGACAATACACAGCCTTAATGTACTCCTTTCCCAATTTGGAATCAGTCTGTTGTTCCATGTCCTGTTCTAACTGTTGCTTCTTGACCTGCATACAGAGTTTTCAGGAAGCAGGTAAAATGGTCTGATATTCCCATCTCTTGAAGAATTTTCCACAGGTGTTGTGATCCACACAGTCAAAGGCTTTGACATAGTCAATAAAGCAGAAGTAGATGTTTTTCTGGAACTCTCTTGCTATCTCTATGATCCAATGGATGTTGGCAATTTGATTTCTGGTTCTTCTGCCTTTTCTAAATCCAGCTTGAACATCTGAAAGTTCTTGGTTCACATACTATTGAAGCCTCACTTGGAGAATTTTACAGTCCATAGGGTGGCAAGGAATCGTACATGACTGAGNATGTTGGCAATTTGATTTCTGGTTCTTCTGCCTTTTCTAAATCCAGCTTGAACATCTGAAAGTTCTTGGTTCACATACTATTGAAGCCTCACTTGGAGAATTTTACAGTCCATAGGGTGGCAAGGAATCGTACATGACTGAGTGACTGAGAATGCACACACACATATATATATACACATATATACGTACTTATACACACGTACATATATACATAAAAATGCATATACATACATACACACATATATATTTGTCTCTAGGCTCTAAAATAAGCTTAATGAAGAAGCATAATAAATCATGTCAGGTTTAACAATGTTAATTGATATATTTTACTCCAAACTCCAGAGAGATTTATTGGGCTCTCTGGATCTAAGTCTAATGTGAATTACAGAGGTTTGGGTAATTGCTATGTATGCAGCTGGAAAAAACTAAGTAGGAAAGAAATCTATTACGTCACTATCGAGGACATAAATACAGAATTACTAGTGTTTAAATCTATTTTCAGTATTTCAAAATTATATGTTTCACGGAAATGCTAAACTCGAAGAAGCTCATTGAGTCTTTAGTTTCTCTGTGTGAGCAGCTGCCAAGGGCTAATGATCATAATTAGCATTATTATTGTTAATAGTAATAATTAATAGTAAAGTCTATCTTAAAATGTGATGCTTTTAAAAACGATACTGGAGATGACAGAGTATGTAACTGAGATTATTTGCTGTAGTCAAGATATCTAAAGAAAATACTTTGAGAAACACATCGAACTCCTTGGGAAAAGAGATGCTATCTGAATAGAGGAAAAGGTACTTTCATTCTTCTAATATTTGTACTAATGACATGAGAAAAAAACCCATTTGTCCTTTACGTGTAATGATAGAAATGTTTGAATTCTCTGGAAGTTAATTTTATTTCTGAATGACTCATTGAGCAGAAAATTTTAAAAATTCTTTTTTCACAATAAATTTTGTTATGCAAATTTCTTATATGCTGACGGTGTTCGGGTGCTCAGTTGCTAAGTCATATCTGACCTTTTATGACCTCATGGACTATAGTCCGCCAGGCTCCTCTGTCCATGGGATTCTCCAGGCAAGAATACTGGAGTGAGTTGCCATTTCCTCCTCCAGAGGATCTTCCCCACCCAAGGAGTGAACCCACATTTTCCTGTGTCTCTTGTATTGGCAGGCAAGACACATTCTTTACCACTGAGCCACCTGGGAAGCCCTGTATACTAAGAAGAAGAAAAAGCTTTTCCTTAGAACTAGTGTGGGTAGTAATGGCCGATATAAGTGGCTTCACACAACTGGCAGGTTGCTCTGGGTGTGAGACTTTTCATGCATCCCAGCGGCCCTAGGAGTACACATCGTTAAACTGGGTGCAGCGGGGCCGAGGCTAGGAGCCTAGCGGAGTCTGATGCAGTTGTCCTCCCTGACCATGGGGCTGTGCTCCCCCCAACCCGGGAGAAGGTCGAGGAACCACGTTACTGATTTACTGTCTTTTCAGAGCTGACTCTCCCCCAACTGAGTCATTTTTGGTAGGATCATGGCTCACTTGTGTACATGCCATAAAAATGAGGCAGAATACTGGATATACAAAACTAGAGTTAAGAAAAGTAAAAGATGGAAATTGAAAATTCTTGTTGAGTTGTTAGAGGCAGTATATAATTTTAGATGTGGAAGAAGCCTTGGAAAAATTTAAATTAACCCTCTAATTTTGCAAAGGAAGTAATATGAGCCCAGAGATTGGATGTTTCTATACTGCTCTTGCACTACTCCAGACTTACCGACTCCTCATTAGGGACTTCCCTCTAGATAAAAAGTTAACTTCAAAAAAGAAAGAAAGAAAAGAAACAAAAAACCAAACACCATGGTGTTACCAGGCTTTAATACTTTTGCATTCTACATACATTCTAGCAAATGCAAAGCCTGTTGTGTTTGGGTGTTAATGACTGAAGTCCTGTTTACTTCTTCCCTACCTTCAACTCTCCTTGTTTTCTTATCTGTCTTAATGGATGGATTCTGTACAACATGCACACAGCTTCTCTAAATCAACGGTGGCCATAGATGTGTCTCCTGCCTTGACGGATGATAAAAATTCATTTTTCTGGGCTGTGCGGTAGGCAGGTCCTCAGCTTGGATCCCACGGACAGGAAGGAGAGGCCAGGTATGTGCTGGCCCCCACTCCTCCCTGCCCACCAGGCCACTGTGGGCCCAGCTGCCACTGAGGGGCCCTGCTTCCCTTTCAGTTCAGGTGCCGCTGCTAACCTCTGTTACCTCCTCATGTCTCCGTCCAAGTGCATTTGACTTGGGTGGATTTTTTTAAGAAAGCGTATTTTTCATTTATCACAAACTCTCATTTTTAAAAATTTTGTTTATTTGTTAAAAATTTTTTATATTTGGCTGCGCTGTGTCTTCATTGTGCTTTCTCTAGTTGCAGAGAGAGGGGCCTACTCTCTATTGTGGTCCGCGGGCTTCTCATTGTGGTGGCTTCTCTCGTTGTAGAGCACGGGCTCTAGGGCCCACTGGCTTCAGTAGCTGCAGCTCCCGGCTCTAGAGCCCAGGCTTAGTAGTTGTGGTGCACGGGCTTAGTTGCCCTGTGGCATGTGGGATCTTCTCGGACCAGGGATGGAACCAGTGTCCCCTGCACTGCTGGGCAGGTTCTTAACCACTGAGCCACCAGGGAAGCCCTGGGTGCCCTGAGAGGGGTCAGCCACAGAGCCACTAGCACTTGGGGCTCGGGAGACCCACAGTGGGCCTGCTAGGGAGACTTTTGGGGTCAAGGACCCTGATTACATAGCACACGAAGCTCTGATGTTCTTGCCTAGAGGGTGCATGTTCATCTGAGCAGTAATTATGAAGGTGAAGATCTTGGAAAACTTACCTTCCATTTAGGCCCTAGGCGTTCCTGGTGTCTCAGACGGTAAAGAATCTGCCTGCAATACAGGAAACCCAGGGTTCAATCCCTGGGTTGGGAAGATTCCCTGGAGAAGGGAATCGCAAAGAGTTGGACATGAGTGAGCAACTAACACTTCTAATGCAAATGGGGCTTCCCCGCAGGCTCAGTGGTAAAAAACCCATCTGCAATGCAGGAGACGTAAGATACATGGGTTCAACCCCTGGGTCTGGAAGATCCCTTGGAGGAGGGCATGGCACTCCAGTGTTCTTGCCTGGAGAATCTCAGGGACAGAGGAGCCTGTCAGGCTACAGACTACCGGGTCGCTCAGGCGAGACTGAACCCACACTGATGTAAACGAGGCACCTGAAGGGCAGTGATGGCTCTGTCCACAAGGGGGCGCCTACATTCTTTGGTTTCATTTTCCACCTGGAAACCACCATTTACATCCTCACCCTGTTGCAGAAAAAACCGAAAAGAGTCTTAGCTTTGGCTGTTTGGACAGCTGATTTTGTATCGCTTTTGGTAGTTCTGTTACTTTACAAACAGTTGTGACTTTTTTTCCACTGGGACTCTGGGGTGTTAGTTTAGGACATCAGGAAGCGTGGGCTCTGCCTCTCCTGACCGTCAGTGTCCCTCTAAAGGATGGACTCCGCGCTGTTTGGATGATCTTTGAAGACATCTCCTTCATCGGTTCCCGTGAACCAGATCTGCCCATAAAATAACAGTTTCCAAAATATGCTGCTGAGTCTTTGAAATAGTATTGACATGACAGAGAAAACAAGTGGGTTCATTTAAGATAGGGAAACAATGGGATGATCCATTTTCTCATGAGTCATGTGACATTTCTCAGTGGCACCAGATATAAGGCAGGAGCTGCAGGTGAGGGCACAGGTGATCAAACACAAATTGCTTGACGTGGCCAGAAAGCCGGAAATTAAAGATCGTGGCTTTCATCCAGGTGTCTAATGACAGATGAATGGATAAGGAAGTTATGGTACATATATACAATGGAATATTCAGTTCAGTTCAGTCGCTCAGTCATGTCCGACTCTTTGCGACCCCATGAATTGCAGCACGCCAGGCCTCCCTGTTCATCACCATCTCCTGGAGTTCACTCAGACTCACGTCCATCGAGTCCGTGATGCCATCCAGCCAAATCATCCTTGGTCGTCCCCTTCTCCTCCTGCCCCCAATCCCTCCCAGCATCAGAGTCTTTTCCAATGAGTCAACTCTTCGCATAAGGTGGCCAAAGTACTGGAGTTTCAGCTTTAGCATCTTTCCTTCCAAAGAAATCCCAGGGCTGATCTCCTTCAGAATGGACTGGTTGGATCTCCTTGCAGCTGTCTCTTATACACATCTAGATGTGTATAAGAGACAGCTCATATCCATACATGAATACTGGAAAAACTGTAGCTTTGACTAGATGGACTTTTGTTGACAAAGTAATGTCTCTGCTTTTTAATATGCTGTAAAGGTTGGTAATAGCTTTCCTTCCAAGGAGAAAGTGTCTTTTAATTTCATGGCGGAAGTCATCATCTGCAGTGATTTTGAGTCCCCCCAAAAGTAAAGCTTGTCATTGTTTCTATTATTTCCCCATCTAATTATGATGAAGTGATGGGAATGGATGACATGATCTTATTTTGAATGTTGAGTTTTAAGCCAACTTTTTCACTCTCCTCTTTCACTTTCATCAAGAGGCTTTTTAGTTCTTCTTATCTTTCTGCCATAAGGGTCATGTCATCTGCATATCTGAGGTTATTGATATTTCTTCTGGCAATCTGGACTTCAGCTTGTGCTTCACTCAGCCTGGCATTTCTCATGACGAACTCTGAATAAAAGTTAAATAAGCAGGGTGAAAATATATAGCCTTGACATAATCCTTTCCCGATTTATTACCAGTCTATTGTTCCATGTCCAAGTTCTAACTGTTGCTTCTTGACTTGCATACAGATTTCTCAGGAGGCAGGTCAGGTGGTCTGATATTCCCAACTCTTTAGGAATTTTCCACTACTTATTGTCATCCACACAGTCAAAGGCTTTGGCATAATCAATGAATCAGAAGTAGATGTTTTTCTGGAATGCTCATGCTTTTCTGATGATCCATTGGATGTTGGCAATTTGATCTCTGGGTCCTCTACATTTTGGAAATCCAGCTTGAACATCTGGAAGTTCATTGTTCATGTATTGTTGGAGCCTTCCTTGGGGAATTTTGAACATTACTTTGCTAGCATGTGAGATGAATGCAGTTGTGCAAAGTTTGACTATTCTTTGGTATGGCCTTTCTTTGGGATTGGAATGAAAAGTGACTTTTTTCAGTCCTGTGGCCACTGCTGAGTTTTCCAAATTTGCTGGCATATTGAGTGCAGCACTTTCACAACATCATCTTTTGGGATTTGAAATAGCTCAATTGGAATTCCATCCATCACCTCCACTAGCTTTGTTCATGGTGATACTTTCTAAGGCCCACTTGATGTTGCATTCTGGAGTGTCTGATTCTGGGTGAGTGATCACAGCATCGTGGCTCTATGGATCATGAAGATATTTTCTGTATAGTTCTTCTGTGTATTCTTGCCATCTTTTCTTAGTAACATCTTCTTCTATTATGTCCATACAATTTATGTCCTTTATTGTGCCCATCTTTATATGAGAGGTTCCCTTGGTACCTCGAATTTTCTTGAAGAGATCTCGTCTTTCCCATTCTACTGTTTTCCACTATTTTTTTGCATTGATCACTGAGGAAAGCTTTCTTATATCTCTTTGTTATTCTTTGGAACTCTGCACTCACATGGGCATATCTTTCCCTTCCTCCTTTGCTTTTAGCTTCTCTTCTTTACACACCTATGTGTATGGCCTCCTCAGACAACCATTTTCCCTTTTTGCATTTCTTTGTCTTGGGGATGGTCTTGATCACTGCCTCCTGTACAATGTTTTGAACCTCTGTCCATAATTCTTCAGGCACTCTATCAGATTTACTGCCTTGAGTATATTTGTCACTTACACTGTATAACCATAAGGGATTAGATTACGGGGCATACCTGAATTGTCTAGTGGTTTACCCTATTTCCTTCAACTTAAGTCTGAATTGTGCAATAAGAAATTCATGATCTGAGACACAGTCAGCTCCCAGTCTTGTTTTTGCTGATTGTATATGGGGAAACAGTGGAAACAGTGTCAAACTTTATTTTTTGGGGCTCCAAAATCACTGCAGATGGTGACTGCAGCCATGAAATTAGAAGACGCTTACTCCTTGGAAGAAAAGTTATGACCAACCTAGATAGCATATTCAAAAGTAGAGACATTACTTTGCCGACTAAGGTCCGTCTAGTCAAGGCTTTGGTTTTTCCTGTGGTCATTTATGGATGTGAGAGTTGGACTGTGAAGAAGGCTGAGCACTGAAGAATTGATGCTTTTGAACTGTGGTGTTGGAGAAGACTCTTGAGAGTCCCTTGGACTGCAAGGAGATCCAACCAGTGCATTCTGAAGGAGATCAACCCTGGGATTTCTTTGGAAGGAATGATGCTAAAGCTGAAATTCCAGTACTTTGGCCACCTCATGCAAAGAGTTGACTCACTGGAAAAGACTCCGATGCTGGGAGGGATTGGGGGCAGGAGGAGAAGGGGACAACCGAGGATGAGATGGCTAGATGGCATCACCGACTCGATGGACGTGAGTCTGAGTGAACTCATTGCAGCCATGAAATTAAAAGACGCTTACTGCTTGGAAGAAAAGTTATGTCCAACCTAGATAGTATGTTCAAAAGCAGAGACATTACTTTGCCGACTAAGGTCCGTCTAGTTAAGGCTATGGTTTTACCTGTGGTCATGTATGGATGGGAGAGTTGAACTGTGAAGAAGGCGGAGCACTGAAGAATTGATGCTTTTGAACTGTGGTGTTGGAGAAGACTCTTGAGAGTGCCTTGGACTGCAAGGCAGATCCAACCAGTGCATTCTGAAGGAGATCAACCCTGGGATTTCTTTGGAAGGACTGATGCTAAAGCTGAAACTCCAGTACTTTGGCCACCTCATGCAGAGAGCTGACTCATTGGAAAAGACTCTGATGCTGGGAGGGATTGGGGGCAGGAGGAGAAGGGGACGACCGAGGATGAGATGGCTGGATGGCATCACGGACTCGATGGATGTGAGTCTGAGTGAACTCCGGGAGATGGTGATGAACAGGGAGGCCTGGTGTGCTGCAATTCATTGGGTCACAAAGAGTCGGACATGACTGAGCTACTGAACTGAAGCATTGTCATAAATACTGGGACTATGGCAACTCTTCCTCACCCTTGACACTCCATAATCCCTCTCCCTGGTTTATTTTTGCTAATAGCACTTTTACATTTCTAAAAAAGCTACTATTTCACTTACTTCTTTATTTTTTATTCCTCCCCTGTAATCTAAGATCCATGGGGTCTAAACTCTATGAGAACAGGGATGGTCTGTATCTTTTTTTTTCTTTTTTCAGTTTTATATTTGGAACATCCAGAAAGTATCTTTCTCAAAAATTACTGGCTGAATAAATTAATGAATTCCATCATTTACTTGGTTACTTGGGGGTAAGTAGCTGGTAGTGGTTGTGAGAAAGATGAGGGAGGTAGGGGGAGTCATATTAGAAGAGACCCCTCCCACTTCTAGTGTTGGTTGATCAGTCCTGTCCAACTCTTTGAAACCCCATGAACTGTAGCCCGCCAGGCTCCTCTGTCCATGGAATTCTCCAGGAAAGAATACTGGAGTGGGTTGCCATTCCCTTCTCCAGGGGATCTTCCCAACCCAGGGATCAAACCTGGGTCTCCTGCATTGCATGCAGATTCTTTACCATCTGAGCCACCAGGGAAGCCCATTTAATCATTTTTCAGTGTTACTTGCACAGAAAATAAGAGAGATCATTGTCATGAGTCAGAAACTATGCAAGTGTTCCCTGGAAAACGTGGATGAAGTGTGTATACATTTCTGGATTAATAAGAGAGGATTTTCCCCTCTTATTGAGTAAGAATATGTCTCAACATGTTTACCAGTGTACTAGTCAGTATAGGCTATATTATGCTGTGATGACAAATAAGCCCACGATTTAGCTTAACTCAATACAACATATGGAACACTGAGTAGCAGAAAGCTCTGCTCCGTAGAGCCACTCAGGAACCCAGGCTAACAATGTTTCCAGTATCCTTTGACACCAGCACCTCAAAACTTCAGTTTGCTGCTGCAAGAAAAAAGAGAACAAAGACTATATACTCTCTTTATGTTTGCTCATGCCTTGCCCCTTTCTTTAATAGGACCATGTCTTTCTCCAACATGACCTCAGGGGGATTGGGAGGGATTCCCATTCAGGAGGAAGAGAAAAGCAGTTATAGTAAGTACACAGCCAGTGACCCATACTGTGGAGGGATCACTAATGTCTAACGTAAAAGCCCTTGGAGAGGAAAGGAGTGGTGGTGGGAGGAACTGGGAGATTGGGACGCCGCATATACACTATTGATACTGTGTATAGCGAGCATGCTAAATTGCTTTAGTTGTCTGGGACTTTTTGGAGCCTTATTGACTGTGGCCTTCCAGGCTCCCCTGTCCATAGGATTCTTCAGGCAAGAATACTGGAGTGGGTTTCCATGCCCTCCTTCAGGGAATCTTCCCCACCCAGGGATTGAACCTCAGTCTCTTGCATCTCCTGTATCAGCCGGCAGGTTCTTAACCACTAACACCACCTGGGAAGCCCTTAGGTATCGAATAGATAACTAATGAGAACATACTGTTCAGCAAAGTCTACTTATTGCGCTCAGAGACCTGAATGGAGAGAAAGTCCAAAAGGGAGGGGATATATGTTTATATATGGCTGGTTCGTGGTGTTGTACAGTAGAAACTAATACAAGATTGTAAAGCAGCTATACTCTGATAAAGATAAATTTTAAAAAGGTCCTTGGAGAACACAGAATTGACTTTTTGGGTGAAGCTGTTTGGTTTAACAAGATTTGAAATTTAGGGCTAGAACTAAATAATGATAATTACATAAATGTTTTTGCAAAAAACACTTCAAGCAAAATTTTTTTTTAGGAAATTAAAGGAAAACATCACAGAAGGATGTCAACATGTAGTCACTGACCCACTTGAGTAATTGGATCAAGACTCTCTGGCTTGTTGGAAAAATTTGGATCTAAACCAGCTCTCTCAGCATTCATTTCCTTTACCCTCATTGAGTCGGAATTTGTTGTTTTTATTGTTGTTGTTTTTAATCTCTTATTAATGTAAAATTGCTCCAGCAGAATCCATCCTTCTGAGTAGCGATGTCTATTTGGGCCTGACCTCCAAGGCCCCATTAAACATGCAAAGCAAGTGCTTACTATCTTCTGAAGACAACAGATTCTGGTTTTTTATCTTATTATGAAGGAAATTCCATCTTACCAGCTCAGTCACTGACCTCGAGCTCTCGGGCTTGGCAGGAGGAGTTGTACATAGTCTCAACAAGCCCAGTTATCATAAATTCACCCTGCTCCTCGTGGGAAATGTTTGCAGAGAGCGGCTGTATGAACAGGCAATTGATGAACTTATATTGACACATCACAGTCACCCGAAGTCCACAGTTTACCTTAGGGCTCATTCTTGGTGTATAGGAACAGCATAACATATATCCGTCAACGTATAGAATCACACAGAAGTAGTTTCACTACCCTAAAAATCCTCTGTGGTTTGCTTATTCATTCCTTCCCCTACTTCCTGGCAACCACTGATTTTTTTTTTAATTAATTTATTTTTAGTTGAAGGATAATTGCTTTACAGTATTGTGTTGGTTTCTGCTATATGTCAACATGTATCAGCCATAGATATACATATGTCCCCTCCCTCTGGAACCTCCCTCCCACCTCCCACCCCTTTGCACCCCTCTAGGTTGTCACAGAGCCCTGGTTTGAGTTCCCTAAGTCATAAAGAAAGTAATGGCCACTGGCGGTCTGTTTTCCATATGGTAGTGTATGTTTTAGTGCTGCTCTCTCCATTTGTCTCACCATCTCCCTTCTCACTCCCATGTTCGCAAGTCTGTTCTCTATGCCTGCGTCTCCATTGCTGCCCTGCAAATAGGTTCATCAGTACATCTTTCTAGATTCCATGCATGCGAGCATGCTGTCTCTTCAGTCGTGTCTGACTCTTTACTATCCTATGGACTGTAGTCTGCCAGGCTCCTCTATCCATGGGATTCTCCAGGCAAGAATACTGGAGTGGGTTGCCATGCCCTCCTCCAGGGGACCTTCCTGACCCAGGGATTGAACCCATGTCTCTTATGTCTCCTACATTGGCAGGCTGGTTCTTTACCACTAGTGCCACCTGGGAAGCTCCCTAGATTCCATATATATGCATTAATCATTAATACATGATATTTGTTTTTATTTTTCTGACTTACTTCACTCTGTATAATAGGCTCTAGGTTCATCCACCCCATTAAAAAGGACTCAAGTGTGTTCCTTTTAGTGGCTGAGTAATATTCCATTGTATATATGTACCACAACCTCTTTATCCATTTATCTGTCAATGGACATCTAAAGAAGCCAATCTGAGAAAGCTACATACTGTATGATTCCAACTCTATGACATTCTGGAAAAGGTAAAGCTGTGGAGGCAATAAAAAGATCAGTGGTTGGAAACCACTTAGCCTTTTCTGGAATGTCACAGAGTTGGAATCATACAGCATGTAGCTTTTTCAGATTGGCTTCTTTCAGTAGTAATTTGCATTTAAATTTCCTTCAGGTCTTTTCATGGTTTCATAGCTTATTTCTTTTTAGCACTGAATGGTATTCCATTGTCTAGCACCACAATTTGTCTATCCATTCACCTACTGAAGAACATTTCGGTTGCTTTCAAGTTTTGGCAGTTATGCATAAATCTGCTATTGACATCTGTTTACAGGGTTTTTGTGTGAACATAAGTTTTTAACTCCCTTGGTACGTACCAAGAAGCGTGATTGCTGGATTGCATGGTCAGGGTATATTTAGTTTTGTTAGGAAATTGCCAAACTGTCTTCCAAAGGGGTTGTACCACTTTCCATTCCCCTGTTGCTTCACACTCTCACCAGCATTTGGTGTTGTCAGTGTTCTGGATTTTGGTTGCTAATACGTGTGTGTTATCTCATTTTAATTTGCTGAACTGAATTGATAATGTATGATGTGAAGCATCTTTTCATATACTTATTTGCCATCTGTATTCTTTATATCTTCTTTGGTGAGGTGTCTGTTAAGATCTTTGGCCCATTTTTTAAGTTCAGTTCAATTCAGTCGTTCAGTCATGTCCAACTTTTTGCAACCCCATGAATCACAGCACGCCAGGCCTCCCTGTCCATCACCAACTCCTGGAGTTCACACAAACTCACGTCCATCGAGTCGGTGATGCCATCCAGCCATCTCATCCTCT
Organism: Cephalophus harveyi; assembly: GCA_006410635.1. Lineage (NCBI taxonomy): Eukaryota > Metazoa > Chordata > Mammalia > Artiodactyla > Bovidae > Cephalophus > Cephalophus harveyi. The sequence goes on from SJYT01060732.1 coordinate 390,011, forward strand.
GTCATCCCCTTCTCCTCCTATTCCCAATCCCTCCCAGCATCAAGGTCTTTTCCAATGAGTCAACTCTTCGCATGAGGTGGCCAAAGTACTGGAGTTTCAGCTTTAACATCAGTCCTTCCAAAGAACACCCAGGACTGATCTCCTTTAGGATGGACTGGTTGGATCTCCTTGCAGTCCAAGGGACTCTCAAGAGTCTTCTCCAACACCACAGTTCAAAAGCATCAATTCTTCGGTGCTCAGCTTTCTGGCATCTCGAGGGAAGGGCTTCATACATCTCATCCTCTGTCATCCCCTTCTCCTCCTATTCCCAATCCCTCCCAGCATCAAGGTCTTTTCCAATGAGTCAACTCTTCGCATGAGGTGGCCAAAGTACTGGAGTTTCAGCTTTAACATCAGTCCTTCCAAAGAACACCCAGGACTGATCTCCTTTAGGATGGACTGGTTGGATCTCCTTGCAGTCCAAGGGACTCTCAAGAGTCTTCTCCAACACCACAGTTCAAAAGCATCAATTCTTCGGTGCTCAGCTTTCTTCACAGTCCAACTCTCACATCCTACATGACCACTGGAAAAACCATAGCCTTGACTAAACAGACCTTTGTTGGCAAAGTAATATCTCTGCTTTTTAATATGCTATCTAGCTAGTTGTTTTCTTACTGTTGAGTTTTCATTATTTTTTGTATATTTTGGATAACAATTCTTTATCAGGTATGTTCTTTGCAGATGTATTTTCCAATCTTCTCAGTCCCTTGACACTGCTTTTTTGCAATACAGAAGTTTTTAATTTTAAAGTCCAGCTTGTCAATTATTTCTCTCATAGGTGGTACCTTTGATGCTATATCTAAAAAAGTTATTGACATACATACAAGGTCATCTATGTGTTCTCCTGTATTATCTCCTAGGAATGGTGTTGTGTTGCTTTTTACATTTAGGTCCATTTGAGTTTACCTTTGTGAAAGGTGTTAGGTCTGTGTCCAGATTCTCTTTGTGTTTTCCCTGTGGGTGTCTAGTTGGTACAACACCATTTGTTGAAAAGACTATCTTTGCTCATTGTGTTGCCCCTTGGCTCCTTTGTCAAAGATGAGTTGAATATAGTTATGCTGGTCTGTTTCTGGGCTCTGTATTCTGTTCCACTGATTTTTTCCCCCCATCCTTTTGCCAGTACTATGTCTTGATCACTGTAGCTTCTTCCTAGTCATTTTCATTGTTTTTTGTACACACACACACTTCAGGAGACTGAAGCAAATGGGCATGGCTGCAGTTTGTAGCTGCTTTGAGTGTAGGCTATTTTCAAATCAAGTTCAGAGTGTATGAGAATTCTTAGACCCTCGAAATCAGGACACCTGCACTGGACTGACATTAGATTCAGTTCAGTTTAGTTCAGTCACTCAGTCGTGTCCGACTCTTTGCGACCCCATGAATTGCAGCACGCCAGGCCTCCCTGTCCATCACCAACTCCCGGAGTTCACCCAAACTCATGTCCATCGAGTCGGTGATGCCATCCAGCCATCTCATCCTCTGTCGTCCCCTTTTCTTCCTGCCCTCAATCCCTCTCAGCATCAGAGTCTTTTCCAATGAGTCAGCTCTTCGCATGAGGTGGCCAAAGTATTAGAGTTTCAGCTTTAGCATCAGTCCTTCCAATGAACACCCAGAGCTGATCTCCTTTAGGATGGACTGGTTGGATCTCCTTGCAGTCCAAGGGACTCTCAAGAGTTTTCTCCAACACCACAATTCAAAAGCATCTATTCTTCAGCACTCAGCTTTCTTCACAGTCCAACTCTCATATCCATACATGACCACAGGAAAAACCATAGCCTTGACCAGAAGGACCTTTGTTGGCAAAGTAATGTCTCTGCTTTTCAATATGCTATCTAGGTTGGACATAACTTTCCTTCCAAGGAATAAGCGTCTTTTAATTTCATGGCTGCAGTCACCATCAGCAGTGATTTTGGAGCCTAAAAAAATAAAGTCTGCCACTGTTTCCACTGTTTCCCCATCTATTTCCCATGAAGTGATGGGACCAGATGCCATGATCTTCGTTTTCTGAATGTTGAGCTTTAAGCCAACTTTTTCACTCTCCTCTTTCACTTTCATCAAGAGGTTTTTTAGTTCCTCTTCACATTAGATTACAAAAAGCAAATAAACACCTGCATCCCCTCCATGATTTTCATTAAATTAACACAATTCAGAGCTACATTTCAAATGTGTGGATGGAATCTTTTAAAAAGTAACCAAGCAAATAAATCCCCTTAATCCATTGCAAGGTTTAATATTAAGCTGAATTCCTAGATACTGTTAAGACTAACACTGACTTTAGATAAATTCCAAATTTCAGCCAAAACAAATAGATTTCATAGAGAATAGAGTTCAAATTCAAAGAGCAGGAGGACTCTCCTGGGCAAACATTAGTGAAATAACTCTTTCTTCCTCTACGAATTCTGTCATGCATTCCCTTACTCTCTCATCTATTTGGTAATTAAGTACAGAAATTCCTTCCTTCTTATCAGGCCAGGTCAAGGTGGGTCCAGGAATAGACCAAACGTAACAATAAATTAAGGTGGATCAACCTCTGTTTCTCTTTTCTTTTGCTATTTGTATACATACACTGATACAAAAAGGTAAATCCTAAAATTAAAAAAAGAAGGTTAAGAAGAATATAGGGACTGTATTGCCATGTTCAATTTATATGTTTAACTTTCCCTAGAACTTTAAGTAAATACGTTAACATCATACATTGGGAAATAAAGAATTAGAAGGAGAGTGACTCCGTGAAACTAAATACCAGTTTGGCAAATAAGGCACCTAAATACCAGGTTCCAAACTTACAGTGATGGCTCATCCTCTGTGTTTCTTAGATTTTTTTAAAAAAGCAGTTCGAAACCTAAATGGATTTTTCTCCATTAAGAGTTTGTCTAATACTTCAGTCTGTCTTTAACCATCAAGTACACTTTTATAATGCAAAAGTAATTTTATTTATGATTATAAATTAGATGGAAGAGACACTCAGGAAGAATAAACTTTCCTTTCGTAATACTGAGGATCAGAAAGAAAGTGTTCCTTGAGTGCGACTACTGGGCTTTATGTTTTCCTGTTGTTGCACAGGTGGGCTTTGCATGTGCTATGTGTCTGCCCTTTTCCAAAGGAAGCTGCCTTTTCCCAGCAATTGGAAAGTGTTTGTTTCCCTGCCCACAAATATGACTGGGGATGAAGTCCATGAGGGTATTCAGGCTCACCTGGCAAAATGAATGAAGGAGTCAGCTGCCCACATTCTGTAAGCAGAAGTGCCTGCCCCCCCACACCGCACCAGGAGTAGCAGCTGATGTTTATGTGCTCACATCAGCCCAAACTGCAAAAGCAGAAAGTACCAACACCAAAAACTAGCTTTGTGTTTGGATGGAGGGTACAGTTTTCACTTCTCTTCAAGGCTGATTAATGACATGATTTGTACCAGCAATCACTTGTCAGTTATAAGCAGCAGGCAGCAGATGATACTATAACTGTCTGCTGGATGATAATTTTTAGAGAGGAGTGTTCAGAAATAAAATTGGTTTAGGAAACAATGTAATTAAATAAGCAGCCAAGAGAAAATACGTCAACTGTTCTTATAGCCCTACTCTGCCCCTATTCGGCTAAGTTTTTTCCTAGGGATTGATTGTTACTACCAGTTTCTAAATGGATTCCAGTGTTGCCTTTAGACGTGATCCACAACTGCAGTTGCGTGGTGTATAGAAATGCCCTTGAGCGTGCGTGCTTGCGTGCATTCTCAGTCACTCCAGTAGTGTCTGGCTCTTTGCAACGCTATGAACTGTTACCACCAGGCTTCTCTGTCCCTGGGATTGTCCAGGCAAAAATACTGGAATGGGTTGCCATGGCCTCCTCCAGGGGATCTTCCTGACTCAGGGATCGAACCTGTGTCTTCTGCATTGCAGGCACAATGCAGAGCCACCAGGGAAGCCCAGAAATGCCCTTAGTGGGTTTCTCTGGTAGCTCAGCTGGTAAACAATCCGCCTGCAGCGAAGCAGACCTGGGTTCAGTCCCTGGGTTGGGAAGATCTCCTAGACGAAGGCATGGCAACTGACACCAGGATTTTTGCCTGGCGAATCCCCATGGACAGAGGAGCCTGGCGGGCTATAGTCTATGGGGTCGAAAAGAGACGACTGAGCAGCTAAGCACGGCACACATGCCAAATCTGTTCGGGTTCAGTGGTTTCTTTTAATGTTTTCTGTGTTTCAGATAGAAACTTAAGAGAAATTCCGCCAAAGGAGGGAATCCTCTTTATTTTAATAAATTGTGCCTAAACCAATAACACTTTGTGCCAAGCAAACAACAAAAACGACCACCAACAGAACAACGGCAACCAACCAACAAACCAAAACACATCAGCCTCATAATCTGTAAAATTCTAATAGGTTAAATCAGTTCAATATTGTGAACTTAGTCAGAGTTAATATTTATCTGTAAAAAAATGAAACATAACAAAAACAATTATATTCCTTCTCTACTCTGTACTCATTCTGAAAAAAAAAAAGACATCTTTCAAAGAAAGACAGTGTAGGTGGTGAAGACATATATTGCTGTTTGTGACCTAGCAGTGTTCCATAATGTTTTAGAAAGACTGTAAAATACTTTATGAATATGAATTACCATTATTACCTAAGACTCTATTTAGCAGAGCTGGACTATAGCATCGATGTCTGCCGGTAACTGAAGAATATTGGCAAGCAGTTTGTCATGCTCACCGCTCCATGGAATGTTCATCCTTTCTGAGTCATGTCTACCACCTTGCCTTGGATGCTCTGCACAGACACTGGGGAAAATAAGGAATCCTGAAAGACTGCTGGTGCTACTTGATATCATTTAGAGTTAACAGGATCTGCTTTACATGTCCTTCATAAATTAATCAGCTTTTTTCTTAGCTCCAGAAAAAGAAATTATCAATATGGTATGTTGATGAGAAGCACAGATTTTGGAGGCAGACAATGTTGGGTTCAAATTCTTACTTTGTCATTACATAGATGATCTTAAGCCGTTTATTTCAATTTATTAAATGTAAGTTTCCCAGTTTGCATAAATACTAATCATACTTCATAGGATTTTGCCTAATTCAGTGCCCGGGATATCATTGTTGAGTGAGAATGATTAACTGGGGTTATCTCTGACTATTTAACTATTGATCTAGGAGAGAGAGAGAGAGAGAGAGAGAGAGAGAGAGAGTGTGTGTGTGTGTGTGTGAACACTTAGTTACAATATCTGATTAAAAAGTAATCAATACAAGGTGGTTACATAATGGCATCAGGGCCTCTCTCCCTGCTCCTCCTAACCTATATCATTCCTCTCCAGATTTTTCCACATGTCTCATGAAGTTCTTATTTGCAAGCAACAGGAACCAGTTCTGGCTAATAGAAACAGAAAAAGAAATGTGTTATAGTCACAGAATGGTACACATGGCAGTGAAAGAAAATGAACTATTGCCATATACAATGTCCTATAATATATCTGTTTTACAGTTTTACCTTTCATAGTAAAATTTCAGATTAAATGTCCCTGGCATGTGTCCTTTCTGCTATCACTGTAAATTCCATTTCTTTTGTTTTTTTGAGAGAAAGTAATCTTTGTGCGCGGCTTCCCTGGTGGCTAGGTGCTAAAGAATCTACCTGCCAATGTAGGAGATGTGGGTTCGATCCCTCGGTCAGGAAGGTCCCCTGGAGGAGGAACTGGCAACCCACTCTTGTATTCTTGCTGGAGAATCCCATGGACAGAGGAGCCTGGTGGGTTACAGTCCATGGGGTCACAAAAGAGTTGGACACAATTTAATGACCAAACAATAACAACCACTTTGTGTGGTACTGGCCAGGCTCCTCTGCCCATGGAATTTTTCCAGGCAAGAAAACTTGCCTGGAATTTCCAGGGGATCTCCCTGACCCAGGTATCAAGCCCTCATCTCTTGCGTCTCCTGCATTGGCAGGCAAATTCTTTACCTCTGAGCCACCTGGGAAGCCCTATTCTCTTTCATTGTGAATGAAATCCAACATGCCATCTCTCCCAGGGAATTTCACACATTAGAATTTTTGCTGTTAAGAAGAGTTGGCAAGAATACACAGAAGAACTGTACAAAAAAGATCTTCACGACCCAGATAATCATGATGATGTGATCACTAATCTAGAGCCAGACATCTTGGAATGTGAAGTCAAGTGGGCCTTAGAAAGCATCACTACGAACAAAGCTGGTGGAGGTGATGGAATTCCAGTTGAGCTCCTTCAAATCCTGAAAGATGATGCTGTGAAAGTGCTGCACTCAATCTGCCAGCAAATTTGGAAAACTCAGCAGTGGCCACAGGAATGGAAAAGGTCAGTTTTCATTCCAGTTCCAAAGAAAGGCAATGCAAAAGAATGCTCCAACTACCCCACAATTGCTCTCATCTCACATGCTAGTAAAGTAATGCTCAAAATCCTCCAAGCCAGGCTTCAGCAATACGTGAACTGTGAACTCCCTGATGTTCAAGCTGGCTTTAGAAAAGGCAGAGGAACCAGAGATCAAATTGCCAACATCCGCTGGATCATGGAAAAAGCAAGAGAGTTCCAGAAAAACATCTACTTCTGCTTTATCGACTATGCCAAAGCCTTTGACTGTGTGGATCACAATAAACTGTGGAAAATTCTGAAAGAGATGGGAATACCAGACCACCTAACCTGCCTCTTGAGAAATCTGTATGCAGGTCATTACTTTGCCGACTAAGGTCCGTCTAGTCAAGGCTATGGTTTTTCCTGTGGTCATGTATGGATGTCAGAGTTGGACTGTGAAGAAGGCTGAGTGCCGAAGAATTGATGCTTTTGAAGTGTGGTGTTGGAGAAGACTCTTGAGAGTCCCTTGGACTGCAAGGAGATCCAACCAGTCCATTCTGAAGGAGATCAACCCTGGGATTTCTTTGGAAGGAATGATGCTCAAGCTGAAACTCCAGTACTTCGGCCACCCCATGCGAAGAGTTGACTCATTGGAAAAGACTCTGATGCTGGGAGGGATTGGGGGCAGGAGGAGAAGGGGACGACCGAGGATGAGATGGTTGGATGGCATCACGGACTCGATGGACGTGAGTCTGAGTGAACTCCGAGAGATGTTAATGAACAGGGAGGCCTGGCGTGCTGCGATTCATGGGGTTTAGAAAAGAGTCGGACACGACTGAGCGACTGAACTGAACTAATTACAGAATGAATATCTTTTCCCTAGAAAAGAAATTTCAAGTGCAGATAATCCAAAGGTGGGCTTCCTAACCTCTGCACTTGAAATTGTACCACCTATTTGCTCTTTGGGAGAATTAGGCCCATGGCTATGGCTCCATTTGTGGTCTGCCAAATATTAAATATTAAATCAAATTATTAGTATGGATTTTATCATTTATACCTATATTGTACAATGTCAGATTTAAATGTCAGTATAAGAGCATTGAACTTATCTGCCGACTTCCTGAAATTGTACAATTAATGCTTAGCAGCTTGTGCGCACATATCTGTGTCATTCTTAGCAGAACGGCAGACACTGCACAAAAAGGTGTGTGCATGGGAGAAAGCAAAAATATTTGGTGGCAGCGAAAAGTTCGAATTGAGGCAAGAAGGCAAGGGCCAAAATGTAGTACAAATTTTGCATCAATAAAGGCATTTAAAATCAGGGCTCCACAGCACCTTTTGGTGCCCAGGGCAGACCCTGAGGCAGACAAACTACCCCTCAGCTGTACCCTCCTCATGTCCTTTCCTTCTCCTGGAGTCTATCGTCTGGGTCCTTGTTTCCACTCCCTCACTCTCTACACCTCTGTCTTTCCTGGTTTGTGACCACAGTGGCCTAAATATTTGCCAAGCTCCTAGTCTCTCCTGCTCTCAAATGCATGCTCCTGTCTGCTGCCCAGCACATCCATTCACAAATTGTTGTAAAAGTATCGTGGGCCTCTTACCCATTTCTCCAGAGTCAGCACGCTCTGCCTCTGTCTCACTCTTTAAGATCTAACAGCCCCACATTATCTGTGGTTCATATAAAAACCCTAGAGTAGGAAATGGCAACCCTTTCCAGTATTCTTGCCTGGAAAATTCCATGGACAGAGGAGGCTGGTGGGCTATAGTCCATAGGGTCCCAGAGAGTCAGACATAAAAACTCAATACTTCTTTATATTGCATACCTCTTGCATTCATGACATTTTCTCTTCCTTTGACACCATACATCTCTTTCTCTATCCCCAGCAACCCACCACCCCCCAGCCACTCTACCCCATACCACTTCTTTGACTACCTAACTTTGTCCTCCTGGCCTCAGCTCCTGTACCACCTTCCTCCAGAAACCTTCTGGTCACAGGAACCCCTCTCCTGGCTGGGTTAGCTGCTCTTCCTTTGCTCTGACTGCATCTTCTGTATATCTATGTCCTGAATGTGCACCACTCCTTTGAATATTGTTTGCTCACCTCTCTCTCCCACTAGACTGGGAGGCCTCCCTGAGAGTAAGACAGCATCGTATTCACCTGAGTATCCCCAGGGCCTGCTCAGCACTGATGTACAAAATCCTGTCCATGCAAACATCTGCATCTATTTTGTCACTAGTCAAGGCAACATCCAATTTATTTGGAAACCTTTCTACACCAGCTGCTTATGCTTAAGTCGCTTCAGTTGTGTCTGACTCTTTGTGACCTTATGGACTGTAGCCCACCAGGCTCTTCTGTCCAAAGGATTTACCAGGCAAGAATACTGGAGTGGATAGCCATTTCCCCCTCCAGGGGATCTTCCTGACCCAAGGATAGAATCCGCATCTCTTATGTCTCTTGCATTGGCAGGTGGGTTCCTTACCACTGGTTCCACCTAACTGCCTCAAAGTCCCCAAAAGCTTCTCTGCTAAAAGTCCTTCCTCCTGATATTGAATTTGTTTGTTGTTTTGTTTTGTTTTTGCTGGGAAGCCGTCTATTCATTTTCTAGGGTTTCCAAATTGGGTGACTGAAACAACAGAAATTTACTTTCTCATGGTTCTGTGAGGCTAGAAGTCTGAGATGAAGCTGTCACCAGAGTTGGTTTGAGACTTCCCTCCTTGGCTCACAGATATCCGTGTTTTCCTTGTGTCTTCACATGACCTTCCTTACGTGTGCATCTGTGTATACATTGCCTCTTCTTATAAGGACTGCAGTTATTTGGATTGGGGCCCACGCCAATTATCTCATTTTAACTTAATCACCTCTTTAAAAACCCTACCTCTAAATACAGTCACATGCTGAGGTCCTGGCAGTTAGGACTGCAATGTATGATTTTGAAATAAGCTTATAAGTTGCTGCTTACCTATTGATACTGCTACTGCTAAGTCACTTCAGTCGTGTCCGACTCTGTGCGACCCCACAGACGGCAGCCCACCAGGCTCCCCCGTCCCTGGGGTTCTCCAGGCAAGAATACTGGAGTGGGTTGCCATTTCCTTCTCCAATGCATGAAAGTGAAAAGTGAAAGTGAAGTTGCTCAGTTGTATCCGACTCTTAGTGACCCCATGGACTGCAGCCTATCAGGCTCCTCCATCCATAGGATTTTCCAGGCAAGAGTACTGGAGTGGGGTGCCATTGCCTTCTCCTTACCTATTGATACTTTCCCCTAAACTTGCCGCTGGTCACCAAGCCGATCCCATCTGCAAAGATGCAAGTTACAGCATCCTTCCCTCCCTCCTGTAAAAGTTCCATATAATTATTTTATGAGCCTATACTTCCCAAATAATTTTGCATATGATATTGACCTCCAGTGATACATGGGAGGTCAATACAAGGGAGAGAACTATTTCTTCTTTTATGTGATATTTTCTCATGTTTGGATAGATGATGACTTTGCATTTTTATTTTCCTTCCTATTTTTCTGAATGTCTAGATAATTTAGGGTTCTTATCATACAAGTGAATGGACAAATTGTGTGGTATAACTATCACACCTAGGTTTTGATGTATCAAAAAACTACAGTTTTTATGTGTTGTTGATTGTTTTCAGATACATTGCCTTATAGGATCTTCTTTTTAAAAACAGCAAATTATATACTATACTTTTTATTGCTAAAGAAATGTGGAACCCCAAAGAGGTCATATACCAAGTGAGTGTCAAAGCTATTCAGAAATCCAAGACTTTGGAATGAGGGACCACAGCTATTTTTGCTTTATCATTATTATCTTATTTACAAGGTCCCTAGAGCCAGACTTCTACTTTTATTTTTTTTGTTTTGCTCTTTCTTTTTTTTTTAATTTTACTTTGCAATACTGTATTGGTTTTGCCATACATCAACATAAATCCACCCTGGGTGTACACATGTTCCCAATCTTGAACCCCGCTCCCACCTCCCTCCCCATACCATCAGACTTCTACTTTTAAAATAAGCATTTATGTTTATGAGCCAATTCTTATTTTATTAACTCATGACTGATTATTTTTTAATATTTAAAATATTTCTATTTTAGACTTTGTGTTTTACTTAAAATTTTTGATTATAATTTATAATTTAAAAGTTATGAATATTTTTAATTTAAAAGTAAATATGCCATTTGAACTTAATTGATAAATTTCTAAATAATTTACTTGTGCTTTTTATAATTTTTTAAAATCTATAATTGCTATAAATTTTATTGAAACATTTTTATAAACCTTGATATTGCTTATGTAATCAATATTTTATATAAAAAGTCATAAATTTAGTATAGAGCTAAGTTACAGTAACTCAGAGGATAATTTTCTGACTGACAGTAGAGGAAAAAATGTATTAAATTATAATAGAGAATTGAAGATACCTAATAATTTACTTTGAAGAGGGCACCAAGGAAGAATAACAATAAGCCATTTGTCATTAACATGAAAAATGATCTGAGCATTGTTATGTAAGTTTCTTGCTGACTTGAATTTTAATTTAAATCCTCCAGATAAGCCTATGACGTAGGCATCATCATGTTGTATGTTTGTGGAAACCGATGCTTAGTGATTCTAAGCTAGGTCTAGGTCTAGGTCTAGGTCTAGGTCTAGGTCTAAGCTAGGCTAGGTCTCCATGCTAGCACGTTGTGGGGCTGGAATTTGATCCCGTGCCTCTGACTCCATCGCCATTCTTGTTTCATTGTGACACAAGCTGAAGAAATTACAGGAGAGACACGTAGTCAGCAATTACTCATTGAAACCAGTGACTGTTGGATTCAGACACTTGAAGCCAATGAAGCCTGTAAAAGAGGCATTGCTTCGCTTTGGTTGGTCATCTAGCACTTGAGTTTCCAATCTCTATGACCCTTGGTATCTTCATCTATAAATCTGAGATTAATTGTGGCATCTTCCTCAAAAGTTTGCTGTGTTGAAAAAAGTCTGTGTATTCATACATGATACACATATGATATATGGTAGTTGTGTAAACTTATTTAGATATTGTGTTTTACTTGTAAGTCTAATCCTTTCAAAAAGCAGTATAGATAGTAAATAGCAAAAGCCATAAAAATGTCCATAATTTTGGTATAGGAACCCTACTCCTGGAAAAATATTCCAAAGAAATGATTTAAAAGACCAAAAAAGTATATTTTCACAGGTATTAATTGCAGGGGGAAATAGTTTGATAGTTCCTCAAAATGTGAAGTATAGAAATGTCTTATGATCTGGCATTTCCACACCTAGGTATATAACCAAGAGAAATGAAAATTTGTACATGAATGTTCACAAATGGCTTATTCATAATAGCCCCAAAGCAAAAACAACTTATATGAATAAATAGATCAATAAAATATGGTATCCCATTCAAAGGAATTTTTTTGGACAACAAAAAGTGATGAAGTGATGATATATCCTACAACATGGATAATCTTTGAGAACATTACACTAGATGAAACTCACAGAAGACAGCATATTGTATGATTTCATTTATGTAAATATAAAATGTTTAGAATGGGCAAAAACACATGTAGAAAGTTGACTAGTGGTTGCCTAGGACTGAGGGGAGGGGACGGGGGACTGGTGGAGAGTTACTAATAGGTAAAGGGTTTCTTTTGGCAAGGGACACAGATACTTTAAAATTACATTGTGGCTGCACAAACCTAGACAACATATTAAAAAGCAGAGACATTACTTTGCTAACAAAGGTCCGTATAGTTAAGGCTGTAGTTTTTCCAGTAGTCATGTATGTACGTGAGAGTTGGACCATAAAGAAGGCTGAGCACTGAAGAACTGATGCTTTTGAACTGTGGTGCTGGAGAAAATTCTTGAGAGTCCCTTGGATGGCAAGGAGATCAAACCAGTCAATTCTAAAGGGAATCAACCCTGAATATTCATTGGCAGGACTGATGCTAAAGCTGAAGCTCCAATACTTTCGCCACCTGGTGCGAAGAGCTGACTCACTGGAAAAGACCCTGACGCTGGGAAAGATTGAAGGAGGGAGGAGAAGGGGATGACAGAGGATGAGGTGGTTGGATGGCATCAGCGACTCCATGGACTTGAGTTTGAACAAACTCCAGGAGATGGTGATGGACAGGCAAGCCTGGTGTGCTGCAGTCCATGGGCTTTGCAAAGAGTCAGACACGACTGAGCAACTGAACAACAACAATGGCTGCACCACCTTGTGAGGTTCTTTTTTTTTTTTTTGAGAACTATTGAATTGCACACCTGAAATGGGTGAAGTGAATGGCATGTGAATTGTATCAATAGAACTGTTTTAAAAACTTCAAAAAAAAATTACAGCGAAAAAATGGAAATAAAATGTATATCAGAATAGTAAATGACATTATACTCCATCCTATTGATGGAACATGATGTGATCACTAAATATTATAAGCCCTAAAACTACATAACAACACAGAACATACGTAATGTGATGTTCAGAGTAAAGCAAAGTAATGTTGTAGCTAAATATACATTCATTTGGATAAAGGCTGGCGGGAAACTCAGAGAGGGGAGACTGTGGTGAGAGGGATGTGCCACTTTCTTTCAAAAGTCTCATTAATGTTGTTGAGCATTTTGAAGGCACTTGTTTTAATGTGTTTTGTAATGGCAGCCTTGTGGTAAGTACAGGTGGTACTGAAGATGCATAAAACATAGGAAAGGAAGGCAAAAGCACAAGGGACATTTAAAAATCAACATGTGAAATATCTAAGAATTAGAAATTGACATGCCAAGATTCAGCAGAGCATTTAAGGGAAATGCATATTGGGGGAGGCACTGAAGAATATTTAAGCAGCTCAGGTTCTCCCAGGATTCTGCCCAGAAACTTACAAACTGGAATGCCTGCGAGTCTGTTCTTCCCCATGAGCCTCTCTCTGCCCACAGGTTTTGAGGGGAGGGGATTTTCATATACCGGAGCTGGTGTGGGTCTGTGATAATAACCCAAAGGAAGTGGGAACACTTAGCAGTGGGTGCAGTTTACTTAAGTTCACCAAAATTGTACTGGAGTGTGGAAAAAGGGAGGAAGTCTGGTCAAGCCTGAGTGAGTCAACATTTAATGGCCCTCCACCCAGCTCTCCTCCCTTCCCAAGGCCACCTCACTTCTGAGTCTATGTGCTTGACCCTTGCTAGGAAGGAACTCCGGCTGGCCTGGGTGGGGTGAACCCAGGTTCCTGTTGCTTGGTACCAACTCTTGTGTTGGGGGTCAGAGAGTAGAGGGGCCAGAGCAATGGGACCTGGGCCCTCCTCTCTCTGTAGCTATATCACATCCCTTTTAGGAACATTCCCTTCCCTGGTTCCCACTAAATGTTTGAAATATATTCCCCTCCTGAGTCCCAGAAGCAGCTTTTGAAAGTACTGCTCATAAGTTTGCTGTGTTGAAAAAAGTGTGTATACATATATGCAACACATACACGTATGTGATACACATATGACATATGGTAGCTGTGTGAACCAGCCCAATCCTTTTGAAAGGCAGTATAGATAGTAAATCACAAGAGCCATAAAAATGTCCATATCTTTGGCACAGGAACCTTACTCCTGGAAAACTATTCTAAAGAAATGATTCAAAAGGCCAAAAATAAAAAAGAGTGTGTTTTCATAGGTGTTAATTACAGGGGAAAGTAACTTGATATTTCCTCAAAAGGTGCAGTATAAAAGTGTCTCATGATCGTTTGGGGTAAAATTGTCCTCAGTCCTTTGGGAGCACTCTGTAGATGGAAGGTGCGGTCATCTTTAATCTGGATAAAAGATGGATGACAAGTTGAGGATGGATAGAGGGGTGGCCGTCTTTGAAGTAGAATCTGCTTGCATCTCAAAACAGAACACACTGTTTACAGCCCTGAGGTGTGGGGAGGAGGTACAGGCCGTTGACTGACGTCCACGTCCGTGTTTTCTATGGGATACAAATCCAAAAAAGAGGGGGTATATGTATATATATGGGGCTTCCCTGGTGGCTCAGATAATAAAATATCTGCCTGCAATATGGGAGATCCAGGTTTGATCCCTGGGTCAGGAAGATCCCCTGGATGAGAGAATGGCTACCCACTCCAGTATTCTTGCCAGGAGAATCCCATGGACAAAGGGGGCCTAGAGGTTCTACAGTCGGTGGGGTTGCAAAGAGTCGGACACAGCTATGGGCCTAACACAACCTGTATACATACAGCTGATTCACTTTACAGTAGAAACGAACACAATATTTTAAAGCCACTGTGTATGTGTGTGTGTGTTAATCACTCATTTGTGTCTGACCCTTTAAGACCCCATGGACTGTAGCCTGCCAGGCTCCTCTGTCCATGGAATTCTCCAGGCAAGACTACTGGAGTGGGTTCCCATTCCCTCTCCAGGAGATCTTCCCTACCCAGGGATCGAACCGAGGTCTCCCCCATAGAAGGCAGATTCTTACCATCTAAGCCACTGGGAAAGCCCCTGAAAAGCAACTACTCTGCATTAAAAATTAATTTTAAAAAAATCGAGATTTCTGAGCAAGGACACATTCTTTTCTTCAGAGTTATTAGGGTTGTTTGAGCTGCCCAGTGACGCCCCCTTGGGCAGATGCCACCCGCACTGATTCCACTGCTTGGTCAACGAGCTGAGCTGCGAGGTGATCCCTGTGTCCTTCCTCCTCAAAATTCTGGATTATTTCTGCCCTTATATTCCAGTCTCCAGGGTAAACAGTAAAGGTTGTAATTACAGTTCATGGTCTTAACCACTTCTTTGGTCTCCTTTTAGGAATCCAGTCTTAGAAAAGTAACCCCAGGTACCTGTCATTGCAGAGAGCTCTCAGCAGTTCTATAGCTTCTCAGGAATGCTCTGAAGTTATTATGGGAAGAAGATAAAGGGGCAGTTTCACCCTTATCTTGCAGAGAGCTGGAGAGGATGGCCGGATTTGCCTGAGGCTTTGACTTTTCCCAAAGTTTCTCTTATTCCACTTTAAGACCATCCTCAGCGTCCCTGTCCCCACATAGAACAAACAATACGTTAGATGGGGAACAGCTCCCAATACCAGCCACCCAGCCACTCAACTACCCAAATAATAGCAACAACAAACCCTGTGTTGGAAAGCCTAAAATTACCAAAGGAGAGAGGGAAAGGGAAATACTATTTAGGGGGGCAGGAGGAGAAGGAGGTGACATAAGTTGGATGTCAAGAGGATGAGATGGTTGGATGGCATCACTGACTCAATGACAGTGAGTTTGAGCAAGCTCCGGGAGAGAGTGAAGGACAGGGAAGCCCAGTCTGCTGCCGTCCATGGAGTCTCAGAGTCAGACACGACTTAGAGCCTGAATGACAACAACAAGCTAGTCATAACAACATGCCCCTGACTACTCTGTGTTTTGTATGTGAACGCATTATCTCAGAAATATCCTTTTATATATGGCCCAGAATCGTCACATATTTTCCCACCATACAAATGATTTCTAGGTAAGAGATCTGTGCTTTGGGACTCGTAGGTTGTTTCAGTCTTAAATATACCCAGTGCAGTCATATCAAGGGCCTGTTTGGTCCCAAAGAAAATCAAGCTGCACATCCACCTAAGAAAACTAGTTACCTGTTGCCATAGCAACTGGACCAGCCTTAGAGGGAAGGGCAGAGTTCCTCAAATTCATCTACTATGTCTGGAGATTGACTTCCTTGAAACTGAGTCATGTGTCCTGATCATCAACACTGAACTGTTATTTTCATTAAAGAAAAAAAAAAAGTCACAGTCTCAGTTGATGTATTTCAGCTTTTTCTCTGCTGCCACTCAATGAATGTCTTTTTATCTCTGAAAGGTGGGATTTGGTAACTGGATCCTTTAGAACTTTCATGCGTGCCCTAACGTGGTTGGGACCTGGGCCAATAGGTTTGGTAGTAATTAAACTTTGATGGCTGGAACATGACCTGTGAAATGAGTTGCTGGTCTCAGCTTCACTCCTAATGAACAGAAAGCCATATGCTTTGGAATTTGACCATCGCTCCTGTTTCTAGACCACAGGAAGAAAGTCAGAGTTTTGAATGGCTTCTCCTGGGGATTGACTGCAGGGGCCTCTTCGCCAGGAATCATGCTTTGCCTTTCTAGGCCACAGATAGCTCCACAATTTGTCTCAAAATGCCCTGCGAGATATGTGTAAATAACATGAACCACATTTACAGGCAGGGCCACCCTGGTCGAAAGTATGAGTAATTTGCCCAGAGTAAGATAATTAGTAACAGCAGGGGTAGAGATTCCAGAGGGTCGTACTCCATTCCTTTGCTAAGACCACTGAAAAAAATCTTTCTTTCACTCAAGAAACATGGCCAATTAATGGACAGCAGGAGGCGGGGATGGGTCAATACTTGCTTAATTCAGTTTTAAAGGTCATTTTTATTTTATGGGGTTGTTGGTACCTACGATTAAGATTTTTTTTTTTTTTTTTTCAGTAACAAGTACCTTGATATTTCCTCTAATGAGACTGAAAAATGTGCTTAGTGAGAATGAGAGCTGAGGGCCAGAGAGAGCTGGATCGGCTGGGGTGTTTCTACGTAAAGAAAAGATTCAGCTGACAAAAGGCAAGAGTACTGTCATGGAAAGCACCTATATCGATGTCTTAGTCTGTTCAGGCTGCTCTAACAAAATGCCACAGATTGGGAGCTTATAAGCAGCAGATATTTATTTCTCAGATTTCTGGTGACTTGAAGTTTAAGATCAGGGTGTCAGCACAGTTGAATGAGGGTCTTCTTCCAGGGCACAGACTTGTCCTCGTATCCTCACATGGGAAAGAGGCCAGCCAGCACCCTGGGATGTCGTTTACAAAGACATTAATCCCAATCATTTCCCAAATCACTGTCTAAAGCCCCCACCTCCTAATCCCTTTACAATTTGAGGCTTAGGAATTTTTAAAGGTTTTTTTGTTTTTTTTTTTTTTTGATGTGAACCATCCTTAAAGTCTCCACTGAATTTGTTGCAATATCATCTCTGCTTTTTTTTTTTTTTTTTTTAACAATTTATTATTTTTATTTATCTGGGCCACGTCTTAGCTGGGGCATGTGGGATCTAGTTCCCTGCCCAGGGATTGAACCCAGGCCTCCTGCATTGGGAGCTTGGAGTCTTAGCCGCTGGACCACCAGGGAAGTCCCCTCATCTCTGCTTTTTATGTTTTGTTTTTATTGCCTGCGAGGCATACAGGACCTCAGCTCCCTGACCAGGGATCAAACTAACACCCTGCATTAGAAGGTGAGGTCCCAATCCCTGGACCAACAGGGAAGCCCTTAAGGGCTTTAGGATTTCAACATATGAATTCGGGGGTGGGGGAGACACAAACATTCAGACTAGAGCTATGCATAGATTGTAAAGGATACAAAGATAACAAAAACAGGAGTCCTGTCTTCAGTAAGTCTCTTCCCAGCAGATAATGATAAGTACCCTAATAATAGGATGTGAATCCTGTGATTGGGAGAAGTTTATTTTGATTCTAGCCAGAGTGGAGGAATATAGCAAAATGCTTCTTAGGGAATCTGAGCTGTGCTTTTTAGGACAGGTGGGAAATCATAGACAGATAGTGAAGAAAGGATCTTTTAGCAACTAGGAGCAGTATAAACAAAGGCATAGACTGGAATCTACTGAAGAAAAACACAATTGGCCAAATGTAGCTTGAGGTTTAGGTTAAATTATAGGAGAGAGTTGGAACTAACGCAAAAAAGGGAAAAAGAGCCACATTTTGGAGTGTTCTAAAAGGCAGGTAGAGAATTTTGGACAGTACTCCATATAGAATCAGAGGTTTGAAAACCAGAAGTTGAGCTGTGGTCAGTGTTTTTATGCAATAAGATGAGATACTTGAACTGTTATTTTTTTAACAACAACAAAAAAACATTCACATAGTCTAATCTATGTTCTGCAAGATACCTTAGCATATTAGGCTGAAAATATTCTGCACTTCTGTCAATATTCCTTCAGAATGTCATAAGAGGTTTTGTAATGTACCCCTGCATAAGGTTAAACGAGTTTGCACTGACTGCAAGCTGAAGGTGCCTGTGTAAAAACGCTGACTCGGGTATTTCAAGTGACAACCATTATGGTTAAGTGCTTAAGGCACTGTTGTGAGAAGCAGGAGAACGGCTCATGCAGTAGGAGAGCCAGCCAAGTCCCTGAAACCTCTCTCTTTCTGTTTCCTTTCTCATAGGAACAGCAATGGAAACCTTCGATGTACAGCAGCATAACTCCCATCTGCTTTGCAAGTCCTCTGCTTGAGAAGCCAGTTGGCAAAGTAAGAATGAATTCATTTCTTGCTGAACGGTTTAATTTGAGTCTGTTGGCTGTTCTTTCCTTTGTCTTGAGCTATTTGGGTGATGTAATCAAACTGATCTCATAAAAGTGGCTGATAAAAATCCAGATTGTGAACTGTTTGGTTGGCCCTAGTGGCATCGCTCCTTGGCAAGATGTTGAGCTAAGTGATGTTGATCTGAGATTCCCAGGTCTTCACGTGGATCTTGATGCTGTCTTCCCCAACTCCCTTCAGTGTCCCGCTTTCTCAGCTCTTTGTTTCACCTTCCCTTGCTGATGGGAACATATTAGTAAGAAAGAGGTGGCTTTTAGTCATCTGCATTGTAGGGGAAGGGAAACCTTTTTCCTCATCTCTTTTAGCTTAGTGCCTGGGGTAATGCAAATAAAAAAGGTCGAGAAAAGGTTTATTACTGTGAATAAAGAGGCCTTCATAGAAAAGAAGTGAAGACCCAAAGAAGCAACTGTATTTGAGACTTGTGTAACATTTTAGCAAAGAGTGATATTGGAAAAGTGACAGGAGAAAGGTGAAGGGTTTGGGGCTTCCCTGAGCCATAAATTGTGAGCTGGTTAATATATGGGGGAAATTAATGAAAAATTAAGAGTTACCTGGTAAGATGTGTTATATTAACTCAAGTTGGTGCCTTTTCTACTACTAATAGTCTTTTCTAGTGATTAAAAGTCATCTTCTTCCTAGTATGGAAAAGCTACATACCATTACAAATTTATGTTACTTTTACAAAAGAAAGTTTATGTGCTACTTTCAGACAGAAAGAGAGAAGTCAGAGAGCTTTGCCTACACCTGCTATTTCTCAACTGCCTTTGACTCAAAGTAATCTTTATGCAAAAGTGACATATTTGGGGGTGGCAAAATCTGATTCTCTTCAACATCTTATTGTGAAATCCAACCGCCACACTCCCTCTTCCAGACATATTTGTTATTTAAACTATCTTGTAGAATGAAGAACTTTGACTCCAGAAGAGAAATTACAGTATTTGCCTGAACTGCTACTGTTCTGAACTTGAAATCACACCCATCAGTCCCACCAGGGAGTATAGAGCTGGATAGTTAAAAGGTGGGTTCCTAGAGTCAGGATGCCCAGGGTCACCAGCTCTGTGACTTTGAGCAAATCAAATGTAAAGAAGTCTTCATACTGGTACCTGCCTCATGGAACTGTCATCAGAATTAATTTAATAAAAATTCATGAGAACAAGGATTTTTTTAAACCTATTTTGTTTACTGTATATGCAAGTACTCAACAAATGCAAGTGAAATGAATGAATGAATAAATGAAACACTATACACATGATAAGCTTAGAGGAAACACATGCTCAATTTGCTTATTTCAAGAAGTGAGAGCTGGAGGGTGTTATATGTAGGGAGGGACACCATTCTCGACACTTTGGCGAGAATGCCAAGGACAATTGCCAGGCACACCTTAACGGAAGCACCAGTCTACCTGGAATAAGTCACCTTCCTGTTCTTTGCTACAGTTATTGGTGCATCTCCAGACCACACACAATCCAACCACTAGGATGAACCATAGTGAGTGTCTGGACAAAACCAAACAAAACTTCTTTCAATAGTTCTTTTCTCTCCAACTTCTACGTATGTGGGCAGAGCTGGAGCTTTTGTAGTTTTTAAAAGGAAATGAATCTATTTTCTGGTAGCAATTCCTGGTAATTCTGCCTTGGCGGTGAGTCCTGCCAAGACAGCTGTCTTTGGAGTACGAACTCCCAGTGGAACAGGAAGTCTCCTGCCCATGCTCTCAGCGCGGTTGACGTTTTGCATGCGTAGCAGGGGAGTGACCCAAGCTTCTTGGGACTGACTTTTCTGTACTTCATGTTCACTAAGGTCTGCACTTCCCCTCTGCTGACTTCAGTTCCAAGCAAGAAGAGTATCCTTTGGCCCAAAGATTAAAACAACAAACAAACAAAATACTCCCTGAACATCACAAAATGTGTTGGCAGCAGCTCCGTTTCGCTGCTTTGTCCCTGCCTGGGTCCCTTCCAGCCCCACTTCCTTTGACTTTATTTATGTAGGTTCTAAATAGACCACCACTTTGTGGGGATGGAAAGAAGCCATTTCAAAGGTTGAGTTCAGAAGTCCGTGAGCCCTGGAGAGACTATTTTGACTAAATTTCACCTCAACCTAATAGCCATTCCTGAGTTTACTTGCCGTTTTCCTAGACCTGATTGAGAAACACTAACAGCAATGTAGAAACGGTAGAGAGTGCCTTTGGTAAATGCTTGTCAGAGAACCAAAGGAAGTCAAGGGTAGTATGACCATTCTTGGGTTTTGCAGATGGCTCATTGGTAAAGAATCCATTGGGAGATTCTTGATGCAGGAGACATGGGTTTGATCCCTGGGTCAGGAAGATCCCCTGGAGAAGGGAATGACATTCTACTCCAGTATTCTTGCCTGGGGAATCCCATGAACAGCGGAGCCTGGTGGGCTATAGTCCATGGAGTTGTAAAGAGTTGGACACGATTTAGCGACTGAACAACATGACCATTCTTGGTTCGATAATATTTTGCAGCATGTTCCCCAGGTTTCCCTCCCCCACAGGGCTGAATGAGCAGGTAATTGTCTATCTGTACAGTGACACCAGGACTGTCCTGCGGTGAGAGGGACTGCTCCCAGAGAATACACTTTCTCTCTTTTCTCTCCATAGCTCTGGCTTTAGCTTAACACATGTTCTGTGAAATATTCTAATGAATTCATTTTTAAAATCAGCTCTCTAATCCGTCCACCTGGGGGTGTATGTGGCGGGGAATGATGCCAAAATTGTAAGAAAATCAAGCTTTAATTATAGAGGTCAGTGGAAGGCAGCATTTGGGGGTGGATAATTAAAACCTATGTTTAATCTGCCCAGAATCCAAACTCTCTTCCTCACTGACAAGAAACTTTCTGTTGGTTAAAAGGCTTCAAGGTGGACCCAGAGGCAGTTTCTACCACCCAAATTAGGGTGCCCCAAGCTGAACCAAAGACCAGTGTTTCCTTGCTACAAGGGGGAGGAAAAGTGTTGAGAAAATATCAATTAGAAAACAGGGGTTTCCAATGTGAGCTCATAACAGAATAAGGAATATTTTGGCGCCAACTCCAGCCTTACCACTAAATGATAAATCTTTTCATTAGTGGTTATGATTAGAGGGCAGGAATTAAAGGAGGGAAACTTCCTTCTTTTCTAGGGAGAAGCCCTTGACATCACTCTGGGCAGCAAGCAAGCCTAGAATATGTGAATATCCACTCTCAGATCAAGGAGAGTTTTCTGTTTTATTTTACATAACTGGAGTCAGTGCCTTTTGAATGGAGCATGCAAATTTATGTAAACAAGAATGCAAATGTTAAAAAATATGTGTCTTGGGACTTCCTGGGGATGCCTTGGTAGCTTTGTCTTCCAGCCTTTGTATCATCTAAATATCGTGTTGTGAAAACTCAGGTGAACTTACTTCCTCAAATCCCACAGTGTTATAACTAGAGAGAGGGTTTTCTTTATCATTTATAGGAGATATTTTGGAGAATGAATTAAGACAGACTAATGTATTTGACACTAAATATGTTAGATCCAAGAAGATACACAGGCCAACAATAAATGCAAAATGGATTGGAGAATTTCAATAAATTGATGGCAGATTCAAAGTGGATTATTGAAAGGGAATTAGAGAATGGTGATGGAAACAAAAGCAGGGATTTAAGGAGATAGGTGACATGAGAAGATGCCATAAAATTCAAACTCCAGGCTGTCCTTCAAAATTCTCACTGGGGCTACTGACAAGAGATGGGTTGAAAGAAGTATTAGTTCAACTCAGCATAACAGTCCATGCCAAGTACGGATCATGCCAAGTCTAAATGACCCAAGCAAGTGCCATGACCTCTAAAAGCTGCAGAGAATGCACAAGCAGATGGAACTGTTTGGGGTTAAGAGCTGCTCATGAGTATGGCTGTGCCAACCTGTCTTTATCAGTATAATTTAGGAGACAGGTAAACTTGTCCTCAAGTCTAAGGAAATGTAACTTTAATACATGATTTGATTTAGCCAGAAGGAAATGGAGAGAAATAAACAGCCTTGAAGAATAGCAGTGTTATTGAATGGAAGGGTAACTAAGAAAGTAATGGAGGCCCCCTGGGCCTTCTATATTTCTCCATGAGCAAAGGGGGAAACTGGAGGAGCTGGGTGGAAGTACTGGATAAACAGTAGATAAGAAAGGAACTGGTGAACTCAGAATTAACCACATACAGAGCTGCTTTATTTCAGAGTTGAGAGGCATCTGTGGGAAGAAAAGAAACAGAGGTGTCCCCTTTTTGCATACTGATCTTTAGCTTCTTTTAACACTGGATAATTTTTCTTACCAAAGGAAAATTTAACTTAGCCAAAATGGACCACTTTAAGAATCGTCATCTAAGTCATGGCCCACTGAGAATCTCTGAGTGTGTTACATCATTATATCATGGCTAGGTCTGCATCGACAGCACCAATTCAATGAGAAGTACCTTGGAACTTAATATTTAAGGCTCTAAGTGACCAAAGAAGATGGAACGAAGAAGTCAACCCACAAAGTACTCTGTGGCCTATTGCTGTTTCAAAAAAAAAAAGAAAAAACCCAAAAGTCAGGAATGGAATAATCCAAAGAGAATAATAATTTTAAGCACAGCAAGCTACTACAATTACTACAGTCATAGATAAATGTAATTTTCATTAATTGAGAATGAGGGCACCTGATGTGACTGGCTCTCTTTCTCTATACATTTAGCTCCTGGTCACTGAGGTAAAATGCATTAAGCCAACTATTCTTCAAGGTGAAAGAAACTTCCAAAGTAAAGGGTCAGCTCTCTTCTTCTAAGATAGTGGAGGATTTAGTTGGGCATATATCCACTCAACTAAAGAGCACATTTTCAGCATCCCTTGCAGCTAGATGTTGGCCATATAATATTATGGGAATGAGATATGAATGGAAGTGATGTATGCAATTTTTGAATCATGCCATTCATATTAAAGGCAGACCCTTCCTGCTGGCTTGAATATAAATATAGTAGCAAAAACTGAAATAGCCACCTTAGACCATGAGAGGATGGCAGAGAAACCACATAGAACCATTATCTGCTTGTGTTCAGACAGCTGTTGCCTGAGACAGAAATTGGCTTTCATCTTGTCTCCATCTCTACTAATTTGGCCATTGGTACAGTAGCTGCAATGGTATCCTAGTACACAATTAAAATGGGAGAAATTAGACTGCATGCCCTATGAGAACTCACGTGGGATTCAGTGAAGGCAAAAGGCAGAACCTATACAGTAAATATCAGTTAAAGGGATGAAATTCTGCATTGCTGTCTCCCCAATCAATCTGGATAAGGAAGAAGAGTTACAGAGGCTAATTTCTGTCTATGAGGATAAGGGGATGAAGAGAACTCTGCTTAGCTGAGCTCTACTATAGTAAACCCAGATAGCCATCATATCCTGAATTTTGGAGTTCTCCTTAGATCTGAAACAAATTTCTACTGAAAATATTCTGATTCAAGCACTGTAGTAGAACCGGTTATCTGCTCAAATAACATTCTATTGATAATTATTATATGCAGGAACTGCATTAGTTTGGAAACATTTATAGATATCTCCATGTATTTGGTATAATATTCTATTCTTTCATCATCTGGAACAGGTTTGGATTCCCTGGGGCTTCAGGGAATCACCTTAGGCTTCGGCTTTTGCTATAATTCTATTACACAGGATTTTATGGGAAGACAGAATTGTTATCTCATAGCTAATTCTAGATGCATTGTCCTTTTATTAACATAAAATATAATAACATGTATTATTTGGGCTTAATAAATTAAAACATCAGCCTTTACTCCCATCACATATTAGAGTCCATGTCATTTTTTCCCATCATCTCTTTCCTTAAAATGTCTGACGTGATGACATGTGCATAGTAGGCACGTAGTGCTTGTCCAAGGATGGTTAAGTGAATATGGAATTTTATTCCATTACTCAGCTATTTTCATCTTCTTATCCTGATCACAATGGTTGTTGAATAGTATTCTATGTGAGTGGCCTACTATATCTACTAAAGACAGAAAAAATTTTTTATCAATAGCATTACGACTGTCATATGAATATTAAGTAAGCAGTGGTGAGAATATATTTCCCTTGAATTTCGATTCCTGGATTCTCACTACCACCCAAGTAAAACCTCAACTGAAATTTACTACATTAGGTCCATTGGTAAGAGTTCAGAAGGATAAGAAACGCTTCCTGAAGCACAAGGACAAGAAGTCTTTCCATCCCAACATTCCTACCAGGCAAGATACCTCTATAAACAGGCTTGTAAGCACAGAGAGTTGGAACAAGATTGAACAAATATGCTGAAACTAATGGCAGTTCGAAAGCTTTGACCAACCTAGACAGTGTATTAAAAAGCAGAGATAAGTTACTTTGCTGACAAAGATCCATATAGTCAAAGCTATGGTTTTTCCAGTAGTCATGTATAGATGTGAGAGTTGGACCGTAAAGAAAGCTGAGCACTGAAGAATTGATGCTTTTGAACTGTGGTGTTGGAGAAGACTCTTGAGAGTCCCTTGGACTGCAAGGAGATCCAACCAGTCCATCCTAAAGGAAATCAGCCCTGAATATTCATTGGAAGGACTGATGCTAAAGTTGAAGGAACAATCCTTTGGTCACCTGATGGGAAGAACTGACTCATTGGAAAAGACCCTGATGCTGGGAAAGATTGAAGGCAGGAGGAGAAGGAGACAACAGAGGATGAGATGGTTGGATGGCTTCACCAACTTGATGGACATAAGTTTGAGCAAGCTCGGGGAGTTGGTGATGGACAGGGAAGCCAGGCGTGATGCAGTCCATGGGGTTGCAAAGAGTGGGACATGACTGAGCGACTGAACTGATAAACATAGAAGCATATTCAGTTCTGGCTTCCAAACCTATAGGATATAAGTGAAATATGAACAATTAATATCTATAGAATTTATTTTATTATGCTTATCAAACAAGACTACTGGAGTGGGTGAAGGTGAAGGTGAAGTCGCTCAGTCGTGTCCGACTCTTTGCGACCCCGTGGACTGTAACCTACTAGGCTTCTCCGTCCATGGGATTCTCCAGGCAAGAATACTGGAGTGGATTGCCATTTCCTTCTCCAGGGGATCTTCCCGACCCAGGGATCGAACCCGGGTCTCCTGCATTGGAGGCAGACGCTTTAACCTCTGAGCCACCAGGGAAGCCCAAGAATACTGGAGTGGGTAGCCATTCCTATCTCCAGGGGATCTTCCTGACCCAGCTTTTAAACCGGGATCTTCTGCATTGCAGGCAGATTCTTTACTGTCTGAGCCTCCAGGAAAGCCCCATCAAGGTTGTTAATTCATAAACAGTTAAATGCCTATACACAATAAAAATGAGAAACAACAAACATAGAAATCATTCTTATTCTGTGATCTTGTTTTACAGCTTATTTATTTTAAAGGCTGAAATATATGGTTCAGTGTGTACAGCTCAACTGCATAGATGTATCACGATATACTTCATGTTTAAATATGAGATAAATGGCTTGTTAACATTGCACACACACACAAGTAATTACCAGACCCTTGCTATCACAGACTGCACCATTATCAGAGGTCTCAGAGTCATATTTGTATTACATGGGACTATTGTTTATTTTTCCCTTGGCTCAGTGTGCTCACACTTTCCATTTAACACCACATTGATTTCTCTTGCACAATCTGGTTGAAAAATATCATGTGGAACTTCTGATGGAAAAATGCTAAGTAAAAATACTGCCTGGTCTGTTCCTGACCAAAAGAGAAATTTTCATTTGTCCCACCTGGGGGCAGGGAAAAAAGATGACCTGGAACTGGCATAGAATACACGGTGTCTCTATTCACAAAGTTCAGAAAAATAGAATATCACTGAATTCTGAGACATAGCACTGCAGAATTATTAACAAAATTAGCTCAGAATTTATACAGTTTTGCTCCTTTCTCCATACTCTGGGTCCCCTTGAGAAAGCCAAGGGAAGCTCCTCTTGGAAATATTGCATTCTAAGCATTCTACACCAGCTGCTTATTTCCACTAAGAAATGCCTTCCATGTGTGAGGGTGTGCTATAAACAGTAATTCAGGGCAATTTGGTATAAATGATAACAGCAATAATCATTATTATAATAGATTCCATTGTTTGAGAACTCTGTGCCAAACACTAACCTAAGTTCTTCATATCCAGTCTCTCATTTAATTGTTTTACCCATGAAGCCTGGAAAGGATAAAGGAATTGTTCAAGGTCATGGACTGGTAAACAATAGAGTTGGCATCCAAAACTAGGCAAGGACCTATGCCTTAACCACCTGCCGGAGAGAGATTTTAAAAATGTATTCAGATAATCTCTTTTCTCTTCCTCGTTGAAATATAGTCAAAGTTTCCTGAGAGGACACAGAAGGATGCCAAAAAAAGTATGACCTGGCTTATATTATGGGTCACTCTGGCTGCAGTTAACCAACCTTAGATTTTCTTTTTCCAAAGGGCCCCGTTATAAATAGCAACCCGGCACAAGTGGGAAATAACGTGTGAGCATGCGGCGTTAGGTTGCCCCTTTAAAGGCAGCTGCTTTACAAAGGACTTTAAAGGGGATATGAACTGCAAAGATAGCAGCATGAGGTTACTCAGATCAGAATAATATTCCTCAGAAGCCATTCCATACCTTTGGGTGTCCCAGTTTATCTCCTCTGGAAGAAGGCGAGTTGGTGCTCACCTAATACTTGAGGCAAGGCATTTAATTTTAAGAACTCTAACGCTCTCAATGAAAAAGGGTCAAAAGTGGCCTTATTAAAGTTCAACTTAACAAAAGACTCATGGTACAGACAAGGGTAGAGTTGAAATCTGCACTCACCGCTAATGCCTGTTAAGTTTTTCATGGAGGCAGTTTAGATGCTGGTGAAATAAAGGCATCTGTTCTCTTTAGTGAACAGAGAACAGATTGCATAAAAGTTTATGGTCTGAAGAGTAGGGAGGTAATTAGTGGTGCGATGAACTCCCCAATTGTGTCTATGTTTTTAAAGGTCATTTCCTGGATTTTACGAGAAATGGGGAATTACCTCTGGGCCCCCATAGAACTTTGCTTTTACTGTTATGAATGTTTATTTCAGTTTACCTTACCTTAGGGTTGGCTGATTGCATGTCTGTCTTTTTTGCAGGGGCTTGTAATCTCCTTGTCTGGGGGCTAGGCTGGAGCAGAATTGGGCCTTATTCATTATGTGTGTTCCCAAAGCACCACACATAATTCTTTCCATACAGGAGCTGGTTATTGAGGAGGGGGACGTGGTAGAAAAAGAAAGGGAAAGGAATTCTCATTTTGTTTATCTGAGATCACTCTTTTCAGATTACCTGGGTTTGGGCTGCTTTTCATGAAATGCCTTCTGAAACCTCTCTAAGAACAGCTTAGTGAAAAAATTCAACTTTACCTTAAAAGACATTTGCTTACAGAATAACTCTTAAGAGGCTCTATTCATTTGTAAAAGGCAGAAACTGAAGTTTTTACACTAAGGACTTTCACAGAGAATCAGCGATAAGAGATGTGTTGAGACTAAAACAAAATAGAAAAAAATTAAAAAAAAAACAAAAACAGAGAATGTGCTCATGTTTCATGGCATGGAAGTTGTTCTTCCTTTGCTGTACCAGTCAAAGTGATCTTGCCAAGGTCAGTAGGGAAATCCTAACTGCTAAACCCAGAGTACATTTCATTTCTTCTGGAACTTGACTCAGTTGACCCTTCCTCAAAAGTTGTTTCTCTCTTGGCTTTTATGAGAGATGACTGTTGTAATTCTCATCTGACCTTCTCAGACTCTTGTTATTTCATCTTCCCTCAATAATACTTCCAATTTTGTGTTCCCCAGTGTTCCATTCCTAGTGTACTTAAAAAAGCTCAATGCTCTCGTAACGAGCGATACTCTCTTTTCTTGTTTCATTTGCTCAACACTTTCGAAGCTGAACTAGTCAGCACCTCTTTCGGGTCTCTGATTCCTCTGCTCTACAGATGTTCTGTTCCTCTCTCAATGAATGTTTCTACCTTCTATCCAGCAATTCAAATCAGATTCTTGGGGGTCATCCATCATTCTTTCCCCACTCCCCACCCCACCTCATCCTTTCAGTCAGTCATCCAATTTGGATGGTTCTAAATCCTTTATATCTCACCCTCTCCTTCCCTATTGTGATTGCTGTATTGAAGGCCTTCATCATCTCTCATCTGCTTCCTAAGGAGCCCTTGAGCTGGTTTTCTCTTCATGCTCATCATCTTCTTTCAGTTCCTTGTCAATATCACTACAGACCTATCCTTTCAAATGGCAACTATGATCAATGCTTCCTTGACTCAATGGTGGAATGGCTTTCCACTGAGTTCTTCTGAGTCCCTCTGAATGGTCGAGGTGGGCACGTGTGAAATATTCCCCTCCGTCACCTCCCTTTGCTTGTCCCCTCCCAAATCCTACAGGATACTCTGCTTCATGAGACTGTCATTGTTCACGCTGCTCCTTCTACTTTCCTGCCTAATCCCTCTTCTTTTAAAGAATCTGTCTTAGATTTCCCCTCTATTCTCTTCTGTCCCTCCTACAACCTCTTTGCCGAGTTACAACTGTACTTTGTATTTTTCCTGTTGCAGCTTTGCTCTCACTCTACTGAAATGGCTTGTACTCTGCTTCCTCTTGGTAACGGCGCACGTTTGTCATCTTGTATTCCTCCAGGTGAAGCACAAAGTGGCACACGAACGAGCAGATGCTCCAGAAATCTTATTGGTGCCAATGAATACGTTGCCTGTTCATTCCACAGCAAGCCCAGAATTCAGAGTTCATTCAAACACACAGTTTAGAACTCTTCTCTTCATTTATACATCTCAGGATTTTCTTGGCCAGTGTTCCTGACTCTGAACTTTCGTTAATGAGGAAGGTAAATACTGCTTACAGATGATGAATGCCCATTGCTATGTTGAAGCTCATCATAATGAAGGAAAGGTTTTTGTCAGTTGGAAACCATGAAGACAGCACCTTGGTCTGTGTGAATTTCTTCCTATTGACTGGTGACAATGAGATAACTGAGGATGGAATTCTCTAGGCCAGAATACGGGAGTGGGTAGCCTTTCCCTTCTTCAAGGGATCTTCCCAACCCACAGATTGAACCCAGGTCTCCCACACTGCAGGCAGATTCTTCACCAGCTGAACCACAAGGGAAGCCCAAGGAGATAGGCGTATTACCCCATTTAGGTAAATCTACCAGATCAATTTTATTAACTTGAGTACAGTAGAAGTTAGAAGTGCTTGCTGTGCCTTTAGAAGGCGAGAGTGATCATGGTCAGTGTTTTCAGATGCTCAGTGTACAAACAGGAGGAAAAAAGGTTACTGGCTCCAGCTTGGACTTTGGATAGCCGGTCAGTCACCAAAGAAACGGAGAAGGCAATGGCACCCCACTCCAGTACTCTTGCCTGGAAAATCCCACGGACGGAGGAGCCTAGTAGGCTGCAGTCCATGGGGTCGCTAGGAGTCGCACACGACTGAGCGACTTCCCTTTCCCTTTTCACTTTCATGCATTGGAGAAGGCAATGGCAACCCACTCCAGTGTTCTTGCCTGGAGAATCCCAGGGACGGGGGAGCCTGGTGGGCTGCCGTCTCTGGGGTCGCACAGAGTCGGACACGACTGAAGCGACTTAGCAGCAGTAGCAGCAGCAGCACCAAAGAAAGTTCAGCCTTTTGTACCTTGAAAAATCTGACTGGTTTAAAATTAGACATTCTGATAGGGAAAAGCCAAGTGGGAAAAGACGAGGACTTTGAACATACCAATTTAAATGTCCCCAAAGAAGAATTTGTAGGGCTAAAATTTACACTCTTTAGGTTTAGTCACTATGGTAATCATAAAAATAAAATTTAGTGGTGTACTTGTTTTAGAGGAGAAGAGAGACAAAATGAATCAAGAATTCTCACACAACTTCATTTCAGCATGGAACAACTCTTACTATGAGAAAAATTATGATTATATAATCAAAAATGTTTATTAAATATAGTAGATAGACATCATTTGATCAATAGTGCTAAGTATTCTGGGAGATACTAAGGAAGTTATCTTAAGGAATATAGAATGACTTATTTAGCATTGGAAGATAATTTAAATATCATCCAGCCCAACTTCTCATCTAACCCTTAAATCTATCCTACAAATTCCTGCCAAACCTCTTCAGTATATCTCCAGTTAGAGGAAGCTTTCCACCCTCTGAGGCAGTTCATGTCATATTTAAATAGCTCAATAAAATTTATCGAGTGCTTACTGCATGCCAGACACTGAGCTAAGCATTTTATCTTCAAAAATCCTATTTAATCTTTATCACAACCTTGTGAAATGGTACTGTTATTATTTCCATTTTACAGCTGAGGAGGAAACTGGGCAACTGCCCAACATTGCATGGCTGGTAAGTAGAAGACCCAGCTTTGACTATGCAGTCTGTTTTCTTAAATAATATACACCTGCAGGCTTCCTAACAACTTCTTTCCTATGCTGATCTGAAATCTATCTTCTTAGAGCTTCTATTCATGGGTCCTAATTTTTTTGGTCTATAACTCTATTTTTTAATTAATTTTTATTGGAGTATAATCACTTTGCTATGTTGTATTAGTTTCTTGTGCTTGTTCAGTTGTTACATTGTGTCCACCTGTTTGCAACCCCATGGGCTGCAGCACACCAGGCTCCCTGTCCTTCACCATCTCCTGGAGTTTGCTCAGACTCATGTCCATTGAGTCGGTGATGCCATCCAACCATCTCATCCTCTGTTGCCCCCTACTCCTCTTGCCTTCAATCTTCCCAGCATCAGGGTCTTTTCTAGTGAGTTGGCTCTTCTCCTCAGGTGGCCAAAGTACTGGAGCTTCAGCTTCAGTATCAGTCCTTCCAATGAATGTTCAAGACTGATTTCCTTTAGGATTGACTGGTTTGATCTCCTTGCAGTCCAAGGGACTCTCAAGAGTCTTCTCCAGCACCACAATTTGAGATCACCAGTTTCTGCTATATAGCAAAGTGAATCAACTATATATATATATATATATATATATATATATATATATAATGCTCAGTGCTCTGTAGTGATCTAAACTGGAAGGAAATAAAAAAGGAGGGGATATATATCGTGTAGTCGTGTCCAACTCTTTCTGATCCAGTGGACTGTAACCTCCCAGGCTCCCCTGTCCATGGAATCCTACAGGCAAGAATAATGGAGTGGGTAGCTATGCCCTTCTCCATGGGATCGTCCCAAACCAGGGATCAAAACTAGGTCTTCCACATTGCAAGCAGATTCTTTACTGTCTGAGCCACAAGGGAAGCTCTTTTTTGGATTTCCTTCCAATTTTGAGGTCAGCACAGAGCACTGAGTAGAGTTCCCTGAGCAATACAGTAGGTTCTTAGTAGTTATCTATTTTATACATAGTATCAGTAGTGTATATATGTCAATCCCAATCTCCCAATTCATCCCCTCCCTTTGCCCCCTCAGTATCTATATGTTTCTTCTGTATATCTGTGTCTCTATTTCTGTTTTGCACATAAGATCATCTATACCATTTTTTTAGATTCCACATGTATGTGTTAACATATAATATTTTCTTTCTCTTTCTGACTTATTGCACTGTGTTTGACATTCTCTGGGTCCATCCACATCTCTACAAATGACCCAATTTTCTCTTTTTTATTCATGGGTCCTAATTTTGAATGAGATAATACCTAACGTATCCTGTTTTATTCCACACAATAGCTCTTCAAATAGTTGAAAACAGTTATCTTATTTACTCTACGCACCTCAGTCTTTCTAGTGGATATGCAATTACATGGCCTTCCATTTCCGCTCGTGTGAAATGGTCTGTAGTCCGTTTAACATCATGATCATTGTCCTTTGAACGAACCTCACTTTGGGATCTTATACACTGAACACAACATAAAATCATATAAGCTTTGTTGCAAGAGTAGGAACAAAACGTTAAGTCATATGCTTGTGGTCAACCAAAGCCAACGTGTTCCACAGATATGTTGGTAATCTGTATCTCTGCTCTCCTGTATTCACACAACTGTTTATGTTAAACTTGAACTTAGAGCTTTGTACTTAAATCAGTTGTGTGTTTGTTCATGCTAAGTCACTTCAATAGTGACTGACTTTTTGGGACTGTATGGACTATTGTTGCCCACCAGGCTCTTCTGTCCTTGGGATTCCCCAGGCAAGAATACTGGAGTAGGTTGCCATGCCCTCTTCCAAGGGATCTTCCCAACCCAGGTATCAAACCTGTGACTCCTGCATTGAAGGAGGATTCTTTACTGCTAAGCCACACAGGGAAGCCCTAAATCAGGTATATTTTATCTCAGTAGTATAGTTTATGATTCCAGAAAGCTGAAATCTTTTGTATCAAGATTCTGTCATCTAAAAATGTTTGCCCTTTGTGTTCTTTAATGTTTATCATGTATGAAGCCATCCCCAACTTAATGGATTAAAAGAACGATTCAGCTTCTGATTCTATGTGTCTGAACTTAGACTGGGCTCAGTTTAGGCCTTTTTGGACTGACTGGGCGTACTCATGCATCTGTGATCAGCTGCTAGGTCGACTGGGGGCTAGTGAGTCCAGAAGATCCTTGTCTGGGATGGCTAGTCTCTGCACTTCATGGTTTCTCATCCTTCAAAGGCCAGCCTGGGCTTGTCCACGTGTCAGAAGAGGGATCCCAAGAAAGCAAATGAAACTAAGAGAGGCCTGTGAGTCCTAAGCTCAGAACAGGGACACCATCATTTCCTCTGTCTTCTGTTAGCCAAAACAATTCTAAGGCCAGAAATCTTCAAAGGCTGGAGAAGCAGACTTGATGGGAGGAGCTTCAAAGTCTCTTTACAGTGGGTCTTGATAGGAAAAAAAAGCATGATGACTGTGCTCATTTTTAAAAATCTGCCACGCTTTCATGGTCATGCCGTTTATAGATCTCATAAGCACATCATCAAAATGATCCCTTAAAAATTCTTGAGTTTTATTTTAATAAGATCTAAAAATAAAGTCCTATGTAGCATACTACTTTGGCCCTTATAATCTAGTTCAACAACCATAACAAATGTAAAATAAAAGAAAAAAATTACATGCTAAACTGTACCGTTCTGTTTCTAGAGAGGCATATGTAAAGGCCACCACCAGGAACATGCTTGTAGATAAGTCTGAATTTGATACGTATGGATTTTTTTTTTTTTAAGGCTAGAATCTTTACTAGGAAAGAGAAATTGTAGAAGTGTTCAGATTAAAGATTAGCGTGTGCAAAAGCACAACAGCCTGAAGAATAGACTAGAGTGAAAATATTGAAGGATTACTCTGAATAAGAGAAAGGGTGACCAGTTGGTGGGGGATCCATAATGAGAGAACTTGGATCTAGAAATTTGAGTTTGACTCTAAGCAGTTGGGCACTATGGATGGTTCTTAAACAAAAGGATAAAGTGATGAAATTTTTGCACAATTAACCTAGGACTAGTTTGAATGGTACTTTTTTGTAGTCAGGGAAATCATTGAGAAAAGTCTTACAACTTTTTAAATTCCTAATTAAAATCAAGTACCTAGTATCACTGTTCCTGTGGTTGTAAAGAAAATGACCTAAATAATTACCTTGACAATATGTTTCGTTTCTGCCAATTGAAAGAAAAGACAAAGTACCAATATCTGGAAAGAGGTAACTATGTTCTTTTTCTTAAAGAGGAAGAAAAGAAAGTATAACTACTTCTGCTTAAATTTGAATCATGTCACGTGTACAGATTTTTTCCCAAAGTTGTTTCCCTCAATGGCAAAATGATGGCTAATGGAAATAAAAAGCTGACATTTTCAAAATTCAAAAACTTAGTGATTGACTAAAATCCTGACTACTCACAAAAGTCTTAGCTTTCCATTCTGGTATAGAAATGCTACTTACTGTAAGAGGACGTAAAATCACCCCAACCTTCTCAGATATTCTGAGTGTGAGTCCTACCGTAGGGTCTCTATAAATATTGAAATTTCTCTTTAACCAATGTTCCAAAACAGGACACGGAGAATGTTGGAAAAAACACTTTGGAATTCCCTTAGGAAAGGAGTGTAGCCGGTCAGAAGTTCCATTGCTAATTACATGATGTAATAAAGGCCATCTAGATTACTTGTCTGAAGACTTTCTTGGAACACATCCTTTCTAGAAGAAATCAATTTAAGTCCTTGTTTGCTTTGAGAATTCCATCGACAGAGGAGCCTGTTGGGGCTACAGTCCGTGGGGTCACAAAGAGCTGGACATGACTGATCAATGTTGACGGGTGTGTTGGTTGTTGCTTGAAAAGCTCTGATCAGCAAGAGATATGAAGTGTTTACATGTGACATGATATTATGTCTGAGATTTACTTTAAAATACTTCAGCAAAGGACAGTGAGGGGACAGGAGATAATAGATGAAACACGCAGAATGGTGACAAGTGCTAGTCAATGAGAACCGTGGATTTATTATCATATTCCCTTTACCTTCATGTATGTTTGGTAGTTCAAATTATTTGGTGTTCAAATTATTTGAAAGTTGGAAAAATCATGAAGGCAAATGTTAATACAATCTACTATGTAAACAAAGTTGAGAATTTCTGTGTCTTCTTAAACAGCAGGCTGGGGGAAATATTTGTTGCAAATGTGGCAGACAGAGTTAACATTCATTTTCATACAAATGCACATATACGTGTATATACACTAACACACATATCTGTATGTGTATACACACATACAAGTTGATAGGAGAAATACTAAGAACCCAACAGCTAAATAATACAAACAGAATTTGAAAGGGGAAATGCAAATTGCTTAAAATATTCCTTTAGAAATAATCATAAAAAAGCAAGCTATTCTCCAGAACATATATGCCTTTTATGTCCTGGAAAACAGTCATTTTCAATGATCAATAGAGAAATCTTTAAAAATAGTAGCAGCCTTTTTATTAAATGCCAAAACAGTGTCATGTGCTGTACAGTAAGGGCTATTTTTGGAAAGTCTTTCTAACACTTCTCCAGTGCTGATAAAATCCTGGCCAAGAATCCCTGCTGGGGCTGAAGAGGGAGTGCTTGAAAAAAAATGAACTTAGGGGAGGGTTGTGAAAAGGAAGTCTTCACAGGGTGCTTCTAAGGGTGTTGACAGTGTTCTCAACTTGATTGATAGCCATATGGGTGTTCCTTTATAATTATTTCTTAAAAGCGATTTCTTATTTGTGTATATACATTTCTTGCCCTTTTTAAATATAAATGCAATATATTTTATAATGACAGTATTTTTTTTTTTACGTAAACTCCAGCAACTGTAGTCACCCATGTGACTTGAGTGGCCTTATGTGTTGTCCTGATATCACCCTGGTGGAGCACAGAGGAGCCTGACCGCCTTGGAATGGAGTGAGCTCGAGCTTCTATAATGGCAGAAACTGTTTCCCAAGAGGAACTCTTAGCTCATGTTTGATTATAGGGCTTCTGCGGGGACACCGTTGGCTATTGGAAGAGTGTTCAGTTCTGGAATTACTCTAAAGTTAGAAAGCGTGCATGCATGCTCAGTCGCTCAGTCATGTCCGACTCTTTGGGACCCCATGGTCTGCAGCCTGCCAGGCTCCTCTGTCTATGGGATTTCCCAGACGAGAATACTGGAGTGGGTTGCCATTTCCTCCTCCAGGGGATCTTTCTGACTCAGGGATCAAACCCGAGTCTCCTCTGGCTCCTGCATTGGCAGGCAGATTTTTTACCGCTGAGTCACCTGGGAAGTCCATAAAGTTGGAATACCCCAAGAAAACCCAAGAATCCCCTGAGAAGTTGTTTTTTTGTTTTATTAATCCCAGCCACATGGGATGTGTTTAGTGACTGGAAGAAAAATATGAATATTATCCATAAAGATAACTGACATCAGGACTTTCTAAGAATGGGCAGACTCTAAGATGGTTTTCTAATAATGAAGATGGATTTACTGTTACTTTTTTTCATCTTCTTACCTAATTCCTCCAGGTGGCTAATAAGTGTTTGCAAGATGGGTAAAGGAGTGAATGATCGGTTAAACTAGGATCTTAAAAAATTAACTGAGTTGATTCCCCAACATTAGCTTTCAGCTTTAAGATTCAAAGACTAGTTTGTGATGGATGTGTCCAGAAGGCTTGTATGTTAAGCAGTGAAATCTGGTCAATATCTAATCCTGTTCTTAACATCAAGTACCCGTCAATGATTTGTCCATGGTCATGCAAGAGAAAAAAAAAAGATAAATGATAAAAACAAACCCAAGTATCAGAGAAAGATATGACCATTTGCTGACCAAGTTGTGGAGGTCGTCTATTAGAAAATCCTTTTTAGAAAATCTGTTGTGTCAGATAAATGGGAAAATGTGGCTTCTAATAATTCACTACATTCTTTATCATTTAGAACAAGGAACTAAGGCTTCCTGAAACCATACAACTCACATTACACACTTTAATTCTCTCTCCTCACATATCTCCCCAGTTCTCTCTTCAAATTTATCAGATTACCTGGAACCTGATTATTATACGCTTGCCTTCTAAGAAAGTCTCTCCCAGGAATAGGGGATTTAATCTTTAAGTTTCATCCATGAGTTTGAAATATTAATTAACAACAAATAGGAATTACATTTGATAATTTATAGTAGAATTTGGATGTCTTAGTTCTTAAAAAACTCTTCTTATTATTATGGAAGTAATACTCTCTCACTCTTCCTCATTATGGGTAATTTGGAAAATTCAGGGAAGGTCAGAAGGAAACAAAAATTTCCACAATCCAGTGCATTTTCTTCCTCCTTATGCATACGTTTCAACATATGTAGTATTCAGTAAACTCTAACTGTATTGCATGAGCATTTACAACATCATTATATATAGATATTTTAAATCTTGATTTTAAATAAGTAATATTTGAGTGTATCACTGTAGCTAAGTTATTTTTACCAGCAAGCCAACTCTGGATATTCTGGTGGTTTCTAACTTTTGTTATAAATAATACTAAGATAAATAATGAGCATAGTTATAGAAAGATCTGTGTATATTTTTCTGATTATTTCATCATACTTATTCCTAGAAATAGCAGAGGTTAGAAACTTTCAAAATTTCACAAGTTAGACTGCCTAGTTGCGTTTCAAAAAGATTGTCCAGTCTGTGTTTCTACTAGCATCATATAAGAATGTCAGCCTCACTATACTTTGATCAGCATTGACTATGGTAAGTTTTCATCTTTGCTACGTAAAATCATGGCATGTTTTCATTTGTTAGTGGGGTTGATGTCCCTACCTATATCCACTTGTTTTTTATATTTCTGCTTCTGTGCAGTGTACATTCATATCCTTTATTCATTTTCTTTTTTTTTAATTTATTTTTGGCTTGCTGCATGGGCTTTTCTCTAGTTGCGGAGAGCAAGGGCTACTCTTGCACAGGCTTCTCATTGCCGTGGCTTCTCTTGTTGCCAAGCAAGGGCTCTAGACTAGAGCACGTGCCCAGGCTTGCAGGCTCTAAAGCACAGGCTCAGTAGCTGTGGCACACGGGCTTAGCTGCTCCCCGGCAGTGGGATCTTTACACATCGGGGATTGAACCTATGTTTCCTGCTTTGGCAGGCAGATTCTTTACCACTGAGCCACCAGGGAAGCCCTCCTTTGTTCATTTTCTATTGGAACTTTAGTATTATTATACTGACTTTTGAGTGACAGAGATAAAAGGAAATTATATTGAACCACAAATTTTGTTATTCCTCTGTCTTTCACCTTCTCTCTTTTCCAATCCCATTTCTCTACTCATAAGAAGAAATGATGAGCCTTTATCTCAGCTAGTTAGAGTGAGTTGTAGTTGGGAGAATAGAAACTAATTTAATGTACATAAGAAAAGGCATGAAAATATATTTTCTAATGTGGAAATATGAAGATACCGGATGGGAAGGATTTGTGAAGATAGCAAGAATTTGGAGACATTTGTCAGGAGAGAGAAAAGGGGGGAAAACCCAGAATGTTCCCAACATTTGGGAATGTTCCCACATTTTGGGTGGTAAGGGAGGTTATCTTTCCTGGTGGTTCAGATGGTAAAGAATCTGCCCACAATGCGGAGACCTGGGTTCACTCCCTGGGTCTGGAAGATCCCCTGGAGAAGGGAATGGCAACCCACTCCGGTATTCTTGCCTGGAGAATCCTGTGGACAGAGGAGCCTGGTGGACTACAGTCCATGGGGTCACAAAGAGTCAGACACGACTGAGCAACTAGCACTTTCGCTTTGATAAGGGAGATGAGAAGCTACTCTGATCAATAAGACTTTAATGGAAAGGCTGAGCAAGACGCTCTTTAGTATATTTTACTGTGTTTTATGCAGTGAAACCTTGCATTTGCTGCCATCTCTGCCCCTCAACCAAATAAAACCATCTTCAATAAAGTATATACATTAATCTTCAAGGTTGTGGAATTAGATTTGTGTTTGGGTATGTCACTGGACTAGGATAGGTCTTAAGAGAGGAGAAGATAGCCCAGGTTTATTATGAAGGTTAAACTTAACATAATTAATACAAATAGCCCTGTCATAGTTTTAAACAAATATTTTCCCCTACTGGCTGTTTAACATTATGAGAATTTTGTACAGACATTCTGGAAAGTGGAAATAGCAGCTTACAAAACTGAGGCTGAATGCCTGGCGTGCTGTGATTCATGGGGTCGCAAAGAGTCGGACACGACTGAGCGACTGAACTGAACTGATCTGGGAAAGATGTTTTCTTTAAACAAATGTGTGGTGTTAGACACACATACAAGGTGGTAAATTGGAGAGAACCCCTCCTGACCAAGCAGATCACTTGGGTCAACCCAGGCGATCAGTTGACACAACCAGGAAGTCTGCCTTCATATAGTCATACTGTTATGATACTTTTCCACATTTAAGTAAGTATCTGTAGCTATGTATCTCTGTTTCTATGTGATTATGTTTACATATGCATGTGTGTGTGTGTTGGAATGACCCAAATATCATCACTTTCCTTTTCTTCCAGTTCTTCTGTGGCATCAGTATTAAATGATGATTATGTGATGAATGACTTTCAATGTGTAGGATGAGATGAATATGTGTTGATTATTTTTAAAATTATCCAGTTTGTTCTCATGTCATCATTGGAGAGCTAATTCCTTCCTTGTTAGTATGTGTCACTCACTTTATGACATCAAGTCTTCATAAGTTTTAGAACCATTCGACTTTTCTGGTAGCCTGCTATGTTGATTTTTGTAGATTTATAATGCCTTTTGATATCCCCTCATCACTTTTTCAAAGTTATTTTGGAAACTTTATCAAAAGTACATTAGAACTATAAATTACTTTGCAAAGAATTGACATCTTTATCACACTTCTTCATCATGTTCAAAATAAAGAATATCTCTCTGTTCCACTATCCTCTCTGTCCCATCAGAAAAAAATTATAATTTGTCCTTATGTAAGCTACCACACGAATTTTAATCAAAGTTATTGTTATTGTTTTATATATTCTATTGCTATTATAAATTACTGTTTTATATCACCTTTTTTTTTCTTCATATTACCTAACTGGATATTGTAAATACATAGAACAACTTTTTAATTTTGAACTTTTATTTTGAAACTGATCACCAAACAGAACTTTAAAACACTGGAGTGGGTAGCCATGCCCTTCTCCAGGGGATCTTCCCAACCCAGGGATGGAATCCACGTCTCTTGCATTGCAGGTAGATTCTTTACTGTCTGAGCCACCAGGGAAAGGACTATATGACACTTTCAGTTCAGTTCAGTCGCTCAGTCGTGTCCGACTCTTTGCAACCCCATGAATCGCAGCACGCCAGGCCTCCCTGTCCATCACCAACTCCCGGAGTTCACTCAGACTCACGTCCATTGAGTCCGTGATGCCATCCAGCCATCTCATCCTCAGTCGTCCCCTTCTCCTCCTGCCCCCAATCCTTCCCAGCATCAGAGTCTTTTCCAATGAGTCAACTTTTCGCATGAGGTGGCCAAAGTACTGGAGTTTCAACTTTAGCATCATTCCTTCAAAAGAAATCCCAGGGCTGATCTCCTTCAGAATGGACTGGTTGGATCTCCTTGCAGTCCAGGGGACTCTCAAGAGTCTTCTCCAACACCACAGTTCAAAAGCATCAATTCTTTGGCACTCAGCCTTCTTCACAGTCCAACTCCCACATCCATACATGACCACTGGAAAAACCATAGCCTTGACTAGACGGACCTTTGTTGGCAAAGTAATGTCTCTGCTTTTGAATACGCTATCTAGGTTGGTCATAACTTTTCTTCCAAGGAGTAAGCGTCTTTTAATTTCATGGCTGCAGTCACCATCTGCAGTGATTTTGGACCCCCAAAAAATAAAGTTTGTCACTGTTTCCACTGTTTCCCTATCTATTGCCCACGAAGTGATAGGACCGGATGCCATGATCTTCGTTTTCTGAATGTTGAGCTTTAAGCCAACTATGTTCTTTCAATCTTTCCATGAGAAAATATAGATTTAGGACTTAGGTGCATGTGTTGATTCTGCATGTCTAACCTGCTCATCTGGACTTTACAATTACCTTTATCCCAGATGTTCTTGTCCTGTGACTAAGATCAAGTTAGGGCGGGGCTGTGCCTGCCTCATTATGAGTTACAGTGGCATGGGGAAGCTGGAAAAACACCCACTGAGCTCTTATAAACACATTTGTAATGGGTTCAGTTAGGAAAACAGTACTCAAGGGATTTTTTGAAGGCAGACTAGATTTCTCCACACTAAATTCTACTCAGCTGCTGTGTGTGTGTGTGTGTTGACACATTTGGTAGGTAATAAAAAGATTTGTGAAAGAATATTGTAGGTCTTCTGAATCGTTTGAGCAACCACAGGTCTCAGATTTCTTAACACCTTGGGAATAATTTTAATAGCATTAGAGTAATCACCTTTGTTGTCATTTAGACTTATTTTGCAATGCATGTGTACTATGAAATGTCATTGTTGTTCAGTTGCTAAGTCGTATCCAAGTCTTTGTGACCCCATGGACTATATTCCACCAGGCTCCTCTGTTCATGGGTTTCCCAGGCAAGAATACTGAAGTGGATTTCCATTTCCTTCCCCAGGGTATCTTCCCGATCCTAGGATGGAATTGGCAAGATTCTTTACCCCTGAGCCACCAGAGAAGCCCATTAAAAACTGGCTGAGTAATATTTAAAGCATACGCAACTTAAAGCATCTATAATAACTTGGGGAAATATTTTAAATAGTCAATAAAAAACATCAATTTAAATTTTCATTGTTTGAGTCAGGTGTCTTTTGTTTGTCTGTAACATTGACCCAGCTCAGATAAAAGGGGCTTTGAGTATGTTTCAGAAGTCTTGTAAGGATCAAAGCCTAGGAATCAAGGACAGATGGATCTCTTGAAAATGAATCTGGAAAATCACTGAGCATAAGGTTTCTTTCTCTATTGGCTTCCTTGTTCCTCCTTCTCCATCTCTCTGTCTCTACTAAGTCAACCTCCTCTCCTTAAACATAGTTTTTTGCTCTCTCATAAATTCAGCTTGCATATCGTTCAAAATGTTTTTGTTAGCTTCTATCTCACATGTACTCATTTCAGCTTTGTTATTCCCTGGCTTCATCTCGCAGCCTCCCAATTCTAAATTCTTAAACTGATGGGCTCAGTGTGTCTTTCTGAGCCAGACCACAACTCATGGGTCCTGAGTCAGCCTGAAACTGGACCACCCTTGAATCTGGTGATCAACAGAGCAGCTCACTTTACACCTGGGTGAGAAGCATCACAAATGTGTCTAGTACTTAAACGCTATGTAGTAATATGCATGGATAGAAAGTAGAGTTAGGAAAATATGCCTAAATATTAGCAGCAGTTGTCTGTAGGTAGTAATAATACAGTGAGTTCTTTTTCTTCATTTGGTTTTTTTCTTCAGGGAACACATGTTTTATAATTACAAACTTAATAAACCTCAAAATACTGAAAAAAAAATTTTTTTTAAGAATGATGATCTTGATAAGCAAAAAGTTTTCAGGATAATGTAATTCAACACCGCTTCAATAATTTAACACCACTTCGATCTACAAAGGCTGAAACAGACCCATGTCATTAGTGACTTAACCAAAGTCGCAGAGCAAAGGAGTGACTAAGCTCCAAGTGTCCTGACTTATTCCTGGATGACCTCAGCCCCACACGGTACTGCCTTGTCTGAACCAAATGAGATTGACACCCCTGGTTGCGAGTCAAAACCTGTGGGTAGCAGATCCCTGAATGTGAGGTCTAACGGTAAACCACATGCTAAATCTTTAGGACCTGAGCAAGTTTGTTAAAATAATATCCAGTTAAGTTGAAACAGAAACATACCCCCCAGGTTTCATTAAACCAGCATTTTCTGTGATCTATATTTTGCT
Organism: Cephalophus harveyi; assembly: GCA_006410635.1. NCBI lineage: Eukaryota > Metazoa > Chordata > Mammalia > Artiodactyla > Bovidae > Cephalophus > Cephalophus harveyi. Next base: position 433,044 of record SJYT01060732.1, read on the forward strand.
AAGGGCTTCTACTTACACACTCCAAATTGTCAGCTCTGCTTTGTGTTAAAATAATATCCACAGCAGAAAAGCAAAGGAGGACTTGGGGAATTTCCAGACGTAAAGTAAAAGCTCCCTCTACACTTGTGTCTGTTTCTCTGTTCCGGTGGTTTGGGCTTCCTTTCCTCCAGTGTGTTTATTTTCTTGATGGATTAATGTGATTTCTTAAGAAGAGAATAAAGTCTTTTGAGGTGAGAGCAAAGTATAGGCTGGGAGGGACATAAAATCAGATCTACACCAAGGGAGAAAAGGAAAGAAAAATTAGACGTCTCTTAAGGTTTCATTCAAAAACAGTACTTCAGGCTGAAATAAAATACCATGCTTGGCAGGAAAAGGTTCCCACACAGTTTGAAGCTGGCTCCTGCTTAACCTAAAGGAAGCAAAAGTCCTGAGGGATTTAGTAGTTCTGGGCATCTAAATGTTTTAGAGATAATCCCATCTCTAAAGCATTTACTGTGTGCTTTACCATGTGTTAATTCCTCCTGCACTGAGCCCCAGAGAAGCTTGAGATGTAGCTCAGGTAGAAACTCCTGGACCATTTAGTGCTTCCCTGTTGCCTCAGATGGTGAAGAATCTGTCTGTAATGCAGGAGCCCCAGGCTCAATCCCTGAGTTGGAAAGATCCCCTGGAGAAGGGAATGGCAACCCACTCCAGTATTCTTGCCTGGAGAATTCCATGGACAGAGGAGCCTGGCGGGTTACAGTCAGTCACAGGGTCACAGAAAGTCAGATACAACTAAGTGACTAACACTTTCAGTTTTTTCAGTTTTTCTTTTCACTGTTGTCTTAGAAGAGGATGAGCCAATACAACATATGTCAAATGATAGACTCAAGATTAAAGAATTCTCCATAGTTTGTAATGATAGCTTAAAAATTGAATGAAATGAAAAAAAAAATTAATGTATAAATAAAAAGTCCTAAACTGAGAAACTAGCAAAAAAGAACCATACAAATAAAAGATAGGGCAAGGTTGCATAATTGAAATTGACATAAAAACATTCTTGAGCTGTCAATTTCCTGTTTAATGTGAGTTAAGTATGCCCAAGATAATAATTATAGAAAAATGTGTGCAAAATATTTTTTTAGGTTTTGTAGGTGAGGTGAAGTTGCTCAGTCGTGTCCGACTCTTTGCGACCCCATGGACTGTAGCCTACCAGGCTCCTCCGTCCATGGGATTCTCCAGGCAAGAATACTGGAGTGGGTTGCCATTTCCTTCTCCAGAGGATCTTCCCAACCCAGGGATCGAACCCAGGTCTCCCACATTGGAGGCAGACGCTTTAACCTCTGAGCCATTGGCACAAGCAGACAGGAACAGCCAAAGTAAGGAGGTGGTCTGTAAATCGTGTCTTAAGAAATCAGGAATATTCAGTTTAGGGGAGGGAGGAGGAGGAATATACAGTAATGGTTTTCAAGTGCTTCAATGATCCTTTTGGAGTTAGAGGTCTTTGATAAAGGATCAAAGGACTGAATTTACAGGAGGCAAAATTCAGTTTGAAATGAGGAAGATCTTTATACCAATCAGAGTTAACCCCCAACTGCCTTGTGAGGGACTGTGTCCTCTGCTAGTGAAAGAGTTTAAGCAGAGACTAGAGACTCCACTTCCCAGGTGGCTCAGTGTATAGGACCCCCCTGTTATTGCAGGAGATGCAGGTTCGGTCCCTGGGTTGGGAAGATCCCCTGGAGGAGCAAGTGGCAACCCACTCCAGCATTCCTGCTTGGAGAATCCCATGGGTAAAGGAGCCTGGCTATAGTCCATAGGGGCACAAAAGAGTCAGACACAACTTGGTGACTAAACAGCAACAAAGACTGTACTAGATTATGGTGGGGGTTCTCCTAGGACTAATGATATGGCTCTGTGTACTAGAAACTTAGTCATTTAAATTATTTTTCTGTTTTTATATTGTCCTCTGCAGAAACTTAGTGAGATCACTGCCCTTGTAATTTCAAGGTGGATATTGAAAAAATAAGAATATAAAAATGGCTTCACAACAGAACACCAGCAGTCAAGGTTGCCTCAAGCATTCCTTAAGTAATGAGCTTACACTTGTGGGGGATGCTATGAGACCTCTACAATATTTATTTACATTGCTCAGTTTTTATGGAGCATCTGCCCTGTGCTAGGCAGGCATTGTACCAGGGTCCAGACTATAAACATGAAAAAGACATAATTCCCCTGCACACAATGAGAGTTGGAGTTATAACCCATAGAATGGGCAGGGTGTTATGTTCTTCATGCTAAAATCTATTCCAAGTTTTCTTTCTTGATTGAATGTTCCCCTCGTTTTGTTAGATGCTTTTACATCCTTAGATGAAAAGTTGTTCAAGTAGACCTTGGTAAACCACCCCTACATTCAGTTGAAATCTTTTGATGTGTCCAAGACAGAGAAATGGCTTTATTACATTCTATCTGTGTGAAAGTGTCAGTTGCTCAGTCCTGTCCAACTCTTTGCAACCCCATAAACTATAGCCAGCTAGGCTCCTCTGTCCATGGAATTCTCCACGCAAGAATACTGGAGTGGGTTACCATTCCCTTCTCCAGGAGATCTTCCCAAACCAGGGATCCAACCCAGGTCTCCTGCATTGCAGGTAGATTCTTTACCATCTGAGTCACCAGGGATAGAAAACAAATAAATGTGTGTTTAATACAAGCCTTGTCCTCTATACTGCTGTCTTTGAATACCTAGCAGATTGATTCAGTACTTATACCTAAGGTATCTTTTTATCTTAACAAGTTGAGCTGGTGAAATTCAAGTTCTGAAGCAATCTCCAATAGTTAGAGGCCCTTTAATCTGGAGTATTCCACAGTTAATGTGTGAGCGGATGTTGGCCTGCATTGAGCATTAGGATCAAAAAAAAAAAAAGAGTTAAATAGGAGGTTAATTTTGCAGAAGTGTTCAGTGGTAACCAATCAGTGAGATTTCTGCTTAGAGGAGAGGAAACTGGCAAGTAAATTTCAGTGTTATTTTCTCCTTGACCACTTTGCAACTGTCTGCTTTCTTTGTTTTTGTTTTTTTGTTTTTTACAAATTACATCTAATTTTTTAAAGCAACCTCTAAAGTTGCATTTAATTTGCTAAAACCACCAGAAACCATCTGTGTGTGCAGGTAAGGAGGCGGGGGAGAGGCTTATTGACCAAGCCTGTATGGCTGCTTTCCCGCTGAAATGTGATCCTTTTCAACAGAAGAAAAGGCAGATTAATTCCCCAAGGAGGAACAGCCAGGCTGTTTACTAATCTGACCACCTCTTTATCACTCCTTGTCACTTAGGTTTAGATATCTAATGAATCTGTATTCTGTGGATTAGAAAGACACATATCCACTTTTCTGAATACTCCTCTCCTTCAACAGACAGGACAGGACAGTTGAGTGTAGATACCTTCAGAATATCCAACAACTATTTAAAAACCATAATGGTAACCTCCCACTCTTTTTGTTTTAATATGTATCAGTGCTGAAATGAAGCCACTGGTGGTAAGACCCACTCTCAGTCAGGAAAAGTGCAACTGTAGGAAATCAGATGGAGCATAATAATAACAGTGAAACACAAACTACCACATTAGATGATACGCGCCCCCTGCCCTTCTTGGTTAGCTAGTGCTGTCTTATGAAAGGCAGGAAGGACCCCTTTTCAAGTTGTGTCTGTATAGATTAGTGGGAACAGAAATGTCAGATGTCTTAAGCAGTTGCTGGGATCTGAAGAAGAATCACTGATTCTTTCCAGTTTTCTTAAGCTTCCCTGGTGGCTGAGATGGTAAAGAATCTGCCTGCAATGCAGGAGACCCAGGTTCAATCCCTGGGTCAGGAAAATCCCCTGGAGAAGGAAATGGCAACCCACTCCAGTATTTTTGCCTGGAGAATTCCATGGACAGAGGAGTCTGACGGGCTACAGTCCATAGGGTTGCAAAGATCGACTTTCACTTTCAGTCCTGGTGATCACTGGGGTCGGGCAGGGGCACTGAAATAGCCAGGCCTGGTGACTTTCGAGGAGTTCCTGCTAATAACCTTTTGCCTGATGACCCTGGGAAAAGCATCTCCCTAGTCCTCCCTCTGGACCACCTCTGGACCCTAGCCCTTGTGGAAGACCGGTCTGTGATGCTCACAGGAGGAAGAACTCACACTCATTTGATCATGGTTTCTTGTAGTGTTTAACAGTTGTGTCAAACTGAGCAGAGAATAAGAGCAGACTCAAAAGGATCCATTTTACCTGTATATGTTTTGTAAGTTTTCAGCTAAGACAGGCCAGAGGAGGAGCACGTAAATATGTCTTCCAGACTGACTTGTCTTTTTCAGTGTGTCATGCAGTATGTTCAGCCCTGGTGTCCTTCCCCAGCTGTTCTATCCTTTTAGCTTCCTTTCATGCTCACATCATACGGCACAATACTGTCAACCCAGATGAGTTTCAGTGCCACACATTTCTGAAAGCCAACTGAGAGAAAATTCAATGCCAGAAATACCCAAGTATCACTCCTATACGTACAGAGTTGTAACTGACGAAGTGAAGGATGGAGCAAGAAACACTGATGCTGTTTTGCATCATAATTAAGAAAGTTCCACAGTCCTGCAGAATCCGTAGAGATTCCTGTCTGATGATTCTTAATCACGTTCTATGGTTCTGCTATAACCTTGAACCTCTATATTTTTCTCAAATTCTATTTCAGACCATTAGACATTGGCCAAAAGTTTCCCTTCTTTTAATATTTTTCAGATATCCTACCTATAGTGATGGTGATTTAGTTGCTAAGTCATGTCTGACTCTGGCAAGCCCATGGACTATAGGCTGTCGGGCTCCTCTGCCCATGGAATTCTCCAGGCAAGAATACTGGAGTGGGTTGCCATTTCCTTCTCCAGGGGATCTTCCCGAACCAGGGATTGAACCCAGATCTCCCACATTGCAGGCAGATTCTTTATAGACAGAGCCACTGGGGAAGCCCTGCATATAGTGAGGCCGAGGTAAAATATGAATGTCTCAGAAATGAAAGCTGTTCACAAGCCACCAGTATAAATGCATTGCTCACTAGTGATGAATTCTAGGCAGGAAATCATGCTATTATCTCAAGAGCCTCTGAAGGTTCTCATCTCCTGGTTTGGCAGGAATCAATCTGAACTCCTACGTTTTAAATATACATTCTGACTCTAATAACAGGGTGAATCAGAGAAGCTTTTGAACATCAAAATATCAGTTGGAGCTGGCATACAATAAATTAAGGTCTGCCTTTACAGATGGTCAGGGCATCAACATTGGATGTAATAGCTCTTCCAACTTCAATAAAGCATTTAACAAAAGACTCCTTTTTAGCATCCTTGATGGTGAATCCAAGTAGGACATTGATAGTGGACTAAGAAAAAACACCAGGGAGATGCCCCTGGCGATGCAATGGCCAAGACCCTGCATTCATCCTGCAGGGGCCTGGATTCGGCCTCTGGTCAGGGGACTAAGCTCCTGCATGCCATGTGGCACAGCCGAAAAAGATCTAAAAAATTAAATCAATTTTAAAGTAAAACAAATCAATGAAGCATTTTTTTTTAAAAATGGCACCAGCCATGACATTGTATTAAAATACACAAACAAATTCATAGCTGTTATTGTTAATGTTATTTCCACACTCAGACCCACCAAGGCCCCAGGCCAAAGGAGTGTTTCTTGAAGGCTGCTCTCTGTCCCTGCTCATTGGAGAGGGTTGACTGGGAGCAGTGTTCCCTCTAAACCTCTGCTTGAACCGAAGTCTGGTGGCTATGTGAGCATCAAGCCACAGCCTCCCTTAAACTGACTGAGAGACTAACACTAACACACTCCGAATCCGGTAGGTTCGTCAGAAAATAATTCTGGATAATTAAATGATTTGTTTCTGTGTTAATCCGACTATTCCCAAATAAAGAATATTCTAAGTCAGTTCCCATTTCCTACTGTGGCTGAACATTTCAAAGGAACCAAAATAAGGAGGATCAAAGCACAATTCTATTCAAATTCTTCTATTTTTTTCCTTCTATATAGAATAGATAGAATAAAACCCTCTAGGCCCATGAACCTCAGAATGCAGACGTCTTCATATACCCATGGGTGCCATTTTAATAACAGAAGCTGTTTGATCTTTTATTTTAACAGGATCTCATACTTTCTATCAATAGGTATTTTCTGTCAAATGATAAGAGAGACAGAAAATAAAGGGTTTTTCACTTTCAGGCATTGGAGAAGGAAATGGTAACCCACTCCATTGTTCTTGCCTGGAGAATCCCAGGGACGGGGGAGCCTGGTGGGCTGCCGTCTATGGGGTCGCACAGAGTTGGACACGACTGAAGTGACTTAGCAGCAGCAGCAGCTCCTTAATACTCTTAAGGTTCAAATCATTTGAAAATGAAATATTAACAAATAATAGTTAAAGATATTAATTGTGCAAAAGTTTGTATTTACATAGGACCAGAAACACTTTCATTTTTCAGAAACAATCTAAAATGTCCAACAAGCTGGGACCAGTTAAATACATCATAACAGCAGTTCTTGAAGTGTGACCCATTGACCCGTGGGATTGATTGTAAGATTAAAGCTGTTTTCTAAATGATACTAAGGCATTTTTGATCTTCTTCATTGTTTTGATGTTTGCACTGATAATGCAAAAGCAATGGTGAGTAAAACTGCTAGTGCCTTGGTATGAATCAAGGTAGTGCACCAAACTATGCTATTAGGCATTGTATTCTTCACCACCTTGCATGTTCATTAAAAAAAAAAAAAGCCAGGTTTACTTAAGAATGTCTTTGATGAAACAGTACAAATGATCGATTTCATTAAATCTTGACCCTTGAGTACTTGTTTCGTAGTACTTTGTGTGACAAAATGGGAGGCATGCAAACAAGCTTTGGCACGTCCTCAAGTATGGGGGTTATCATCGCAAGAAAAAGTACTCACGCAATTGTTTGAGTTGCACACTGAACTATAATGGAACATTTTCAACTGAAAAACTGATTGCAAGCTATAGTTATTCAGAATTGGGTATTTGGCAAATACTTTCTTGAAAATAGGTGAATTTATTCAAGGAAGACAATAGACCAAGTTTCCCACCAATGGGATTTCCAGAGAAAATTAAAATTTTCTAAAATCCCTAGGACCTTGACAAGTTCTTCATATTTAAAGACATTTCTAGGGAGATTAGTGGTGATACTAGTCACCACTAATTAGTGGTGTTTAGTTATTGTGTTTATGTTATTTATGCATTATGCAGTGGGCTTACAATTATCATTTTAAATCAATTAATTAATATATTTTTGAATTTTTTTCTCAGCATTAATTCATAATACATAGAAATCTAAATATAATAAAAATTATATATCAATATAAGAAGAAATCCTTGAACACTTCAGTAATTTTTAAGAGTGTAAAAGTTCCAGAGACCATAAAGTTTGAGAACTGCTGAGGTATGGTATATTACTAAAATGGAATTCTTTGTAACAGTGGAAAAGAATGAAATAGATTTGTAGGTGCTTGCTGGAATTCACTCCATTGTATATTGTTAAGTGATTGAAGCGAGTTGCATTATGTATGTATAGTATGCTTCCATTTGTATTAAAATGAGGGAATAAAGATGTTTAAGGTTATAGTTATGTATATATTCATATACAAATACATGTATTTTTATTCATAAATGGAGATTTCTTAATATTCTAAACTGTAGTTGCATCTGGGAAAATGACCTGGAGTTTTAGTAGACAAGAGAATAACTTTCATGTTATTTTCTTTTGTATTAATTTTTTTTTTACAGTGGATGCTTACTATTAAGAAATTTAACAATTTTTTAGAAAACAAAACTCATGCAAAGAAGTGATAAATTACTCAATATTAGACAAAAATATGCACTAGGACAGAACTGATAGTTGGCCAACTCTGGCTTATCTATTAAAAGAAATGTCTCTTTTTGAGTTCACAGTTTCAAAATTTTAACTTCAACCATAGCAAGTAAATACTTTTTGTCCTGCTTCTTATCTTTCTGCAAATATTTACTTTTCATTAATGTTAAGCAATTGTACTGGCAGTGCTGATTTTTGTTAAAGCGGAATGGCAAAATTTCACAGACAATAAATGTCCTTTCTTCTCGCTAGATTCAACATATGGGAAGAGGGGAAGAAGCACAAACAGGACACGGAGGACAGAAAAGATAAAGAAGTTGCCTAAAAGAATAAGGGAAAGGATTAAGTTGAGGGAAGGAATGGATGACAATTGAAGGGGAACAAGACAGGGAAAGTGAATCAGGAAAAAAAAAAAAGAGTCAAAAACAGCATGGAAAGAAACCAGGAGAGGAGGGAAAATTAGTACGAGGTCAGAGAGCAAGCGCTTAGAGATAAGAGTACACGGGAAAGAAAAATAGAAACCCAAACACAGGGAAGCTGAGTTGAAAACAAGAAGTAATCTATCAGAAAGAAATATCCTTGACTGCAAGTAACTAGGAAACAGATGACTTTGGCTCCGAGAGAGAAAAGAGAGTGAAAAATCACTAAATAGAAATTCTGTGGAAAGTGAGACATTGAGTGGACGTGACACTTGACAGGAAGGGAAGCTAGAATGTTAATTTAGATGAGACTCTTTTTAAAGGTGTAAATTCAAAGTAGAAAGTTTCCAGGCACAAATGATGTTCCCCTCAACTTTCTATGCTTCATCTGTAAGGTTGATGGCATAGGAAAGACAACGCTGAGCTGTGATGGGGTCGGGGGTTGGGGTGCTGTGGCAAAAGGCAAAAACTGAAAGAAACTTCTGTGATCCCTTATTCCTGGAGGAGGAGAAAGGGAGGGGAACCCTGTATCTGCTGGCCTTGCAGCTGGAGCCGGATTCTGTCTCTCCAGCTGAGCATCAGCCCAGTCACTTCTGACCCAGACAGTCCATGACAAACAGCGTTCCACCCACCAGCCTTGGGCTGCGGCCAGGGCTGTGCAAGGCCGGGAGTAAGCAGAACAATCTCCAGATTAGGATATTAGGGAAATGGAAATTTTGAGAGAAAAGGGGAAAGATGGGATGGACATTAGCAAAAGTGAAACTTTAACAATACAAAAACTTAAGTACCTAAATTGGGAACAAAAAGAGCAGGGGCAGCATGTGATCAAAGTAGCCATCAGATAAATTACACCCACTTGGATTTTGACATGAAGGTATGCTTCTTACTCATTTTAAGGAGTATTTATTCGTTCCGTGATGATAAAGAATTTGGAGGTTCTAGGTCAGTATTTTGTTGTTGTCCTTACCATCTCCTGTATCCTAGGTCCCCCGATTTTAGATTTCATCTTTTTTTGTTGTTTTGTTTTTTTACATTTTAAACTTTTTATTTTTTTATTGGAGTATACCCGATTAACAATGTTGTGACATTGTTTCAGACGGACAGGGAAGGGACTCAGCCATACATATACACGTATCCATTCTCGCCCACACTCCCTTCCCATCCAGACTGCCACATAACATTGAGCAGAGTTCCCTGTGTTATACAATAGGTCCTTGGTGATTATCCATTTTAAATATAGCATCTTTTAAGGCTGAGCTCTTGCAACCAGAGTAAGATTCACCATGATCTGCTTTTTGCAAGCAGCTAGTTGTGTCAAGGAACCAAGAATAATTCACCAATTTGCTAGTGTAAGCTATTTATTAGCCTACAATGGACACTGAATGAACATCCATAGAAAGCAAGGATGGGACAATTTAGTCACATTCTTATCTTTGTATGCTGTTACCTTTTGCCTGTAAGGTATTTTTCTATAGGGAAAATATTGACATAATAGTCTTAATACTAGGCTAACACTAACCAAGAAGGAAGTGTTCTCAAGTGATGAGAAAACTGAGCCAAAGTTTAAAAGATTACATAAAAATAAATTTTCCTGAAACATCTGGAGATGAGTCATTCAATGCAGTTGACAATTTGTCTCTTGAAGCACCAGAATATTCTTTATTGTGTTTACTTTATGTGGAAATAATATTAAACAACACAATTCATTTGTCTCTTTCTTAAAGAGTATATTCTGATTACATTTTTGCTGTTTATTACTCAGTGTTCATTATTGTTAAAATTAGTTTTTCACCAACTATATAGTGATGATATGGGTCCCTTAAAAGAATGTAAATTTGTTTGCCACTCTGCTCAGTCTCTAGATCAATGGAAGTTTAAAGGTTTTCTGTTGAATTTTGTTTTTAAGGCTTTCTGTTGCCTTCCTTGTGGTCAGCTATCAGCAGCGGCTCCACCCCCTCCGCCTTTAAGCTTGTGATCTCTGAAAGTCAAAGAGCCATGTGTACAAAAGTTATGGATACACTATCAGGAGATAGTTCTGAATCAGGACAGAAGTTATGGATACACTGTCAGGAGACAGGTCTGAATCGGGACAGCAGCAAAGCCCCTGAACTTCAGCTGGGCGAATTTGTTGGTCTGATGGCTTTGGCGTGTGACCTTGGTGACACCATTTGGATGCTCAGGGTTATTCTTGTTTTATTGTATCTTCTCGTTTATGATCTTGTTAACAGAGGCTGCCAGGTGAATTCAGGAAAAATGAAGTACTTTGAACATCAATTGAGGAAATCTTAGTTGTTGTTAAAGCTTTCTCAAACACAAACTTGACAGTGAAAATAATTTTTGTAGAAAAAGGGAGGGCAGATTCCAGCTCCCTGTACTCCCAAACAAAACATGTTCATTACTCTCAAAACTAGAATTCATGATTACTTTTCAAAATTTCAAACTACTTTTTAAAGTTCAAAAATAAAGAAAAGGAATAACAAGTATCTCAAAAATATTAGCATTATCTTTAATGATGTTGATATGATTAATATTCATATCTTATCATATTCATATCCATCTTAAAAGATTACAATAAAAATAAATTTTCCTGAAACATCTGGAGATGAGTCATTCAATGCAGCTGACAATTTGTCTCTTGAAGCACCAGAATATTTTTTATTGTGTTTACTTTATGTGGAAATAATATTAAACAACACAATTCATTTGTCTCTTTCTTAAAGAGTATATTCTGATTACATTTTTGCCGTTTATTACTCGGTGTTCATTATTGTTAAAATTAGTTTTTCACCAACTATATAGTGATGATATGGGTCCCTTAAAAGAATGTAAATTTGTTTACCACTCTGCTCAGTCTCTAGATCAATGGAAGTTTAAAGGTTTTCTGTTGAATTTTCTTTTTAAGGCTTTCTGTTGCCTTCCTTGTGGTCAGCTATCAGCAGCGGCTCCACCCCCTCCGCCTTTAAGCTTGTGATCTCTGAAAGTCAAAGAGCCATGTGTACAAAAGTTATGGATACACTATCAGGAGATAGTTCTGAATCAGGACAGAAGTTATGGATACACTGTCAGGAGACAGGTCTGAATCGGGACAGCAGCAAAGCCCCTGAACTTCAGCTGGGCGAATTTGTTGGTCTGATGGCTTTGGCGTGTGACCTTGGTGACACCATTTGGATGCTCAGGGTTATTCTTGTTTTATTGTATCTTCTCGTTTATGATCTTGTTAACAGAGGCTGCCAGGTGAATTCAGGAAAAATGAAGTACTTTGAACATCAATTGAGGAAATCTTAGTTGTTGTTAAAGCTTTCTCAAACACAAACTTGACAGTGAAAATAATTTTTGTGGAAAAAGGGAGGGCAGATTCCAGCTCCCTGTACTCCCAAACAAAACATGTTCATTACTCTCAAAACTAGAATTCATGATTACTTTTCAAAATTTCAAACTACTTTTTAAAGTTCAAAAATAAAGAAAAGGAATAACAAGTATCTCAAAAATATTAGCATTATCTTTAATGATGTTGATATGATTAATATTCATATCTTATCATATTCATATCCATCTTAAAAGATTACAATAAAAATAAATTTTCCTGAAACATCTGGAGATGAGTCATTCAATGCAGCTGACAATTTGTCTCTTGAAGCACCAGAATATTTTTATTGTATTTACTTTATGTGGAAATAATATTAAACAACACAATTCATTTGTCTCTTGAAAACACCACTTAACTGCTGATTTTTCTCTTACATAGGAGTAATATGACAGAAGTTATGTAATTCTAGTCATTTTGTATATGTATTTGTAGCCTATCTGCTTAATATATCATAATGTTTTTTGCCTTACTTCATAATCTCCATTGAGTTCAATTATTGCATAATATATCAAATGGATACACTTTAATGTATATATTTAGTACATCCTGGTGTACTTGTTTTTTCCACTTATTTTATAAATTGCTCATTTTAAGCTGTCTTCTCTTTCTCATTCAAAATAATGATTTTTAAAAGGCCAGCATTTTTCTGACTCTCTCATATTCTCCAACTTTATAAATAAAATCCTTAACTCCTGTAAAGTAGCAGTGACTCAATCCTTATATTTAAACAGGTTTTTTTTTTATATGCACTGGTAATACAAGATAATGTTACTTCACAGCATTCAACTGAACCAAGAAAACTGCTATCATAGACTATATATTCTGCACAGAAATTTGGTTGGTATTGATCTTCCTCACAGATATCTTGAGAAAGAAAACACAGCTTATATTTCTCTGCTTTGGAAGTACATGAAAAAAAATAGCAAGGAATTGAAAATCAGATTATATGACTTAGTCATATTTATCAGAACTGTGTTAGTTTTAACTGTCTAGCATGAATTTCCATAAGAATAAGAGGAGAAACTTTCATTTGAAAACTCAGTTATAGATTTAAAATACTGAAATTGGATATTAACACCTTTCCCAGAGATTTAAGGTATCCTTGAGAAACAGTCTAAACTTAATAAGTCAAAGCAACATATCTAATCTGTTGAGGGATATTTTAGCATTTCTGACCTGCTGGGAACAGGCTATCTGACCTTGAGCTTCTCACTAGCCAGACTGGGCCTCAGTCTTTTCATTTGTAAAATGAAATGGTCACATGACCAGATCTCAGAGAATCACAGGATTTTACACCTGGATGGAATCTCAGAGAGTCAGCATTAGAAGTTTGATCCATCTGAAAAGCTAAGCTAAGGATGTCCTTCAGTTAAGATCTTGACTCAACTGCCTATAGAAGTGGTAGTGGAAAAACCAAGATGGTCCCACTTTCATTATTTCAGCTGCTGGTTTCATTTCCTCCACCGCAGGAACCCCCTGCTGTGACGTCCAGGAAGGATGCTTGAAATGGAAGTGAAAGCAGAAACTCCAGGCAATATAGGAAACACCAAGTGAACCATATGTCTGCAAGGGGGTGCTGGCTATTTATTGTTCTGAGTAGTTTGGAAGAAAAAGTATATAGCAGTATCCACTTCCTCTACTAATCCCTTCCTTAAGTGAGTGTACTGCCTAAAAGACAGTAAACATAAGATCAAAATTTCAAGGTGAAACTTCCCTAGGAATTTTCTTACAAGAGAAATAAATACTGTCACCAGCTGTCAGAGGTCAATTGGAATTTTTGGTTCTTAAGTGCCTCTAAATGTACCATTAAATAAACTTGGGCGCCATCAAGGAGAAAAGCTCTAGAACAAGGCTGGTGACAGAGATGTAAAGAGAATTGATTCATCAAAGATTTATTTATGAGTGGCTAGTTCAAGCCCTTGAGAAATACCATTTTATTTTGCCAAGTGTGTGATTGGCATGGGTAAGGACAGGTTGCTAACGAAGGCCCAAGACACTCCTCAAATTCCACATCTCTCTGCTTGGTTGCTCATGCTCCCAGCTATTTTCCATAGCCATGGGCACTTCTAAGGTTGGTTCTGGAAGAGGATTTTTAGGTCTTTTTTGACCACAACCCACAATAGAAACACATTTTAAACCATGAACGAGTTCTTACATATATGAGTGTATGCATTGTGTATTTAAGTAAACACATCTGAGAAAAGTCCCAGGAAGTGATCCACTCACCATATGGGATGGACTCTGAGACTTTCTGTGTTAGTCTATGCTACTTTATTTACTAAAATGCTGTGACAACCCAGTTTATTGACTATAAAACCCATACATAGGCTGAAGTCCATAGTTTGAAAAACATTGGCCTAGATTAATAATAATCATGATGATAACTATAACAATAATATCTAATAATAATACAATAGAAGCATCAACCAACAGAACCCTGAGCCTTATTTAGAGTCGGAGTTATTTAAGAATGACGTAAAGTAGAGGGTGTGTAGGAACTCTCCTCCAGTTCAGGAGAATTTTCTAAGATGACAACTGACAACCATTTGGAGAGTTTTGTCCCCAGTCCACCTCTGTTCCTGATTCATCGCAATAGTGTTACATTAGAGGTTTGAAAGACCTGCTTTTCATATACTCTCATCTTAACTGGATTTGAGAGTTAAAGGGTTAAGGTTATGTTGTTGTTCAGTTGTCCAGTCACGCATGACTCTTTGCAACCTCATGGACTGTAGCACACCAGGCCTCCCTGTCCCTCACCATCTCCCAGAGTTTGCCCAAGTTCATGTCCATTGAATTGGTGATGCCATCCAGCCATCTCATCCTCTGACACCCTCTTCTTCTGCCCTTGATCTTTCCCAGCATCAGGGACTTTTCCAATGAATCATCAGTTCACATCAGATGATCAAAATACTGGAGCTTCAGCTTTAGCATCAGTCCTTCCAGTGAATATTCAGGGTTGATCTCCCTTAAGATAGACTGATTTGATTTCCTTGCTGTCCAAGGGACTTTCAGGAGTCTTCTTCAGCACCACAGTTAGAAGGCATCAATTCTTTGGCCCTCTGCCTTCTTTATGGTTCAGCTCTCACAACCATACGTGACCACTGGGAAGACCATATTCTTGACTGTTTGGATCTTTGTCAGCAGAGTAATGTCTCTGCTTTTCAACACACTGTCCAAGTTTGTCATTGCTTTCCTGCCAAGAAGCAACCGTCTTCTGATTTCATGGCTTCAGTCACCATCCACAGTGATCTTGGAGCCCAAGAAGAGGAAATCTGTCACTGCTTCCACCTCTTCCCTTTCTATTGCCATGAACTAATGGGGCCGGATGCCATGATCTTAGTTTTTTTTTTTTTTTAATATAGAGTCTTACGCAGGCTCTTTCACTCTCCTTCACCCTCATCAAGAGGCTCTTTAGTTCCTCTTCACTTTCTGCCATTAGAGTGGTATCTGAGGTTGTTGATGTTTCTCCTGCCTATCCTGATTCCAGCTTGTAACTCATCCAGCCCAACATTTTTCATGATGTGCTCAGCATATAGACTAAACAGGCAGGGTGACAGCAGTCAGCCCTGTTGTACTCCTTTCTCGATCTTGAACCAATCCGTTGTTCCATACAGGGTTCTAACTGTTGTTTCTTGACCTGTGTACAGGTTTCTTAGGAGACAGGTAAGATGGTCTGGTATTCCCATATCTCTAAGAGCATTCCACAGTTTGTCACGATCCACACAGTCAAAGGCTTTAGCATAGTCGATGGAACAGAGATAGATGTTTTTCTGAAATTCCCTTGCTTTCTCTATAATCCAACAGGTGTTGGCCATTTGATCTCTAGTTCTCTTCCTTTTCTAAACCCAGCTTTGACATCTGGAAGTTCTTGGTTCACATATGTTGAAGTCTAGCTTGCAAGGTTTTAAGCATGAGCTTGCTAGCATGGGAGATGAGTGCAATTGTCTGATGGGTAGCAATTCTTGGTACTACCCTTCTTGGAAATTGGGATGAGGATTGACCTTTTCCAGTCCTGTGGCCACCGCTGGCTCTTCCAGATTTGCTGACATAATGACATAATAGTGTTACATTAGGTGTTTGAAAGATCTGCTTTTTATGTACTCTCATCTTGACTAGTTTTGGGAGTCAAAGGGTTAAGATTATTGCACACTATTATTTCATGAACTGCAAAGAAGGAGAAAATTTTGTTAATTATGACTGTGAAATGCTGCCATTATAGGACATATCTATTTCAGATATGTTAAAATATAAAAATATATATACATTTAAAAATCAACGCTGGGTTAGCTCTCCCCAAGTCTTTTAGGTCCCCTGTTCTTTCCTTGAGAGGACTATCAGAGGTTGTTTTTTTTTTTTTTTAAATCCAAGGGGGAAATTACCTAGGATTAGTGATTGCAGCCATGAAATTAAAAGACGCTTACCCCTTGAAAGGAAAGTTATGACCAACCTAGATAACATATTGAAAAGCAGAGATATTACTTTGCCAACAAAGGTCGGTCTAATCAAGGCTGTGGTTTTTCCAGTGGTCATGTATGGATGTGAGAGTTGGACTGTGAAGAAAGCTGAGCACTGAAGAATTAATGCTTTTAAACTGTGGTGTTGGAGAATCTGATACCAAGAGAGATGATGTGACTTGCCCCAGTTAACACACCAAGGTGGGGACAGAAACCAATACAATATTGTAAAGTAATTAGCCTCCAATTAAATAAATTTATTTAAAAAAAAAAGGAAAATAAAAAGATCTAGGTTATCAGACTGCAAAGAAGAAGGAGTAATACAGAGAAAAATCAAGGCTGAAACCAGAAGTCTCTGGTTCATTTAAGCTGTCTCCATAGTTTTTGATATAGATGCTTGTATACAACTGGTTGTATCAAAGCAAGGTCATTAAAAGGAAAGCAATGTACATAATCCAGTTATGTTCAGTTCATTTGCTCAGTTGTGTCTGACTCTTTGCCACATGCCAGGCTTCCCTGTCCTTCACCATCTCCTGGAGCTGGCTGAAACTCATGTCCATGGAGTCAGTGATACCATCCAACCATCTCATCCTCTCTCACCCCTTTCTCCTCCTGCCTTCAATCTTTCTCAACATCAGGGTCTTCAATGAGTCAGTTCTTCTCATCAGGTGGCCAAAGTATTGGAGTTTCAGCTTCAGCATCAGTCCTTCCAATGCATATTCAGGACTGATTTCCTTTAAGATTGACTGGTTTGATCTCTTTGCAGTCCAAGGGACTGTCAAGAGTCTTCTCCAACATCACAGTTCAAAAGCCTCAATTCTTCTGTGTTCAGCTTTCTTATGGTCCAACTCTCACATTCATACATGACCACTGGAAAAACCATTGCTCTGACTATAGGGACCTTTGTTGGCAAAGTGATGCTCTGCTTTTTAATATGCTGTCTAGGTTGGTCATAGCTTTTCTTCCAAGGAGCAAGCATCTTTTAATTTCATGGCTGCAGTCACCATCTGCAGTGATTTTGGAGCCCAAGAAAATAAAGTCTGTCACTGTTTCCATTGTTTCCCCATCTATTTGCCATGGAGTGATGGGACCAGATGTCATGGTCTTAGTTTTCTGAATGTTGAGTTTTAAGCCAACTTTTTCACTCTTCTCTTTCACTTTCATCAAGAGGCTCTTTAGTTATTCTTCACTTTGTGCCATAAGGGTGGTGTCATCTGCATATCTGAGATTATTGATATTTCTCCTGACAATCTTGATTCCAGCTTGTGCTTCATCCAGCCTTACATTTTTCATGATGTACTCTACATATAAGTTAAATAAACAGGGTGACAATATACAGCCTTGCTGTACTGCTGTCCCAATTTGGAACCATGTCCTTTCCATGGAGCTCCTTTCCATGTCTGGTTCTAACTGTTGCTTCTTGACCTGCATACAGATTTCTCAGGAGGCAGGTAAGGTGGTCTGATACTCCCATCTCTTTAAGAATTTTCTTTTTGAAATCTCTCAAGAGAAGTTCTCTCTTAGCACCACTTTGTCCATGTTCCCTTTTGTTGTACATCCATGGAGCCCTGAGCAACTGTGGTCCAACCTAACACTTGTCATTATATCATAACTGTCTGCTCACAGATTTCCATTCTCAACTAGCCTGAGAGGTACTTGAAATGCGATGCCAAGATGCCTCTTGGAAACATTGGCACCTAGGATAGTGCTGACCATACTTCATGGTCAGTTCACACTGTTCCAGGAAAACAAAAAGAAAATAAATTTGAGAGAAATATTTGAGAAATATATCCACCACTGAACAACTCTTTCCGAAGTTAGTGCACAAACAGAATCACAGTGATTTCTCCTGGATATTAGAAGTTATTTTTAGAGTCAGGTTATTCTTTGGATCCCATCTTTGGTGTGGAATAAGTTGTGTCAGCTTGTTAGTCATATCTTAGAAAAAAATATTATCATCTAAAGGTTAGAGCCAGTTGGACTTCTGTTCAGTGACTCATCAGGCAGCCTTCAAGATGCTATTTTTCTCTTTAATGCTACAGCAATTTTACTGCCATAATATTGTCTGGGTTAGATAACACACATTATATTGATTTGCTCATGTCTCTTGAATTAAGGTTTTCTTTGCCCTTTAAAACTAATTATGTATATATTAGCTTCAATAAAGCTTCATTAATTCATTTCAGTTCACCTCTTTCTCTATTATTGTTACTGCACCATTGGCAAAGTTTTCAAAGAAGGGATCCTCTCAAGGAATGAGAAGGCAGCTACAGTTTATTTTCAAGTATTCCATGAAAAACCTGCATATCAGTCAATTTGCATTATGGAATTCATAATCTGAAAGGCATTCCCTTTCATTTGAACCACACAAGAAATACATCTCTGGAAAGACCAATGGGTGGGGCTCAAGTATAAGTCATATTAGAGTTTCTCACTTTTCTGCTTTGTTAGATGTCAGGAAGTTTAGCATAATGCAAATGGAATGAACTCTGTAGTAATGTTCCAACATCTGTGGAATGCCACATACATTATAAGGATGATACAAAGAACACGCGAGTCATAGAAAGCTTGATTTAACCTCCTTTGCCATTTGCCACCCGGGCGATGTTGAACAGTTTACTCTCCCTCTGTGCCTCAGTTACCTCTTCTGTAAAATGGGATTTAAAATGCCTGACTTCCTCGAATTGTTATAAAATATATGTAAAAGAGTATATGACAAGGTTCATGTATATTAAATGTCAGATGATGGACAGGGAGGCCTGGTGTGCTGCAGTCCATGGGGTCGCATAGAGTCAGACACAACTGAGCGACTGAACTGAACGTAATAAATCTTTAAAATGGTTATTACTAGTATCATCACTTCCAGGTTATTATGTAAAATTATAACCTAATTTAAATAGTTTTTCATCAATATCTTTTGCAAAGATTTAAAAGTACAGTCAATAGCTTCTGGGACGGTTGGCACCCACATTGATATTTTAGATTTAGGGTTTCTTATATAACTTGTTTTCTTTTGTTTATCATTCAGGATTTCCTCCTGGCTCACCTTGTATCAGGTACAAGTATTACAAAGCTGAATTATTCATGGACCAAGAATACCATATTGATGTTTGAGAGAGTTCCTTGAATGCAGAGTCCTTGGTAAAACCCTCTGGTGGTTCCTTTTGGCTGAATGAATTACTTTGGAAATTTTTATTGACCAGCAAAAGCCTGAGCTGGAGAAACAGTATCATAAAATGATTCGTAAATCCAAAGAAAGCCTCTAAATTATTGGGCTGGCCTAAAAGTTTATTTGGGTTTTTCTGTAACAGGTTACGAAATTTTTGGCCTCCCAATATTTTGTGAATGATTATATAGGAAGATAACTCTTAGAAAGTCAGCAAAAACAAGAGAGACTGATTCTAGAAAAATAGGCATGCCTACTTAGGCCATGACAGATAAGCTTAAGTTTCTGCTTAAAGAAAGATACAAGGTTGTGGGGCAGATTCTTTAAGCAACAAGTCTATTTAAGAGAACATGACATTTTGGTTTTAAGTAAAAAGACAAATTCCAAAATTCTGAAAATCTAGATATACAAACATTAAAATGCAAAGGAGTGGTGAGATTACAACTGGCTTTTTTTTTTTTTTTTCACTTACATGTTTCTCTAATTTATAAACAATAAACATATATATCTTATGTAATAAGATAAAAGCCACGTAAAAAAGAAAGTGTGTGGTTAAAATTTATCTGAATGATGTTCAAGGACTTCTACAACTGTTCATATCACCTGATAACAAGTTACTTGAGTATTATATAGCAGTTAAAGGAGAGTGGATTATATTGAAAATATCCAGGCCCCTAGAAAGTGCAGTGTTGCCAGAATACTCCGCAATACCCAGGAGAGCATGATAGGTGTCTACATTTGTTTCCTACTCGTGTGGGTAAAAACATCTCCCACTTTTGCTGGCATCATTGAGACCAATATGCTTCTTACAACATTTCAGTAAAAACAGTTGCTATAAACTAACTTATGTGTTACAACTATAATCCTGTCATTAAAAGAGTCCACTTGTCATTGCACAGAGACCTCTTGGTAAAGAATTGGTTTATCTCACCCGTAATAAACTTACAGTAGTGGCGGTGGTGAGTGCATGGTGGTGAGTTGTGTATGTGACCCTTTGGGACCCCATGGACTGTAGCCCACCAGGCTCCTCTGTCCATGGAATTTTCCAAGCAAAAATACTGGAGTGGGTTGCCATTCCCTTCTCCAGGACATCTTCCCAACCCAAGGATTGAACCTGCATCCCTTATGTCTCCTGCATTGGCGGTCAGGTTCTTTACCACTAAGCCACCTGGATACAAAAAGCTGACTCATTGGAAAAGAACCTGATGTTGGGAAAGATTGAAAGCAGGAGAAGAAGGGGGTGACAGAGGTTGAGATGGATGGATGGCATCACTGACTCAATGGACATGAGTTTGAGCAAGCTCCGGGACATTGTGAAGGACAGCCTGGGGTGCTGCAGTGCATGGCGTTGCAGAGTTGGACCCAGCTGAGTGACTGAACAACAATACCACCCGGCAAGCCCAATAAACTTACAGAGCTTATTCTAAATTCAGAGGATTAAAAAAAAAAAAACAAACACAACTGAATAGAATTTTACCAAAACAATTTTTATATTCATAAAAATTAAGATCGGCCATATGAAGCAGAGCTTTTCAAAGAAATACTAAGCTTGTCTTACTTTCCAAAGCTAAAAATCATAGTAATTAGAATTCAGGAAATAAACATTACAAAGAACTGCTGCATAATGGCTTACCACCAAAGAACTAAGCACACCAAACACCAGACCTCAGAACCTCACTGAAGTCAACTTCCTAGATCAGGAAGGATAAGTAGACAGTCATAAAATAAAGACTGCTTTGTGCTTTTTTTTTAATTTTGGTTTAAACTTGAGGTGGTAAAGAGTCTCTGTACTAAAATGAGGCCAAGCAATCTTGAACATGAACTCTGCTGGCAAGAAGCCATTAGACATTGAACTTTCAGTTAAAGCTCAGTTAGACCTGCAAGTTAGAGAAAGAAAATCCAGAGGCAGACTTGTTGAGTGACATACCCAATAATTCAGTGCTTATTAGGGGGTGAGCCTCAACTTCTTGTCCATTAAAAGAGGCAAGAAGCCATTAGACATTGAACTTTCAGTTAAAGCTCAGTTAGACCTGCAAGTTAGAGAAAGAAAATCCAGAGGCAGACTTGTTGAGTGACATACCCAATAATTCAGTGCTTATTAGGGGGTGAGCCTCAACTTCTTGTCCATTAAAAGCTAGAGCTGAAGGCAAGGGCAGGGAAGAAATTGGGTATGCCAGAGGAGTGTGGCATGATATAGTCTTGTTCATTTTTGTATGTCTGTTCCTTTCAGACCTAAGTCCTTCATGATTGAGGAAATGGAGTGGAGGTTAATTATATACTTCTTCATTCTATTAAGATTTTGTGATTGACCTCTACCTTTTCCTGCCAGTCTAAACACTGTTTGTCTTGAATGATAAATTATATGTTCTGTGAGTTGTTGGTCTTTCTTAATTATGAATTCTTAGTTATCCAGAGATCCATGGATAAGTAGACCCCTCCAATAGGCAGTCTATTTGTAGACCTTTTACGGCTGGGTCATAAGGAGAAATTCCAAATTGTTAAATACATTTTTACTTGAATACAGGATGATTTCTCCCATTGCAGCGTCACTGCCCTGAGTTAAGGAGAATAAAGTGAATCAGTGTATCAGGCTTATTGTGTGCACGTCTGCGCTTAGTTACTTGGTTGTTTCTGACTCTTTGCGACCCCATGGACTGTAACCCGTTAGGCTCCTCTGTCCATGGAATTTTCCAGGTAAGAATACTGGAGTGGGTTGCCATTTCCTACTCTAGAGAATCTTCCCGACCCAGAGATCTAACCCGCATCTCTGTGTCTCCTGCGTTGATAGGCAGATTCTTTACCACTGAACCATCTGGGGAGCCCCTATCAGGCTTATTATATGTTATATAACATTGAAGTTGATGTATTAGGGTCGGGCACAGTTGGAAGTAGACCGTGAACCCCATGTAGGTATCCAGTGGTCTGTATCTAAGACCAATAGCTTTAATTATAATCAGTATCAGTATCAGTATCATTTCAGTCGCTCAGTTGTGTCCGATTCTTTGCGACCCCATGGACTGTATCACGCCAGGCCTTCCTGTCTGTCACCAACTCCTGGAGTCTACTCAAACTCATGTCCATTGAGTCAGTGATGCCATTCAACCATCTCATCCTCTGTCATCCCCTTCTCCT
>SJYT01060745.1:0-24015 GCA_006410635.1 Cephalophus harveyi
ATGAACAAGCTTTTTGGTCAAACAAATACATCAAAAATTCAGGAAAGTCATACCTAAATCATCAGAAATGATATGTGTTTAACAATATGATTGGCTAGAAGATCAGCAGCAAAAATTAAGAATGTATTTATATCTCTGAAACAGGAACAGAGTTTTCCAAATGATCCCGTTTATAATGATAGTCAAAAACTGTAAAGTACCTAAGAATACATGTAACAAAAGGGGTCCAAGTCCTACAGAGATAAAATTATGAAACTTTAAGAAGGCACACACATTTTTTAAAAGTCTATTTCTCAAGATCAGAAAAAAGCTGAACTACAGGGACATTCAAGTTATCTTTCATTCAGACAGAACCCCCTCTCTGCTAGCTCACTGTTTTTTCCTATGAAAGTAAGAGAAACTTAAACTGGTTTTGTGTGTGTGTGTGTGTTTTGCTGAATTATGTAGTCAAGAATATTATCCCAAATCCCATGCTGTGAATCATGCTCTCGCAGTCTTTGCAACTCCAAAGCCTGGGCTTCCCAGGTGGTGCTAATGGTAAAGAACCTGACTGCCAATGCAAGAGCTGGTAAAAGATGTGGGTTCAATTCCTGGCTTCGGAAGATCCCCTGGAGGAGGGCATGGCAACCCACTCCAGTATTCTTGCCTGGAAAATTCTGTGAACAGAGGAGCCTGGAAGGCTGCAGTCCATAGGGGCACACAAAGTCAGACACGGCTGAAGCAACTTAGCCTGAAGCATGCACGGACTGCAGTCCACCAGGCTCCTCTGTCCATGGGATTCTCCAGGCAAGGGTGGGTTGCCATTTTCTCCTCCAGGGGATCCTCCCCCTCCAGGTATTGAACCCACGTCACCTGCATTGTCAGGTAGACTCTACCACCGAGCCACCGGTGGTTATAAAATTTGAGTCTGCATCAGCATCCCCTGGAGGATTGCCCTTCCCTCTCCCAGCTTCCAGTTTAGTAGGTATGCTGCTGCTGCTAAGTCGCTTCAGTCGTGTCCGACTCTGTGCGACCCCATAGACAGCAGCCCACCAGGCTCCCCCATCCCTGGGATTCTCCAGGCAAGAACACTGGAGTGGGTTGCCATTTCCTTCTCCAATGCATGAAAGTGAAAAGTGAAAGTGAAGTCGCTCAGTCGTGTCCAACCCTTAGCATGGACTGCAGCCTATCAGGCTCCTCCGTCCATGGGATTTTCCAGGCAAGAGTACTGGAGTGGGGTGCCATTGCCTTCTCCGTTAGTAGGTATGGGCTGGGGCCAAAGGATGTGTGTTTTAAACAATTTCCCAGGTGATGTGAGGCCACTGGTCCAGGGACCCTACTGTATCTATTATGAAGTACTACCAATAAATATTTCTTTCTGCCTACAGAGCCTGTTTTGCTCTATTTTCTCAATCAGTTTATAAGATAAAAGCACCAAAATCTGATTGAAAACTTGGGGAAATGCTTTTACATTATTAAAATTTGCATTTCCCATTATCTGAACAGGAATAGAAATTAACAGTTTTATTTGACAGACATAATGTGTTCTATATATAACTACATAATTATAGAAGCAGTGACTCTTCCCATTAATTTGTCAAGGTGGTCGCTGTGTTGTCTCTCACTCTGAGTGGGTCAGGCAGGCAAAGCAAAGGGGGAAGTCTCCACCACTCCCATCCACCAAGGGGAGGAAACCATCACGGGACTGGAACAGTAATTCACATCACTAAATCCAGCACAGCAGGATTTGAAAACTAAAGGAAGGATTTTCACATTTACCTAATTGTTTTTCCATCACTTTAAAGATTCATGTTGATGACTTCAGTGAGTTTATTCTGACTAGATCCAGACTGAGTAGTTTCAGTGGGAAAGCACTGGATTTCCCCACAGTTTCTAGTTCATATATTCACACAAACAAAAATCGAAAGCTCTCAGTGCATCTGGAGACCTGAAATTATTAATGAGACAATGGGCTTTCATGAATTCATGCTGAATGGAAAAAGTGAAAGTCAACATTATGCATTCATATGATTCCAAGCAGGTTAAAATGTTCAATGTACAGAAGACACAGCTTCCTAAATATATTTTCCTATTTTCTACAATGATTATAATCAGTTCAGTTCAGTCACTCAGTCGTGTCCAACTCTTTGCAACCCCATGGATTACAGCACACCAGGCTTCCTTGTCCATCATCAACTCCTGGAGCTTGCTCAAATTGTTTATTGTGTCAGTGATGCCATCCAACCATCTCATCCTCTGCCGTCCCCTTCTCCTGCCTTCAATCTTTCCCAGCATGAGTCAGCTCTTCACATCAGGTGGCTAAAGTATTGGAGTTTCAGCTTCAACATCAGTCCTTCCAATGAATATTCAGGACTGATTTCCTTTAGGATGGACTGGTTGGATTGCCTTGCAGTCCAAGGGACTCTCAAGTGTCTTCTCCAACACCACAGTTCAAAAGCATCAATTCTTTGGCCCTCAGCTTTCTTTATAGTCCAACTCTCACATCCATATATGACTACTAGAAAAACCAAAGCTTTGATTAGATGGACCTTTGTTGGCAAAGTAATGTCTCTGCTTTTTAATAAGCTGTCTGAAAGTGAAAGTGCAGTAACTCAGTCGTGTCCAACTCTTGGCAACCCCATAGACTGTAGCCTACAGGCTTCTCTGTCCATGGGATTTCCCAGGCAAGAGTACTGGAGTGGGTTGCCATTTCCTTCTCCAGGGGATCTTCCCAACCCAGGAAACAAACCCGGGTCTCCTACACTGCAGGCAGATTCTTTACCAACTGAGCTATGAGAGAAGCCTCTGTAAATAATAGGGATTAGTATTTAGAGCCCTCACTGTGTGCCACGCCCTGCTGTAAAGATACACTTTATGTATCTCGACTCCTGCAGTCCTAGCAAGGATCCCAGACATCGGGACAGGTGGGGACACTGAGGCGCAGAGCTGCAGGTGGCTTGCCCATGCAATCCCACAGCAGTAATCTGGTGCTTTATCGGGCATCTTAGCCCCAGGGTCCTCGCTCTCACTCCTGTACTGAGTTATTGCTGTTATTACTTTAGTTCTACAGTAAGTTTTTTTTTTTTAATTGAAATATAAGCTCTCCAACTTTGAAAGTTTATTCTTCTTTTTCAAAATTGTTTGAATATTTGGAACCTATGACTCCTGCAGTCCTAGCAAGGATCCCGGACATCGGGACAGGTGGGGACACTGAGGCGCAGAGCTGCAGGTGGCTTGCCCATGCAATCCCACAGCAGTAATCTGGGGCTCTATCGGGCATCTTAGCCCCAGGGTCCTCGCTCTTACTCCTGTACTGAGTTATTGCTGTTATTACTTTAGTTCTACAGTAAGTTTTTTTTTTAATTGAAATATAAGCTCTCCAACTTTGAAAGTTTATTCTTCTTTTTCAAGATTGTTTGAATATTTGGAACCTTTGCATTTCCATGTAGGTTTTTGAATAAGTTTGTTGCTTTGGTGGGGGATGAAGAAGGCCTTTGAAAGTTTATGAAGGATAGCATTGAATCTGCAGATATTAATAATCTAGGGAGTATTGCTATCTAAATATTATGACTTCAAATCCATGAACATGGGATATCTCTTCATTTATCCATTTATTTAAACTGGTTTGTGTACTGATCTTGTATCCTACAAACTGGTTCAGTTTATTAGCTCTGTTGGTTTATTTTGCAAATTTCTTCCTTGTGATTGTCTTTTACAAGATCATATCATCTTCAAATACAGTTTTACTTCTTCCTTTCCAACCTGGGTGCCTTTTATTTCTTTTTCTTTTCTTTCTCTCTCTCTCTCTTTTTTTCTTTCTTTTTTTTTTTTTTTTTTTGCCTAATTGTTCTGGCTAGAACTTGAAGTACAGTGTTGAATAGAGGGTATGAGAGCAGACATCCTTGCTTTATTCCTGATATTAAAGGAAAACATTCAACTTTTCACCAGTAAGTATAATGCTAGCTGTGAGTTTTACTCAGATACTTTTAACGTATTGAGGAAGTTTCTTTCTAGTTTTAATTTGTTGAGTGTTTTTATTGTGAAAGGGTGTTGGATTTCGTCAAATGCTTTTCCTGTGTCCTTTGAAATGATCATTTTCTTCTTTTTCTTATTAATGCTGTGTATTTGTTTTTTTACTATTTATTTGACTGCACCAGGTCTATTTGCAGCATGTGGAATTTTTAATCTTCATTGTGATATGCAGCATTTTTAGTTGCAGCCTGGGAATTCTTAGTTGCAGTGTGTAGGATCTATTTCCCTAACCAGAGATTGAACCCAGGTCCCCTGTATTGGGATCATGGAGTCTTAGCCACTGGTAATGTTATGTATTCTTTATTAGTGTCCTTGAGCTGCCATAACAAAGTACGCAGGCCAGGCAGCATAAACAGCAGACATCCATTCTCTCACAGTTATGGAAGCTGTAAGTCCAAGATTAAGGTGTCAGGAGGGTCTTTTCCAGGCCTCTCTCCAGTCGCTGGTTGTTCCTTGGCTTGTGGCCCCATAATTCAGTCTTCACATGGCACTCATGTGTGTGTGTGTCCACGTCTAAATTTTCCCTTTTAATATGGAGACCAGCCATATTGGATTAAGCGTCTACCCTATTCCAGGATGACATCATCTTAACTAGCTACATCTTCAATGATGTAGCTGTTTCCAAATAAGGTCACATTATGAGGTTCTAAGGATTAAGACTTCAGTGTGTAAATTTTGGGGAGACATGATTCAGCTGAAATACAATAAAATGTATAGATGTTAAGAATACAGATTAAATTTTACTTATTCATAAACCCACAGATGTACCACCCAAATCAAGATATTAAATATTTCCAGCACCCCAACAGGGTCCCTTCACCCCCACTCAGGTAATAATTTCCCTAAAAGCAATGACTATTTTAGCAAGACTCTCTTTTGAAACCAAAGGTCTGTTTTGATTTTCCAACGTCTGTTTGAAACTACATTATCTCAGCGGAACGCTAATATCCTCCCTCTCTGGGTTCTGACCTTTTCTAAGGAAAAGTTCCCCTCCAAGCCTGTTGGTTCTGTGGCGAAAACCAGAGGAGACACCTGCTAACAGCTTCAGATCAATCGGGGTCAATCCTGTCTGGATTCACTCCTGGCGCTGATGCAGTTCAGTCATCACCGTTCATCTGGTGAATGTCTGGGTTAATAACGGAGCCAGGTTAACTCATTCTGTCTTCCAGGACTAATGTCTCTGTTAGATTCCCCTGCACATCCCGGACCAGCTCCTTGCTGTAAAATGACAGACGGTGGCAGCTACTTCCCGCACCACCCACGGCCGGCTTCCAAGTGGCCAGATAACGATGTGAGAGAATTTGCTCCCGTTTACCCTGAAGGCTCACATACTGCACTTGGGCTGTCATCTTTGTCCCTTTTCCCCAGTGGTCTGTTCATTCTTATGTTTGTCTTACAGATTCTCAGAGCCAAATCACTGGAAACACAGAACAAAATTCAGCAACTGCGGTGACGGTTTATTCTCAGTCTCCTCTCGTAGAAGCCTCTGGCCTACAATGTGCCCACCCAGGCCTCTCGAAAGCCCCTTCCTCTACCTACTGAGCAAACACGGCAAGCTCAGCCTGTGAAACACTGAAATCCCCTCCCCCTGGTCTCTCCTTAAAATCAAACTGTTTTGCCCTTGTTGGTTTTTTCTCTCGTCATTATTTCTCTTGTTTTGTTTTGGTCTTTGGTTTATTTTTGTGTAATAAATCACTCTTCCGTCTATTCATCAACCAAGAAAAACTCCTGGGGATTATGCTAAATGCTTCTGTTTTTCTGTATCCAATCACATACCTATCTCTCGGACATGTGGGCACCTCTGCATCTCTGTCTCGCCATCCCTGCTGTCTGAGAGGCACCAGCCTTTCAGCTGTTTTCCCACCACTGTGGTTTCTCCCCTCTCTTACCCACCCCCACCTGCCCACTGTCATTAAGCTGAATTCTCTAAAGGGAAATACAGGTGTGTCTCTTTGTGCCTAACACTGTCCAGAGCCTCCTAATCACCTCTGGTTCAGACTGTAAAGGTCACACGTGCTCTGGGTTCCCCCTGCCTTTCTGTCTGACCTCCCAGCTGTCCCCACACCCCAGACCCCAACCAACTCGAGGGGCTTGTAGTTTCTGGAAATCACCTGGCTCACCATGGCCTCCAAACTCATTTTGCCTCACTGCCCTCGCCCATCTTCTCCAAACTGGGAATCCTTGCTCAGCCTTCCTGCTTCAGCTCTCAACTTCCTCCTTTGGAGTCCTACCCCCGCAACTCTCCTGCCTCTGGTAGAGTGAGCCCTGTCCTCTGCACCCCAACTTCAGGCCACAAGACTCTGTTCCCAGATTAGTTATAAGTTCAGCAGTCAAGAGTACCACTTGAGTTCAAGACCCTCTTCCAACACTTCTAGCCAAATAACCTTGAACAAGTTGGTTGACCTCCCTGGGCCTTGACTTTCATCTGTATAATGGGAGTCATTAATAGCATAATTCCAAGGCCATTGCAAGGAAGGATATTTTAATATTGCTACCCAGGAAATGGTCAGTGCTCAATAAATATTACTTGTTAATATTCCCTTCTCCCTTTTTTCCATTAAACTGTTCCCAGAGTAGAAGAATATCTGAATTCATGCGAGGTTGTGAGCTTCCTGAGAGGGAGAACCACTGCTGACCATCCTCCTCCAGGCTCAGGTGAGGCTCAATGCCCCCAAACAGGACAGAAGAAATCATGGCAAAGATCTTCACTGTCTTTATTCCTTCACTCCTCTGGCAGCTCCGACGGTAAAGAATCTGCCTGCAGTGCGGGAGACCTGGTTTGATCCCTTGGTTGGGAAGATCCCCAGAGGAAGCATGGCAACCCACTGCAGTATTCTTATCTGGAGAATCTCCATGAACAGAGGAGCCTGGTGGGCTACATAGTCCATGGGGTTGCAGAGCCGGACAGGACTGAGCAACTGACACTCACTTTCCCTTAGGATGGTGGAGGGGGCGCCCCCTAGTTGGCATCATGTCTGTTGCAGATTCTAATGAAATGCAGCGCTTCATTCACCTCTCCCCAAGACACCGCCTCAGAGATGACCATCCAGTCACCCTTGTTTACTGAACGGCTTGGTTGATTCCACGGGCTCTGAGGCCCGTGGTTGCATCAGGGAATCAGGTAGAATCATCTGGAGTTCAGGAATTGCTTTGAGCTGAAACTATGTGAATTCCAGTGGTGATAATTGACTGAACCTCTTGGTTAGAACCTAGATGCCAGCTCTGTTCATGGCCTGGGAAGCCAGGCTGACATGCTGAGCCCCAGACACTGACTGGATTTGATTGGGACCCTTCAGGGCTCTTCTCTCTCAGCTGGAAAATGGGGAAATAGTTAAACCAGCCTCACCAAGGCTTTGTAAATATCACATAAATATAAAGAATGAAATTAAATGAAATATAAAGAATGAAATGTAAATATCACGTAAATATAGAGAATGAAATTCTTACGCATAATAAAGGGAAAACCACGGACAGCACAAAATGTGGTCCTGAGCAAGTCTGTTCATGAAATGTTCCCTAAAAGTTACGATGAAGAGGGGGGTTTGTCTGACAGCTTGCCCCAAATATCCTGGGGAAAGCTGTTGAGGTTTCCAAGAAGAATCCAAGAAGAGCAGCCTCTTGGAGCCCAGCCTCCTCATGAGTAGAGTCCCGGCAGACCCCCACAGTCTGCTTTCCCTGGGTGGCAGTAGCTCAGCCAAGCAATTTTTGAGAAACATGTAAAAACAATCCAATGGAGGGAAGAGAGTGCTTTCAACAAACACTACTGGAGTGTTTGTACATCCATAGACAGGAAAATGAACCATAGCTTCAATTTCACACCTCACACCTTATAAAAATTAATTCAATGAAGATCACAGACCTGCACATAAAAGGTAAAACTATAACACTTCTGGAAGAAAGCAGAGTGGAAAATTCTCAGAATCTAGAGTATGTTACAAAGCTCTTAGAGTTGACATCAAAACAGAATTCATAACAGAAAACAAATGATAAACTGAACTTAAAATTTAAAGTCTTAGCTCTCTCTGCAAAAGATGCCATCAAAAGGATTTAAAAAACAAGCTACAAACTGGGGAGAGGGGGGAATTTTTGCAACTGCATAGCTGGCAAACACTAATATCTGGAATATATGAAGAACTCCCAAAACTCAACAGTAAAAAGCAAATATTTCAATCTGAAAATGGGCAAAGATTAAGATACACAAATCATGGAAGGGGATATTCAAAGAGCATGGGAAGATGTTTAATATCTGTGGCCATTAGAAGAAAGGCAGATAAAAACCACGATACCACTCCTCATCTATTAAATATTAGTATAGCTAAAACAGACATAAAATTTGGTACTAATATTGGCAAGCATGCAGAAAAGTTGGCTTTATAATGGTGCTGATGCAAATATAAAATGTATAGCCACTCTGAAAAATAGTATAATGTTTTCTCAAAGAACTAAATATACGCTGATAATGAACAGCCCAACAATTTCACTCCTGGCTGTTTATCCCAGAGAAATGAAAGCTTATGTCTGCACAAAAACCTGTACACGAATATCAGCTTTGTTTGTAATAATAACTCAAAACTGAAACAACCAAAATTTCCTTTAGTGGGTGAATGGTGAAACAAACTAGTCTTCTCCCACTGAGGCTCAGAGCTGGCCATCCCAACATATGCCACAGTGGCATACTTGAAAATTTTGAATTAAGTTGAGAAACGGCCTGTGAAAGAAAAAGATATAAAAACACTCTGACTTCCTTCCTCTCTTTTCCTCTGAAAGCAGGAAATACATCTCCCACATCTTCCCATACCAGGAGGACAGAAAGCATCTTTATCACCAGAGTTGGGGGGTTCAAGACTAAGAAAGCTGTATAAACAAAGCTTAATTCTTCATTAGTTTGCTATCTCAAGCATAAGCCCCTTTGTTTTGTTAAATCTTCACAGATCATTGTTTCTTTGTCTAAAATATGATGCATAAATAGTCTGCTTTGGTCACTTTGGAGGTCCCACCTCTATGAACACAAATTAATTCTTTTTCCTCTTGTTAACCTGTTCTGTGTCAATTTAATTATTAGACTAGCCAAAAGAGCTCAAGAGGGGTTAGGGCGGAACCTCTCCCTTTCCAACCATCCAACCTGTGGAATATTACTCAGCAGAGAAAAGGAAAGAGGTGCTGATACACACAGTGATTTTCAAGATTTCAAGGACACTGTGCTAAGTGAAAAAGGGTGGCTCCATACTGCATTGTTCAATTATATAATCTATATTACAGCATATAATTAAAACTCTTGAAATGACAAAATCATAAGGGTGGGGAAGAGACAGGTGGTTACTGCGCGTCAGGGATAGTCGTGGGAGAACGAAGGCAGGGTGACGGTGAGCAGATAGACCAGGGGATGCCCAGAGAAAGAACCAGGTCCTTGGACAGGCCTTAGTAATTAATAATCTTAAGGGAACAAAAGAAGTTAGGAGGAACAAAAGTAATAATAGCAAAGATAACATATCAGTTGTAAAGACCTCTAGTTCTCTTTCAGGTAAAGATTAGCCTGAAGCTCAACCATCAGGTCAGCTAGAACCTAAAGGATGATGACATGGCCTTTTCTGACCCTCGTGACTTCAGTCAACTAAGGCTGGATCTCTGTCCACCACCCGAGCCCCATCATGAATATGCATGTACCTGAGCTTAAAACTTCCCCAATTTTGCTGTTGGGAGAAACACTGCTTTGGGAAACATCTCTGGTATTCTCTTTACTTGCTGCAAGTAATAAATCCTTCCTTTTTCTGATCTTTGGCTTGACTGTGTCTTTTGGCTCCAGACCCACCAAGAGGTGAACAGGCCTACAAAAGGGTAGCACAGGGAGGTCCTTGCCGTAGATCGCAGTGTTTCCAGGCGTCAGCACGTGTAACAAATGACATAGGACTATAGCCACACAGTGTACTGTGTCAGCTTCCCAGTGTGGACTGTCTTCCACAGTTAGGCTACAACCAGGGAACTGGAGAACAGGAGACCACTCTATTTTACAACTTCTTATCAGACTGTAATTATTTCAAAGTGAAAAGTGTTTTAAAGGCCAAGCTTACACACCTTAAAAAAAAACAAGCTGAACTACTGTTATAGGCAACACCTGGATGAATCTCAGAGGATTATGAAGTCAGAACTGAGAGGGCCTGCTGTCTGCTTTCATTCCTGTGAAATTCAGGAAAGACCACACTAATGATGTTGCTTTCAATCAGCCAGCAGTTACCTTGGTTATGGAGAGACGGACTGGGAAAGAACGAGACGGACAGGACGTATGAGGCCCTGAGAATGGTCTATGGCTCTTCGTTCAGG
Organism: Cephalophus harveyi; assembly: GCA_006410635.1. Lineage (NCBI taxonomy): Eukaryota > Metazoa > Chordata > Mammalia > Artiodactyla > Bovidae > Cephalophus > Cephalophus harveyi. Next base: position 10,330 of record SJYT01060745.1, read on the forward strand.
GGGTATCAGGGGATTCACAGGTTTAAAACAAATCATCAAGCTGCTGACTTGAGAAAACTGTGTATGTTTATTATATTTAAACAAAAAAAGGGAGAAGCCTTGTCTAATCTTGTTTTATGAACTTGTAACTGCCAGAAGTGTCACTGGCAGAATGGCAATTTCCTCTGTTCTTGCCCTTCTCGGGGGAAAGAATTCAGTGGAGGGGCATAAAGCAGTTTAAATTAGCAAGACTTTTATTAAGCAGAAGGAAAATCACTCCCGAGAAAGGATGACAGCAGGCTGTTTGGAAACCAGAAGCAGCCCCACAGTGGGGTTGGTTGTTTCAGAGAGGTGGCAAGTCCCTCCCTGTGTCCTCTGTCACTTGACTGACAAATTGATTGACAGCTTTAGGTCCATAACTTTCCTCCTAGGGCACAGGCACACACAGCACCCAAGCAAAAGGAGGTGAGTGCAAGAACCGCAATGCTAATTACACTGTATTTAGTACAAATACAGTGTGATGAACCCTGGGTTACCTTGAGTCACTTTTTAGGTCTTGATGCACCTGTGCCGACCTATGGCTGGAAACCTAGCAGTGGTCCTTGAACACGAGAGCAAGGATCTCAGGTAATGCTCCAACCACCACTGTTCAAGTGGGGGAGGGAAAGATGAACCATCTCAGATGTGGGGGCAGGGTACAGGGCAGCTATGTCTGGCTAGCTTCCTAACAGAAGCAGCCTACCTGAGGGCAGGTTTCCCAGGTGGAACCAGTGGAAAAAGAATCTGCCTGTCAATCCAGGAGACATAAAAGATGTGGGTTGGGAAGAACCCCTCGAGGAGGGCATGGCAGCCCACTCCAGTATTCTTGCCTGGAGAATCCCATGGACAGAGGAGCCTGGTGGACTCCATGGGGTCACAGAGACAGACACAACTGAGCATGCACGCACGCACCCTACCTGAGGGCAGCTCATTCTGACACTTACTCCAGAGTCTTCTCTACTTCAAGTTCTTGACCTCAGGCTGGGTACAGGGGAAATGACTTTCTTCCCTATTTTTTCCTAGAATGTCCTATGCTCCAGCCTGTATTTCTGTGTGAATCTCGTTTGCAACTATACAGCAGACCCTGAACAACCCAAATTTGAACTGCACAGGTCCACTTAGAGTAAATATTGTAGTTCAACACGATCCAATCAGCACTTGGTTGAATCCAAAGATGCAGAACAACTAATATGGAGGAAACCCAGACACAAAGGAACCATGACTAGGAGGGTTCACTGTAAGTTACACTCAGATTTTTATTGTGCAGACAGTGGGTACCCCTAACCCCCAGGTTGTTCTAGGGTCCACTGTATTTGAATGGGAAGCATCATCATATTTGTCTAGAGCAGTGGATCTAAGATGTGGTTCCCAGGCCAGAAGCATCAGCATCATATGGGAACTTTCTAGACATGCAAATTCTGGGGCCCCACTTGCCCTGCTGAATCAGAAGCCGTTGCTGGAGCTCAGCAACATGCCCTCTGGGTCATTCTGTGTTGCATCTTGCTGTTTAGTCACTAAGTCATGTCCAACTCTTTGCGACCTCACAGACTGTAGCCCGCCAGGCTCCTCTGTCCATGGGATTTCCCAGGCAGGAATACTGGAATGGGTTGCCATTCCATTCTCCAGGGGATCTTCCCAGTTCAGAGATCGAACCCATGTCTCCTGCATTGCAGGTGAATTCTTTACCGCTGAGCCCACCAGGGTAGCCCATGATGCATCTGAAGAGCCCTAACCCAGAATTGCTGTTTCCTGGGGTGCCTGTGGGTGCTGGGGAGGATCACTTAGCCCAGAATAAACATCTCCTTGATCCAAGATCACTGTCTGGCTGCTGTGGTCTCTTCCTTCCTCCTCTCTCTACAGCCAGCAGAGAAAGCCAGATTTCACTCCTGTCAGGTGATGCTCTGTAGTCCAATCAACTGCAGCCAGACTGGGGACCAGGAAGAAAGTCTCGGTGGACAACTATGGAGAAAAAGAAAGCAATTCTTAGATAAGAAACTGGGTTAGGCCTCCCCACATTTACTGCAATATGCCGTAAAAATGTTTGTAAACGCGTCTTGAAAACTCTATGACTCTCAAGTGCAATGTTTTCTCCTCATTAGAAATGATAGAATCAATTTTATTCACTGGCTTTCTCTGATGCCTAATCTATTTTGAAAGGAGAAAGAAAATGATTTAATTTTCGGGGGTTTCAGTGTGAAGGGTAAATTAAATAATGACATGGAGCATGTCAGCTGCAGTTTTTCCTTCACCCCACGCCCAGAAACCACATTTTCTTTATCAGTCATTACAGATTACTTTAAATTACTTTGAAAAGAAAAATGCTGCTCTAACAACTATGAATGGCTTATATTGTAGCTCTCAACCTTTTAAAAGATGTTCTATTTTGCAAAAATTAAGTGGCATCAAACTCAGAATCTCGGGGAACGGAGCATGCAGACTCCTCCAATTAAACCTCCCTCCAGCATCTGCTGCAATATTTTGCCAATAAGCCCTTCCAGTCCAAATATAGTTCTGATGCTCACAGCACTTTCTGGAGCAATTAAGTGTGTAGTTTTTAACATCACCACGTTGCCGTTGGCGCTTGCTTTCCCAAGGCCTCCAGATCCGCGACCACCTGCAGTCTAATTCTGGTCTCTCCTGCAAACTCAGCCTGTCCTGTCTCTATGTTGCAAGTCCATGGTGAACAAAAGAATATGGTGGCCATTTTCTTTGCAACCAGGGCGGTGAAGCCGGCTGATCCACAGCGTTCCCCCATCAGCTGATGAGGAAGGCATCTCTCCCTCACTCTGAGCCCCGGCCCTAACTATCCACTGCCTCCCCTGGAGCACTGTCTGGAAGGTGACATACCCTGGTTAGCTCCCACCTGCCAAGGGCCCCTCATATCCCACCAATGGCATCTCTTTAGTCCGTAGGACCTCCCCAGGAGGTGTGATAATCGCCAGGCCCTGCTGCAGACTGGGTGGTCCCAGAGGCTGTTTCTGAGATGGGGGCCCGTGTGCACGAAGTTTGCTGGGTGCCCTCAGGATGAGCATCTGTGGGTGGGAGAGGCAGGCTGAGCAGCAGACACACAGAGCTCAGCCCCACCAGGGTGAGCTCCGACCTGTCGGTCCCCACAGGCGTCTCTGCTAGGAAAGGCAGCGGGTCTTCATACCCGCCCCCCGGTCAATATGGGGGGTACCGCTATCACCCACAGGTGCTGAGGAGATGGATCAATGCCGTGAGCTACCTGTCTGAGTGAGCATGTGGGAGTGAAGAAGCAAGCAGGACGCACACCCAGCACAGACTCCCAGTGCAGCTTCTCACACAGTTACAGCGAAGCTAGAGCTGTTTAGTTTCAGGTGTATAGCAGAGTGATTCAGCTATAGCTGTATTTTAAGATTCTCTTCCATTATAGGTTATTATACGATATTGAATAAATTTGGGCCATACAGTAAGTCTCTGTTATTTATATAGTAGTATGTATCTGATAATCCCATACTCCTAATTTATCCCTCTTCTTTCCCCTTTAGTAACCATAAATATGTTTTCTATGTCTTGTGAGTCTGTTTCTGTCTTTTAAGTAAATTCATTTGTGTTATTTTTTAGATTCCACATATAAATGAAAACATACAGTCTTTGTCCTTCTCTGACTTATTTCACTAGGCATAATATTCTCTAGGCCCAGCTGTGTTACTGCAAACGGCAATATGTCCTTCTTTTTTGTGGTTGAGTAGTATTCCACTATATTCATCTGTTGATGGACACTGAGGCTGCTTCTAGGTATTGGCTATTGTAAATAGCCTGTCGCTCTCATTTCCTGTTCTACGGTCACTGCCTTATTCTGCATGCTCCCTGGCTATTGTCCAGACTGAGAAAACTCCCTCTGGATGCTGGCACTGCTTCCAAGCCCTCTTGTGCCCTCTTGCTATTAACATACCAGTAACCATGGACCACAACTCCACTAGACTTCTTTCTCAGAAAGATCCAATCATTTCCCACACCTGGTTGAGTGAATCCAACCCTACCTGCTAGTCTGCTTTAAGGCTGTCACAGGGTGAGCTGTCCAGCTCACCCTCCACCAACACATCCCTGAGCCCTGGTGGTGGCCACATGGCCACGTGGACTCCTCTTAAAAGTGGGTTACCCACCCCGTGTTGAACCCCGCAGACCATCCCTCCCTCCTGGTGCCTAAGATTGACTCCCCTTGCCTCTTCCCAAGAAAATCACTCAGAGGCAACAAAACCAGGGTAAGAAATGGCAGTGGTGGCTCAGGCCTTGGAAAATTCTGCAATACTTCCTGACATAGCTTGAGTAGGAAAAAAGAAAGGCTGTTGAGGAAAACTGAGTAGAGAATTATTCAGAAATGAGAAGAGAGAAAGACTCTAGCATTGATACATGATTTCAAGAACTTACCTTTTATTACCTTGCAACGCTTATTCTACTCATAGGTTAGGGAGTCTAAGAACAAATGTACAATATTCCTTACTTTGGAGCAGGTTGGAGAGTGTTCCCCAGATTCGTGTCCACCCAGAACCTCAGAATAAAACTGTATTTGGAAATAGGGTCTTTGCAGATATAATTCAGTTAAGGATCTCAAGATGAGATCATCCTGAATTTAGGTGATGATCCGAGGATGAGTGTCCTGGGAGGACACACAGGAACACACAGAGCAAAGGCCACATGAAGATGAAGACAGAGACTGGAATGATGTGGCCACAAGCCCAGGAACACAGGAGCCATCAATAGCTGGAAGAGGCAGGAAGAATCCTTTCCTGGAGCCTCTGGAGGGCACACAGGCCTGCCCACACCTTGACTTCTCCAGTAAGTTTCTATCATTTTAAGCCACAAAATCTGTGGTTATTTTCTCTAGCAGCCCAGGAAACAAATAGCTCTGTATACTAAGAATTTTCTTAAAACAAGTTACTCATGTCTATATAGCATGATTACTGACTTGAAATCAGCTGATCCCAGGCCTGGATTTGACAAAATGCCTCACAAGACACAATGCAGCCTCCATGCTGGACATCGTAGGTGTAAAGGAGGCCCGGCAGATATATAGAGGCCAGCCCTCAAAGAAGCGAGTGGTGAATGACCAGAGCACGAAGCCTCTAGGGCAGACGTCCAGGCTTCTCCAGTGCTCAGGGCTCAGCCAGTGCAAGACATGTAGAAGCGGGTGTCGGCCACACTCTGAGTTTCTGGGGGACCTTGATTCTGACTGGCACCATGCTATGGACAAAATTCATGTGTTAAACCCTAACACCTCATATGATGGTTTAGGAAGCCAAAACTTTGGGAGATGATTAGGGTAAGAAGTGGGCATGAGGGTGGGCCCTGTGATGGGATTAGTGTCTTTCTAAGGAGAGGAAGTAGAGAAGGAAATGGCAACCCACTCCAGTGTTTTTGCCTGGAGAATCCCAGGGACGAGGGAGCCTGGTGGGCTGCCATCTATGGGGTCGCACAGAGTCGGACACGACTGAAGCGACTTAGCAGCAGCAGCAAGGAGAGGAAGAGACACCAGAGCTCGCCTCTCTCTCTCTCTTTCTGTCGGGTGAGGACACAGTGAGCTTGCTGCTATCTGCAAACCCTGGAATCCAGTTGGCCAGCACCTCAATCTTGGGTTTCCAGTGTCCAGAGATAAATGTCTGTGGTTTAAATCCCCAATCTGTAGTGTTTTGTTAGGGCCACCAGAACTGACTAAGACACACCATGTCCTCTCTGAGGTCACAGCCAAGTGGCTGCAACTCATGGGCCAGGCTGCCCCAGCCCAGGAGCCGTGTCACAGATAAGCCTTGTCCACGTGAGCCAGCACCCTGCCACATTTATCTTACCTTCCACATAATGGACAACAGAGGAAAGGAAATGGAAGCTCCCCTGTCTGGAGCAGTCGGCCTTTCCTTATTTATACCATATACCTAACTCCTTGAAGTAACTTTTTTCTTTTGGGGTTACTTTTAAAACTTGCCTAACTTGTTTGTATCTGCTGTAAAAATACTTAACAGAGAAATAACATGAGATGATGGCTAGTATAGTTTATTACCCTTTGAAATAGTAAGACTACACAGACTATAATATGTATATTATGCAATTGCAATAGTTTTTATGACTGGATTCTCAGTTACTTTTGCTAGAGAGTTTTATATAAATTATTCTTTTGGTTTAAAATTTTCTTCAAAGGGAATTGTACTTTCCTTATATTTTTATATATTCTTTTAGCAACAAATGGACTTTACCAAACTTGCCTACAAAGTTTATCATAAAGATCTTTTAAAAAATAACTACTGAAAATATAATCATTCCTTCTCTATTCCTATTTTTTATTTCTTATTTCCTCCCTCTTCCCCTAAGGTTAAAAAAACAAGCACTCTAGCTTTTGAAGATGAAGGCCACTGGAACTGTGTTCCCTTTACCTGTGTCCATTCAAAATAAATAATACACAAATAAAATTAAATTCAATACCCATTTTTTAATTTTAAAACATTTTATTGAACTAGTAATAGAAGAAACACACTGCTTGACATAAAAAAGAATAATCTATTTCAAATGCTCATCTATCATTTTAATACTTCATGATGACACAATGGAGGCAGTCCTATTAGTATCTGGAATAAGATGAGAATATTTTGCTATCACCAATAAATTTTGCATTTTTCCCTGGGCATTCTAACCAATGCAATATGAAAAGAGTTGGGGAGAGAGTACACAAGTACAAACATTGTAAAGGAAACACCAAAGTTTTTGCCAATGACATAAATATCGATTTAGAACATGTTTTCTTTGGTTTTATTTTACTCTTTCCTAATGTGAAAATTCAGATTACTGATTCAAGACCTTCTTCTCTCTTTTTTTTAAATATGAGCATTTAATGGTATAAATTTCCTTCCAAATTCTAGTTTAGCTGCATCCTAGAAATTCTGGTAAAATTTCAATTTTGTTCAGTGTAAAACATTTTCCTATTTCCTTTGACAAATTCCCTTTGACTCATGGATGATTTTAAAATATGCTGCTTTACTGCCTAGTGTTTGGAGATGTTCCTCTTTTCTGTTTTCTGATTTCTAGTTTAATTCTGTTACAAAGAGAAAATCTATTTCATATTATTTCAATTCCTTTTTATTTGTTAAGGTTTAATTATGACACAGGAGATGGTTGATTGTGATGGATGGTCCATGCTCACTTGAAAAATTGTGTTAATATATTCTGTTGTGGTAGAGTGTTTTATACAAGTCAATTCCATCCAGTTGGCTGATCGCATTGTTCAGTTCTTCTACATTCTTGCTGATTTTCTCTCTATTTGTTTTATAAATTACAGAGATAGGAGTATTAAAATCTCTAATTGTAATCCTGGACCTATTCCTCCTCTCAGTTCTGTTGGCTTTTGATTTCTGTCTCTATACTGAACAGGGAAAGTTTAATATTAATATTAAAAATTATTAGCTATAGCAAGGGATAGGAGTTTCATTCCATGTATTTTGAGTCTTTGTTTTAGGTACATGGATATTTAGGATTTCTGTGACTTCTTGGTAAACTGACTCTTTTTTTATCATTAGGAAAACCACTTTTGCTCTGAAGTCTACTTTGAAAATAATGTATCTATTTCCTCTTTCCTACTCAGAGCTTGTAAGCTATGTACTTTTCCAGCCCTTCATTTCTAACCTAACTATATCATGATATTGGAAGTAAGTTTCTTCTAGGTAGCATAGTGTTGGGTCAGATTTTTTATCCATTCTAACATTCGCTTTTAACTGGTTTGCTTAGACCACTTACATGTATTATAATTGTCGCTACTTTTGGATTTAGTCTACCACTTGATTACTTGTTTCCTGTTTGTTTCCTCTACTTTTTATCCTTCTGCTTCTCCTTTTCTCCTTATGTTGATTATTTGAACATTTTTAGTAATCCATTTTAATGTTTCTGTTGGGGTTTTGACTACGTATATCTTTTTACCTACTTGGTGTATTGACTGCTGTCTGGGTTACAGCACACACACTTTAAATTTTCCCAGTCCACTTAGAATTGGCATTTTATCACTTCCAGTGCAATAGAGAATTTTTACCACCATAGAAAATCCTTTATCCTTCCCCTCTATACCACTTTCTATGAATTGCATTTATATAAATTGACAACCCTTTCAACCAATGTTATATATTTTGTTTTCAGTTGTTACAGAATTTAATGAATTCAAGAGAATTTTAGGTTACTACATTTGCCCAGATATTTCCCATTTCTGCTCCTCTGCTGTCATTTCTGATGTTCCATATCCCTCTAGTGAAAACTCCCCTCCTGTCTGAGTAACTTTCTTTAGCAATTCTTTTAGGAGAAGTTGGCTGGCATTCAGGACTCTTAGTTTTCCATCATTTGAGAATATCTTTATTTTACTTTTCTTCCTAAAGGATATTCTCTGCCTGAACTTAGAACTATGGATTGACATTTCTTTCTTTCCACTTTTTGGTATCTACCACAGTCGTTTCAATCACTTTTCTCTTATCGGTAGGCACTGCATCATTTTTCAGTGACTGCTTTCAAGATTTTTCCTTTGGTTTAGTATCTTTATATGTTTTCATTGTATTTCTGTGAGTTTACCTTTCTTTTTGTTTTTAATCAACCATTTTATTTTTATTTTATTTATATATATATATTTAATTTTACTTGCTGTGGTACATATACACAATGGAGTATTACTCAGCCATTGAAAAGAATACATTTGAATCAGTTCTAATGAGGTGGATGAAACTGGAGCCAATTATACAGAGTGAAGTAAGCCAGAAAGAAAAACACCAATACAGTATACTAACACACATATATGGAATTTAGAAAGATGGTAACGATAACTCTGTATGCGAGACAGCAAAAGAGACACAGATGTATAGAGTTTACCTTTCTTGAAGTTTGCTTTGCTTCTTAAATTTGTAGGTTCAGGCCAAATTTGGGGAGTTTTCAGCCATTGTGTCTTAAGATATCTTTTCTGCACCATTCTCTTTCTCCTTCTCTCTGAAAGTATCAGTACACAAATGTTAGCCCTTCCAGCTTATGCCCCACAAGTCACTAAGGCTTGGGCACTGCTTTCTTTTTTCAGCCATTTTCTTCTGCAGTGTTAAAATCTGACCACTCTCTCATCTCCATTATGCATTTTTTAAAATTTTGGCTATTGTATTCTTGAAGTTTACACTTTCCATTTAGTTTTCCTTCCATTTTTCCATTGCTTTTCTGAAACTATCTAATCCTTCCATTTATTTCAAGATTATTTGCTATTACTTCTTAAAGTAACTTCATAGTAACAGATTTAAAGTCTTTGATAATTTAGTTATCTCTGTCATCTTGGGCCTCCCCCAGTGGCTCAGATGGTAAAGAATCCACCTACAATGCAGGAGACCTGGGTTCAATCCCTGAATTAGGAAGATCCTCTGAAGAAGGGAATGGCTGCCCACTCCAGTATTTTTGCCTGGAGAATTCCATGGACATCTTGGGTTGGCAATCAACTTGGCACTGACTTCTGTTGATAGTTTTTTCCTATGCAAAACTGACACTTTTCTGGTTCTTTGTATGCTAAGAAATTTGGGAGTGTATCCTGAACTCGTGGCATTAGGTCAGGTCCAGACCACAAGTTCAGCCTACCTTCTGTGGGTTGTGAGGTCAGTGCCTATTCTATTGTCAAAAGCTCTACACCACTATCCAGATCTGCCCACCCGTACACTACCTTTCGGCCAGCCTGTGGCCTTGAGGTGGTGTTTGCCCTGGCTCAGGTCTCAGAGTCATTGGTATGTTGTTTGGAGTCAGGAATTTATAAAGCTCACCAGCAACCACATGGCTTCCTCGCTCTTTCCTGAGATCTCCTTGGTACTTTCTGATCCCTGTGGATCTGCCTGCTAGTACTGGCGCTATAGTTATCCTTCTCCACCTGTACTTCCCATGTCAGCACCTGCCTCCTGGGCCAAGTGATTGGAGACCAAGGAGAAATCAGCAGCAGGAGAAGCTCGTCCTGCCTTCCTGGAACAACAGTTCCCCCGTCTGGGGAGAAGGTTCCTGTCTCTAGCACTTTGAGAACCTGGGGCCCCTGCTGCTGCTGCGACCGCCACCACCTCAGCTGGTAGGGTCTGCCTGGGGGCTGGAGGGTGGACAACCCAAGGGAAAGGGGAGAGGAGGAATATTCCACCCCTCTCTGTCCTTCCCGCTCTCAGAGCCCTTGCTGCCGGGTTCTTCCTGAGGTTCTGGTCACATCAGTGCTCACTCCTGTTTGGGCGGTTTGAGTTCAGCCCAATGGACACTGAAGAAGAAAAGAGACCAGGAAGCAAGTGCTGGTTTAATGGTCCCTCAAAATCTTGTCCACCTCCCCAATCCATCCATCATTATTGACTTGTCAGGATCTCACGCCCCTGCTTCAGGCCCTGTGTCCATGATCCACAACCTCATTCCATGGGGGAGACACACAGAGTGTCCTAGCTCCATCTTACCCAGAACCAGAACTCCACCTAATTTTTACATTTGAATCTTTATCCTTTATAAAATGTGTTTTGATGTCATGAGAAGACATAGATTCCAGTTTTATGATGTGGTTTGTCAGTTGTCCCCACATAGCTGCATATGCAATCCACCTTTCCCACAGGCTGTGCTATGGATGTGTTTCATTTGAAAGTCTAATGAATTTGCAAAGAAAATTGTGATGAGATCATTTTTCTTAAATTGTTGGCAACTTCCTTTTAATGTTTATTTGGAAAAATAAGTCATTGAAATACCCAAAAATATTTCTTAGAAAGAAGAGTGGAATATGTGGACTAGACTAATTTTCAGGATTATATAGATATAATCATTTCATCAATAAATTGATGATTTTCTGGTTTAATAATCGATCAGCAAATGGGGTAGAGAAAATAGAAAAGAGAGGATGTACATGTATACCCACCTTCCTAAATGTAGGAGGAAAAGTAGCATGTGCCTGTGGAGTGGAGAAGGTTGGTGGTACTAGAAAGATTTTATTGATATTTTTGACAAGGAAGGTCTGAGAATAACAAGAGAAGTGACCTAGTAGCCAAATATGCCAGTATACACTCAGGATTAAAACTCATTGATATGCAGACACACGATTAATAATCAGCAACCTGGGCTGGCTTCTCAGCAAATTGGGCCGGCTTCCCAGGTGGCTCAGATGGTAAAGAATCTGCCTGCAATGTAGGAGACTTGGGTTCGATTCCTGGGTTGGGAAGATCCCCTGGAGAAGGGAAAGGCCACCCACCCCAGTATTCTTGCCTGGAAAACCCCATGGACAGAAGAGCCTGAAGGGCTACTGTCCATGGGGTCGCATAGAGTCTGATGTGACTGAGCGACTCACACTTCCACTAATTAAGCTAGAAAAGAAAGAGACTGGGCAGGGTAGAGCTAGTCTGATCACTTACTGCTAAAGCCAGCAAGTCATCCTTCAGACCCAAAACATCTGCCAGAAATTGAGGGTAGACTGAGTGTGGCCTTGCTCAGATGAGAAGAAATTTATAAAATTTATAACCAGGGACAGGAGTCTTTTTTCCGCATCAAGTTGTTAAGAGGGGGTGGGCATATTTAGTAGTAACATGTGAAGACACAGAAAATGAATAAACTAGTTAATCACTGACCAAGAGTCAAAACGCAAAATCCTCGCTGGAATCAACTTGTCATGGAGACGTCCATTTAGACTTGACTTCAGCGATAATTACCTCCAAAAAACCACCAGCTGCCTTCTTGTGCTTTAATCACATTAAAATGTAATCTCATATATTCTTCCTCAGGGATTGTGAAAAAAAAGAGGAAGAGGCCAGAGAACAAAGGAAATCTTTGAACATGGAGAATTGAGGATAAGTTCTTCAGTGTTAATGGAATTCAGGTGGTTTGTTGGATGTCAGGAAAACTTTAAAGTTAAAAGTGTGTATAATATGGAATCTTAAGAAACTCAAGGATAAAATGAGATAACAAAAGTGAGTTGAAAGCATACAGAAATACAACAGATCCTCAACATTATACAACCTCTGAATGATGTGAGCTGCTGTGAACTGCATCTCCAAGTCCACTCAGGGCAAAGGGATGTCTGTGAACATCATGGGAGCTCCAAAGAGGATGACCACACTGAATGCACAGCCCCTGCCTACAGCCTGCTGCCCAGATGGTCCCTGAAATTCCCTGAGTTCTCCGTCCTGGGGAAACACCTCATTACTAGGGGCCATTCTGCCATAGAGCAGAAATGCTATTAGAAAGCATTAGTGCTTCTGCAGTTGGACCAAAGCCTGCCTCCCTGTGGCTTCCACCCTCTGATCCTACTGGAGGCTGCTGAAATGTCTCTATTCCCATTTCTGGTATACAATTTGATGTCTGAGGGATCTCCAGGGGCAGTGTTCCCAGTTCCTCCAAACTTTGCCAATGTGGCAAGACTTATCAATCAGTCAGGATCTCGGGACCCCACTGGTGGCTGGTGTCTGAGGTGGGGCGGTCTCTTTGGGAAGCTTGCCCCTAACCTAAGGGTCTGCTCTGACTCCAGGGAGTTACTGTCAGATTTGAACCGAAGCATGGGACACCCTGCACCAGCCTTCCCTGGTGGCTTAGATGGTAAAGAATCTGCCTGCAATGCAGGAGACCTGGGTTCGATCCCTGGTTTTTGGGGCTGATCCCATGAAGGAGGGCATGGCAACCCATTCCAGTATTCTTGCCTGGAGAATGCCTTGGACAGGGGAGTCTGGCGGACTACAGTCAACAGAGTCTCAAAGAGTTAGATACGACTGAGCTACTTTCACTTTGTTATGGGACACCCAGCTGGGGTCAAAGAATTGTGTCAGAACTCTCAAGCTTCCTATCCTTGTGAGCAAAGAGGCATCTTTGCATTTGGTCAGAAGATAAAGTTTCTCTTCCACTGGCTGTTGGGAAGAACCAAAACCAGATAGTAGTAAAAGAAGTAAAAATGGATTTTACCCAGGAACTGTTGCATTAGGGAAAGGAGACCTCAGTACAGAACTGGGCTCAACCCCCAATATAGCACAGGCAAATGTGGAGCCAAGGAGCAGGCTGGGCAGTGGATGGAAAATCACTGTGAGGAGGTGTTAGGGGCTAGGGGGATGATTCGGGCTAAACCAACTTCCCAGGATTCTTGCTGAGGGCAGCCCAGGATGATCAGACATCATGCAGAGAGAGTGGGAGATAAGGAATTTGATCAGATGTAAAGGAGCCACACAAGAGAAGACTCTACACGTGGACATCACCAGATGTTCAACACCGAAATCAGATTGATTATATTCTATGCAGCCAAAGATGGAGAAGCTCTATACAGTCAACAAAAACAAGGCCGGGAGCTGACTGTGGCTCAGATCATGAACTCCTTATTGCCAAATTCAGACTCAAATTGAAGAAAGTAGGGAAAACCACTAGACCATTCAGGTATGACCTAAATCAAATCCCTTATGATTATACAGTGGAAGTGAGGAATAGATTTAAGGGCCTAGATCTGATAGATAGAGTGCCTGAAGAACTATGGAATGAGGTTCGTGACATTGTACGGGAGACAGGGATCAAGACCATCCCCATGGAAAAGAAATGCAAAAAAGCAAAATGGCTGTCTGGGGAGGCCTTACAAATAGCTGTGAAAAGAAGAGAGGCGAAAAGCAAAGGAGAAAAGGAAAGATATAAGCACCTGAATGCAGAGTTCCAAAGAATAGCAAGAAGAGATAAGAAAGCCTTCTTCAG
>SJYT01060745.1:24601-79556 GCA_006410635.1 Cephalophus harveyi
CCAGTACTTTGGCCACCTCATGCGAAGAGTTGACTCATTGGAAAAGACTCTGATGCTGGGAGGGATTGGGGGCAGGAGGAGAAGGGGACGACCGAGGATGAGATGGCTGGATGGCATCACTGACTCGATGGATGTGAGTCTGAGTGAACTCCGAGAGATGGTGATGAGCAGGGAGGCCTGGCGTGCTGCGATTCATGGGGTCGCAAAGAGTCGGACACAACTGAGCGACTGAACTGAACTGAACTGAAAGGAGCCTCTCTCTACACAGGGTTAACAGAGTTCCTGCTATGAACAGTTCCCCTATGAACAGCTCTGCCAAGAAGAACAGAAAGGCCGAGGTTGAGACCTGGTGGGGAAGTGGCTCAGAGGAGCCTGGTCAGGCTCAATCAGGGAGAGGAACTGTCCCAGCAGGCATTTCTCAGATGAACCATGGTGTCAGGAACATTAAATGATGCAAGACAGCATACTGCAAACGCCTCTGTCTTTGTGGGTCTGCAGATAATCTCTGCGTAACTCAGTAGACCATACATTTGTGAAAATGTATAAAACCTGTGGCCTGCGTGAGTGGATGTCTGGAGGCCCCTCAGGGCCAGGACTCTCTGAAGGGTTTATTTAAAAGATGGGCAAGCACAAGGCAGGACTGTGGTGCTAAGTGGGCGGTGCCTTCAAAGGGGTAGACCCAGCCCCCTGGCCGAGGCTTCCTGCCACATGTCTGCTTTCTCCAGGGGGTGGGGGGAGTGGGTTGAGCAGAAGGAGCTGGCAGGCATCCCTCCCCAAATAGATGGGGTGAGTTACATAGATTAGAAGGAGCACTTCCAAGTATATCTTGACTAGACAGACTCCCACTTGGCTTTCACATTTATTCATCTTAGGAAACAAAAGACTCACTAAAAACAGTTCTCTCCTAGGACCCCAGAGGCAGAGGAGATTTGGAGACAGGGTTTCTGGGGGATTCAGTGACATTGCCGTGGAGCTTAGCCCAACTTGATGAAAACTTGCTGTGTTCCTCACTTCGAGCAGGGCCCTCTGCAAGGCCATGGGAGGTGGGAGGGGACCCCGTGAAGGCCTCTCTGGAAGCAGGTTCCAAGTAATGGGAAGGAAAGCAGACACATGGAACAGGGGCTTCCTGAAGGAGGGGAGTGGCCTAGCACAGAACTCTGCGCAGGGAAGGTGGGCGGCCACTACCAGCAGGGCGGCTCCTCCTCACTCCCATCAGGCACTGAACTACCCTTGCCTCTTGCCGATGCCTGACATACAGGGGATTTCCCCTTTGCTCATACAGGGTGCGTCACCCTCCAGGCCTCTCTGGACAGAGATGGGTGGGCATGTCTCACTTCTGTGTAAGAACCGTGGGGAAGCCCAGGACAGTGAGCACTTGAATCAAAGTTCACTGTTCCCATGGAGAACTCATTTCATCAACCCCTGAAGGGCATCACAAGACCTGGCTTTCACACTGGAGCACCCACTCATCACATCCAACAATGCTTGCTCCCCTCCCGCATCCCCACCATGCCTGCGCCCAGCCAGGTTTCCAACGCTATCTTATCCAGAGGATCTTCCTTAAAAAATAATAAGTGATGATGTCTCTTTCTGCTTCACAGCCCCTGGTGGCTTCCCATCCCCCTTCAATGACACATCTCAGTCTGGAAATGAAGCCATCTCATGTTGGCCACCCCTCTCCCCCAACTGGTACAGGATTCGTCATGTTCCCTCTCCTGGGTTCTGGGGTGCTGGTCCCCTCAGAAATCCTAGGTTCCCTGCAGACACCCTCCCCCTCTTGGAGGGGAGTCCCATGAGAGCTGGAATGGTCTGCCAAGTTCAGAGCTTCAGGCCCAGTGTTGACAACACAGCTTGTGGCCATGGGCAGGCTGGGCCACCCTCTGTTCTACTGAAGTTTGGCAAATGCAGTTCAGAATGTTCTCATACAACCCAACAGCAGAACGCTGCAGTGAAGGGGTGGGGGGCGGGTTGCCTTTACTCTCACAAGAGAACCCAGATTCTGGTGTGCCTGCACGTCCTGACTTAGCCTGGGGAGGCTAAGCTCTGGTGGCAGTGACCATCTTCAGCCAGATGGACTCCCAGAGGGCCCTGCTGCCTGGCCAGCTTCTCTCTCTGTGGTCCCAGCCCCACCCTGAGGGCATCAAAGGTGCAACTCCTGGGAAAGGGCCAGCCACGGAGATGACATCTTACCCTCAGGATATATATACTCCAGCGTTTTCATGGGAGGGCTGTGCCAAGAGAGAATGGAGCATAGTTATTACACAGCATGCGAATTTGAAGGACACATTGGGACAGCTAGACACAGGTGAGCGCTTCCTGCTTGTGCACTTGGTGGGGGCTGCAGTATTGGGTGGGCTTGCAGCAGGGGCGTGAGCTCTGGCCCATTGGCCTGATTGCACATCCTGCCGGGGCTAAAGCCATGAGACCCCCAGGAGCTCAGAGTAAATGCCATTTGGGTGTTTATCCCTAGAAACTCACTAGCATGTCATATACACCAACAAAAGGCTGGAGTCAGCCTCCGTGGTCCACATGAAGGTAAAGTAGGGCTAGCAACTGAGCGTGCTATTCATTCATTCATTCATTCAGATAGTCCCTCCTTCCTTGTCTACACTGGCACAGATAAGCACTGTCTTCACAGAGCTTAGTTTTCTGGGGGAAGAGATAAGTTAATATGGGCTCAGTGTATGGGATCATGGCTGCATCCTGAGGGGCTACCCTGCCTGTGCACAAGGGCAGGCACCCACTTTCTCCTTCTTAAAATGACTTCTTTAAAGCAATAATATGTATTTGCAGCTAAGGGAGCTGGGGGAAGGAAAGAGTGAGAAAACATTGAGAAGGTGAGAAGGAGAGCAGTGGACAGAGCAGCATCTGCACAGTTGACACCTACTAGTGAGATGAGCCCCAAGGACCCTCGCCTTCTACCCCATCTGGATTGTATCCCCTCCAGAGGTGGAGCTGCTCCCCGCTTACCAGAGGAGTCGGCAGAAATCCAGGAAGCTGGGAAAGGGGAACAGCGGCCCCTTCCCCAGGAAAGAGGAGCTGGGTGGCACCTGGTGAGACAGAAAGAAATATGAGCAAGTAAATGTGCTGGTCCTGGGCATGTCCCAGGTCTGCAGAATCTGCACATGTCCACACTCTGGGCCCTGCTGAGCCTGCCCCAGCGTCACTGTATTTTTAGGGATCACTCACCAATCGGGAAGGGCCTGGTTGCCTTACCCTGGGAAAAGTGGGTGCTCTCGAGGACTACCTGTTACAAGTGTGCGTGGCTGTGGGTGCAGGTGGGGGCAGGTGAGGCCCTGGAGCAGCAAGGAGACTTGGACAAACAAATGTTAATTATCTCATAGTCCTTCTTTTACCTTTTGTCCCTGTTGTCATCTCAAAAGTCTTTATTATCCCGTTTTTATATCCTTGCCCCTAACTTCCCTAAAAGCACTGGGCACAGACTGCTGTTTCCTTCTCACAAAGATGCTGCACTTTTATCTCTTATAAGCTATGATCGCTGCAGTCTTTTATTTGAAAAGCCTCCTTCAATAGACTCCATATTATTTTTCCAGCAGTCTGGGCAGATGCATCCTCTACCAAATGCTGTTTGGCAGCACAGCCCCGTTCCCATGGCCCAGCCAGGCCCCCAGCCCTCCACCCTGACCCCCCATGATACTGCCATCAGAGCCCCCATCATTCACTTCCCAGGACACAGGCCCCCGCCCTTGGTCTGGTCCCACGCATCTAGCAGAAATCCTGTGCCACATGTGACTCATAACACTTTTCTCTAATTTGGGAGTTGCAAAGGTTTCCTGGCTTTGGTTTCACTTGGGTCATTTGTGAAGCTTCAGGAATGAGAATCCAGGAGCTGGTCTGAAGTTCCCCCTTGGATATTGTCACAGAGGGAGGAATTGCTTTCAAGCACTGGACCCTGGCCTTCACTTTTTCGATGCTGATGGATTGGTGAGAAATAATTCAGATGACAGAAAGCTGAGTTCTTGGTCATAACCAGACACCACCTAGGCTCTGAAAATCTGGTCCCACCAGCCTCCCTCACGTTTCATGAGGCCTAAAAGTTTGTGAGTCAATGAGCCCAGAAATTTGAACTTAGGTTTCAATGTTTCTGAACTAAGATTTCTAAATGTGCAAAATGAGCATTCAAATGTTCAAAGAGCAAAGTTTCTTTGGACAATAAAATGCTGGCCAGTTAGGCCAGGCTGGGGTGCTGGGGGGATGCTCTGGTTCTTCAGATCCCTCTCGAAGGCTGAGGTCAGCACAGTCAGAACCTCTCGTCACTGCAGGGTTCAGCCAGGCACCTCTTCTGCTTGCTTCCTATTTCTTTATTTCTATACCAGGATGGAAGGGACAAGAACACCAGAGCCCTGAGCATAGACTGAGCCTCTAGATTTTACATGTAGTATTTAATTCTCACAATAACGCCTAGAGCTTCACTGACTAGGCACCAGGAGGATATGGTCACCAGTGAGGTTGTCCACCTGTGCTCAGCATTTTGCAGCCATGGTCCCCCCCAACACCATTGCAAGCTGTTGGGAAAATGTGATTGCAGACGAAAAGCTTCTCCCAATCCAGGAAACCTCTTCAGAAAGGGAGCAGAGAAAACAGTAGTATTATTGAGGAAGCAATAAAACAGAAGGTGACATGTATCCCAGGCAACCTGCTAAGAGACTGCAGAGACAGGAAGATACTTCTTATTTCGGACACTAAGCAGACACAACCCACGCCCCACTGTTTCCAAGATAAACAGAACCAGTTCTCAGGCAGGAGAATTGACAGCACCATTTGTCACCCAGAGTTCATCCTACATTCGCCTGGTAATTGGGGTGACCACCTGCGCTTGTTGATCGGTTTTAAACAAAAGAAGAATAAACATCTCCTCTCCTTATGACAGGAATGGTTTTTCAACTGGGACCAGACACTCACCAAGGTTATTGGAACACTAACACCCACACGTACACTGGGAGACGGGGTACCATCTCTCCCGCAGATTATCTTTCCAAAGAGATGGCTCCAGATCCTTGAGAAAGACCCTCCTGGGTATGAAACTGGAGACCTACTTATTTTGCTTGTAAACAGATATCCATACATTTTCAAGGGGCAGAGAGGAATTTAGAATCGCAAATTTCCTAAAGTAGGTGCTCTAAGGAAAGAGAGGGGGTATTTCCTCCTTATTTTTACCAAATGGATTAAGCCTCCTTGTTAACATGGTATTTGCCTTTGCCGTACTCACCAGGTAGCAAGCCCTGCAGGGTCGGGACGACACATCCTTGTGCCCAAAGCACGACCCTAGCCTTGGGCACTGCGTCCAGCTGTGGATGCTCTATCCTTTCTTGTGAAGGTTCACATGAAGGGATGATGGAATGGCCATTTCAATGTCTTCTATGTAAACATTGAGTATTTACCTGTTTGATCCTCTATACTTCTTTACAATTTTTGAATTGGATTAAAGGAATCAAAGATGCTTTAATTTGGACATTCAGAAATCCTAAATGATTTATCTGATGATTGTCCACTATTTGTATTTTTCTTTTTTAAATAGATGAAGGAGTAAGAATTTAAATAGAGGGATAAATAGGGAAAGGGTGACTTTGTCTCTTCAAATTCTTTCTCTAGCTATCTGTGGGGTTATCGTTTCTTTTGCAAAAGTGTTGGTGGAGGCTTTATGTATCAGACACTTTGTGTCTATGTAGTAACAGTGAGAGTTATCACTTTTAGCATCTCTATACCAGATGCTCTACATCCTTTATCAGTGATCATTTCTCCTATGATTCTAAGAAAGCAGCATTATTATTCCTCAGAAAGTGGTGGAGAAACTCAGCCTCAGGAAATTCCCTGGGGAAAGACTCCAAACCAACCCTACCTGACCCGACCTCCCAAGCTCCTAGCTTTCACTGCAGCAGGAAATCTGTAGGCTGTGCATATTTTCAACAATCAGCTTCTGTCCCTTTGACTTTGGATATCTTTCTTCAATGACATCATAGTTTAACATTTTTATATTGAGAATCTAATTTTTCCTCTGTGATTTCTCCTACTGCTTTAAAACTGAAAAAAGATCGTCTTCCATGATAATATAATTTTATGTTTTCTGCTAGTTTTACAAATCTGATTTTTTCCATGAAATGCTTTAATTTAGTTTTTAATTTTAGCACACAATGGAAGATATGGATCCAATATGATCCCCCTGAAGATTGCTATCCACTTGGTTTAAGGGTGTGCATTCATGCTGTCTCTAAGTCATGTCCGACTCTTTGCCACCCCATGGACTATAGCCCACTAGGTTCCTTTTGGACATTTATTAACAAATCCTTCCATCTATCCATTCCTTAGAAACATCTCCTATCTTTTGAATTTCAAGCATTGGTATGTTTTCATTCTCCTTTGATCTGTGTGTCCATACTTTTGCTTATATATTGTTTTATGGATTTTAGCTTAGCAGAGCTATCTTAAACAGCTTGAATTTTGTTTTGTTTCAGAAGCGTTGATAATCTTGCACATATGTTTTCCCTTTATCTTTAGGATTTTTTTCTCAAATGTTTCATTCATTCCCAAATCCTTTAAGATGTTTAAAGGGTTGGATTTGTATTAAATCCACAGATTAATTCAGAGAGAACAATCACATTTTGCAGTATTCTGCCTGCTTGCCCTCAGACATGTGACACATCCCTTCCACGTGGCTTTCCTCCCTTCTGACACCTTGCAGGAGGTCCCTAGTAGCTGGAGCAACTCTAATTAATCTCATTCTTCCATGCATTGTGTGCTTTTTGTTTCTATTCCCAAGTGAATGCCTTTCTCATCACATTCTGACAGATCTTCCTGGAGAAGTGAATGCTTTTTTTTTTTAGCACATTTGCTATGAAGCCACTCTTGTCACCAAACTCTTTTACAAAGTCTGATGGTTTTTGTAGAAACTCTAGGAAACATCTGCCCATCACCACCTGCCACAAAGCATCTTCTGTCTGAGACTTTCAGGGCAAAGACGAGAGTCCAGAGGGGCTCTGGTGACCCTGGCCACATCCGCAGGGACCTGGGGCTGTGGCTGAGACGTGGTGGCCTGTGGCCGGCAAAAAGGAGCCCTCAAGCCATGCTTTTTGGCCTCATTCCTTTTCCCCCACTGCAACTGCTTCAACAAAGTCCCCACCGTGCAGTCAGTGACACGGAGCCCTCCCATTAGGTCTGACAAGGGTCAGGATCTGAAGCAGAGCCTGTCTCACTGTCAAACCTCACATTTATCTTAAAATAGTGAGGGAGGGGAAAAAAGCTATGACCCACTTTCTCTCCAGAGAATCTTAAATTAGGGTAGCCAGACATTCTGCATCTGCAAGATATGACCTGCATTTCATGGTGTTCCCTGCTTCCTCTTCTACCTTTGTCAGGATGCCCTAAATGGTCCATATTCAGTTTTTATCAATAAATTGCCCCCAAAATTGGCAGTTAGAGCTAATTTGCCATCACAGTAATTGAGGCCAGAATCACATATGGGCTCAGAAAGCAGAAAGTCAGACCTCTACAGATGAAGATCTGGGGATCCCAGAGGGCTTCTCCCATGGATGGGATAGGGTTACGGGGAGGGGTAGTGCTGAAAATGGAAAGCATTTATTTCTCACACAAGTCAGTGATGCTGGAGCCTCTGAGATGCACCCAGGACAAAGCCCTGCCCTAACAGTCAGCCCACCCATCAGCACCAGCCCCCAGCCAGGGACCAGTCCTGGGCACTGGAGCTTCTCAGGGTCACCCATCCTGAGCGCCAGGCCCCTGAAACTTTCAGTCAGGTGAACTGCACTTTGATGGGGGGAACCTGAGCCCTATAAATCCAGCTCTCCTGGAAGGCAAATCAAAAGTTCCATTTTTTTGCAATAGGTTTCATTTCCTTCCAATTCACAAGTTCAGAATCAATTTCATTGGTTCTATCCTCGCTTATGGTCGGGTATGGGTTTGGACTTGGTAGAGGCAGGTGTGTCCTGGCAGCTGTGAAATTGTCTACCTCAGTCTTTTTCTTACTTGATTTAAGCTATATTTTTAGAAAGATCTTTATTTGCTTTACACAGCAGTAAAAGTTATATATTATACACTGTGTGTGTGTGCATGCTTAGCTGTGTCCGACTCTGTGACCCCATGAACTGTAGCCCAGCAAGCTCCTCCGTCCATGTAATTTTCCAGGCAGAATATTGAAGTGGATTGCCATTTCCTGCTTCCTAACTCAATCTTTTTGATTCTTGCCATGGTTCCTATTATTTATACTTTATTTGCGTAGGTGAGCCCCAAATGTCCAAGTGCAAGTGCGAATTTCCTGATCAGCTTTTTGAACACTGGCTATTTACTAAGCAGAAGTAAAAGTTCTCTTGAAGCTCTTTGTTCAGGACACAAGTCAGACATAAACCCAGCAGGGGCTAGCAGTTAAGTATAGAGATGTATGGTTTCCTCAACGAGCACCAAAGAATGTAATAAAACATAACTTTTTTTTTTTCTTAACAGAATTTCATATGAAGAAGCTCAGATGATGGCAGCAGAAGCTGTAATGACTCCCACTCTGCACACAGCCATCAGTCCTTCAGCTTAGATGACTGTCTCACCGTGCTGCTGCCAGAAGTATTTTCTGATTTCAACATTGAAGCAAATTCTCAAGTGCCGGCACAGAATTTCCTGTGCTGACAAAAATGTAATCACTCCATTGACATTGCATAGATAATCAAAGATCTCAGTGCATCAGCTTTTTACAGCACAGCTACAGACACAAGTCATCGCAATAAAGAAAAAAATTTCCCTTGGCTTGTACAATATTCTTCCCCTGAAAAATCTTGCTTCTAAGTCTATTGTGTCTAAAAGCTCTTCCGGTGGAGCCTTGAATAATGATAGTGAATTTATGCAGTTTCTCTTATTGAGTTAGGAGCTAATGAATAAAACTGCACTGCTTTTAGATCATACACAAACACATTTGGGGAATATTTGCATAAAGATGCAACATTTGTTCAAAGCTGAAGCAGGGCATGAAGGATTCCATGGAAGGTGTGGGGTTTCCTTCCCAGATCCTGCATTATGCTGCTCAGACAGCATCTGAGGTCCTTTCTATGGACATCAAAGCCACTGGCATGAAACGGTTCTCTAATGTCAGCATTTGTATGGTTCAAACTGAGCAACTGAAGGACTCGGGTGATTTTCTGGCCACTAAGTTGTGTTCCACTCTCTCACGTTCTTTAGCAGATGCAGTAGAGAGAATTTTCAGTTTACTTGAAGCATTAAAATCATACTTCTAGCTTTTGCACAGTGAAAGAAACTATGAACAAGATGAAAAGACAACCCTCAGAATGGGAGAAAATAATAGCAAATAAAAGAACTGACAAGGGATTAATCTCCAAAATATGCAAGCATCTCATTCAGCTCAATACCAGAAAAACAAGCAACCCAATCAAAAAGTAAGTAGAAGACCCAAACAGATATTTCTCCAAAGGAGACATACAGATGGCTAATAAACCATGAAAAGATGCTCAACATCACTCATTATTAGAGAAATGCAAATCCAAACTACAATGAGGTATCAGCTCGCACCAGCCAGACTGGCCATCATCAAAAAGTCTACAAACAATAAATGCTGGAGAAAAAGAAACCCACTTGCACTGTTGGTGGGAACGCAAATTGATACAGCCACTATGAAGGACAGTATGGAGATTCCTTAAAAAAAAATAATTAGGAATAAAACTACCATGTGACCCAACAATCCCGTGCCTGGAAGCAAAGTAGATATCCATCAACAAATGAATGGATGAAAAGACATATATACAATGGTATATACCATTGGTATATATATACAATGGAATATCACTCAGCCACAAAGAGGAACACATCTGACTCAGTTCTAATGAGGTAGATGAGCCTAGAGCCTACTATACAGTGAAGGAAGTCAGAAAAACAAATATCGCATATTAACGCATATATATGAAATCTAGAAAGATGGTACTGATGAACCTGTTTGCAGGGCAGCAATGGAGATGCAGACTTAGAGAACAGACTTCTGGACACAGCAGAGGAAGGAGAGGGTGGGACGAATTGAGAGAGAAGCATTGAAACACATTCATTGAAACATATGTAAAATTAGATAGCCAGTGGAAATTTACTGTATGATGCAGAGAGCTCAAATCCAGTGCTCTGTGACAACCTAGAGGGGTGGGATAGGGTGGGAGGTGGAAGGGAAATTCAAAAGGGAGGGGACAGACATACATATACCTATGGCTGCTTCGTGTTGATACACGGCAGAAATGCATGCAATATTGTAAAGCAATTATCCTCCAATTAAAAATAAATTTTTTTAAAGAAATCGTACTTCAATTCTGAAGAAAAACCCCAAAATTCATGTTGATTTTCTAAATAATCTACTGAATGAAGTCTACTTATTTGCTGTTCAGTTTTGAACATCCCTTTAGCAACAGGATTATGCAAATTGACAGAGAAGCCAGCAGTGCTGCAGAAGCACTCGTTTAATAAGAAACTTGTTGAATTTGCTAAAACAAATTGAAGAGCTATTTATTCCTTCAAGTGTCAATGCCCTTCTTCAAAGGGATGCTAATTATGAACAAAAAAAAAGAAAATTCTGACTTAAAATCGATCATTGCTATGGCACTTGCCGTGACCATGTTTGAAATGGATTTCACCCCTTTGAGCATTCTTCTCTTTTATGTGGATGTGGGCAAACACCCTTCCCCATGTAGGGAGAAATAGAACATCACTCTAGTGTCAGAGAGGAAGGGAACAAAAATGGACTGCAGTGCTCATGTGGGGTGTGTGTGTGTGTGTGTGTGAACAACATTTTAAAAAGTTGAATGAGAAAGGCAATGGAATCCGGAGGGTGGAAAAGTGAATTCTAACCGCGAAGGTGGTATGATGCATTTACAGAATTCAAATTCACTGCACAGTTCTCAGAGCTGCTGACTTCCTGACAGTACACACTCGGCAGAGCCACTCACAGGGCTGACACTGAGCACAACTTCCCACTAATAAATAGTCAAGGGACATGCGGCTGCTGTAGAAGGTGCATCGCGATGGAAGTGGAAAACAGCGATGACTGCTGTTAAATGGATTTTATAAGTAAATTCTGCAAAACAATTAACTGATAAGGGAAGTCAAATCATGAGGGAAAAAAAAATTAAAGAGGTACGTAACTTAGAGACTTATAATTTATTTCAGATAAACAATGAATAATTTTATTTTTAAAGTTTCTTTTTCAATGTAGACCATTTTTAAAGTCTTTATTGAATTCATTACAATATTGTTTCTGTTTTTTGTTTCGGTGTTTTTGCCGGAAGACGTTTGGAACCATAGCTCCCTGACTATGGATCGAAACACACCCCCTGCTTTGGAAGG
This sequence comes from Cephalophus harveyi, assembly GCA_006410635.1. NCBI lineage: Eukaryota > Metazoa > Chordata > Mammalia > Artiodactyla > Bovidae > Cephalophus > Cephalophus harveyi. Next base: position 35,954 of record SJYT01060745.1, read on the forward strand.
TGAAGTCTTAACCACCAGACCACGAGAGAAGTCCCAACAATGAACAATTTTAGCATGAGATGTCCCACATGACAGTTTTCTTTGATCTCAATGACCCCACGCAGGAGTAATTAGAAATGACTTAAATACACATTGGGGCTTCCCCACGGGCTCAGCCAGTAAAGAATTCGCCTGCAATTCAGGAGACCCAAGTTCGATCCCTGGGTGGGGAAGATCTCCTGGAGAAGGCAATAGCTACCCACTCGAGTATTCTTGCCTGGAGAATCCCATGGACAAAGTAGCCTGACAGGTTACAGTCCATAGGGTCGCAAAGAGTCGGACACACCTGAGCAATCTAAGCACGCACATTAGTGGACATCAGTGTTCCCTGTGCGCCTCTGTTGCCCCACTTCCCACCCCGCAGCCGTGGACTGTGCTCTTTTCTTGGCCTCAGCCTCAAGTCTGGGGAAAGACAGAGCTGCAGGCAGCCTCTTGTGAAAAGGGCCTGAGAGTCCTGTCTGCAGTCCTCCCAGAATGCTGCATAAAGGGTCACCGTCCAGGCTAGGCGAGGTCCAGCGGCAGGCAGGCACGGTGGCCAAGACAGAGGGTAGAATTGAAGTCTCCTGTCTTTAAACTTCCAGAGAGAGCACTGCTCCCTGCACCGGCACCCACGGGTGCTGGTGGATGCCTGTGGGAGACGGCAAAGCAGAACACCAAGCCCCTCAGAATCAGGCCTGGCTATGCTTCTTACTCTCCCTTTTTTAACTTTGCTTTTATTGTGGCAAGGACACTTAAAATGAGTTCTCCTCTCTGAACAAATGTTTATGGGTGCAATCCGTATCATGGACTGCAGGCAACAATGGTGTCCAGCAGATCTCGGGAGTTCATTCACTTTGTTCAACTGAAACTTCATGTTCCCATGACGAGTAACTCCCCATCCTCCTGCCACCTCTAATCTACTTTCTGTCTCCATGAGTTTGACTCTGTGCCATGCTTAGTCGCTCAGTCATGTTTGACTCTGTGCAACACCGTGGACTGTAGCCTGCCAGGCTCCTCTGTCCATGGGGATTCTAAAGGCAAGAATACTGGAGAGGGTTGCTATGCCGTTCCCCAGGGGAACTTCCAACCCAGCGATCAAACTCAGGTCTCCCACATTGCAGGCAATTCTTTACTGTCTGAGCCACCAGGGAAGCCCCTCATATAACTGGAATCGTGCAGTATTATCTTTCTGAGTCTGGGTTATTTCACTTAATGTAATGTCCTCAAGGTTCATGGCAGGTGTTAGAACTGCCTTCCTTTTTAAAGTTTGAATAAAGTTCCACTGTATGGATGGACCACATTGTCTAGTCTGTAGACGTGGCCTTGGGCACCTACCTGGCCTGTGTGAGCAGAGACTCTTGTCCTTGCAGTGGCGCCCTGACCCTGATCTAAAGGTGCTACTGCCACTTGACATATACACACAGTTATTTAGTGAAATCACGGTCTATTATTTCCAAGATTAGACTCAAAAAAATAATCTCTCTCCTGTGATTTATGTATTATTCAAGAACCATGGCTTCACTGAAATCTTAAGGATATGTGCAAGGAAGAGCAGAGCCTCCAGGCCTTTGCTCTAGGGTTAGTGATATTTGTTAGAGGTCCTTCACCTGGAGGGCTCCGAGTATAGGCTTCTCCATCATGCTTTCACCTCTCTCCCAGCACTACATTTTCTAGAGAATGTGTTCATATCAAGGATAGCCTTGATAGCAAAAAAAAAAAAAAAAATAGTAGCCCAAATCTGTTCATAAGTTTTTACCAACTTCCAAAAGTGTGAGCAGAAAGTGTTCCAACTGTCAGAAAAAAAATAATAAAAAAATCTGACAGTCTGTTTCCCAAGATTCATATGCAAAAGATTTTCCTTCTCCACTTAAGAGATTTGAAATATTTTATATATATTTTTTTCAAATATATATATATTTTCAAAACAGTTGTAAAGTTGAAGGGCTCAGCTGCCTTTTGCTAATGGCTTCCTTCTGTGAAGATCACTTGACAGAGTCTGGAGAACACTGAAAAGTGAGCAAATTTATCTGTGTGTTCCTGCCTGAAAGGTGATGTGATGGCTAGAGCCACAGCAGCTATGCTGCTGTATGAGGAATAGGCAAGGACTATTATTAAAATGACTGCCCTGATACTTTTGAGCTGCTTTGGGTTCCAAAATCACTGCAGATGGTGACTGCAGCCATGAAATTAAAAGACGCTTACTCCTTGGAAGAAAAGTTATGTCCAACCTAGATAGTATTTTCAAAAGCAGAGATTACTTTGCCAACTAAGGTCCGTCTAGTCAAGGCTATGGTTTTTCCTGTGGTCATGTATGGATGTGAGAGTTGGACTGTGAAGAAGGCTGAGCACCGAAGAATTGATGCTTTTGAACTGTGGTGCTGGAGAAGACTCTCGAGAGTCCCTTGGACTGCAAGGAGATTCAACCAGTCCATTCTAAAGGAGATCAACCCTGGGATTTCTCTGGAAGGAATGATGCTAAAGCTGAAACTCCAGTACTTTGGCCACCTCATGCGAAGAGTTGACTCATTGGAAAAGACTCTGATGCTGGGAGGGATTGGGGACAGGAGGAGAAGGGGACGACCGAGGATGAGATGGCTGGATGGCATCACGGACTCGATGGACATGAGTCTGAGTGAACTCCGAGAGATGGTAATGAACAGGGAGGCCTGGCGTGCTGCGACTCATGGGGTCGCAAAGAGTCGGACACGACTGAGAGACTGAACTGAACTGAACTGAAACCAAGGTCTGATTTTTGCTGTTTTATTTGAGCCACTAAGATCCTCTTCTATTAGGGTGTGACATAGTGGCCAGACAGTGTAAATCCTAATAAACTCAGGCTAAATTCTGCAGGGCACTAGAATCCTGGAAAGCACACACCCTTTTTATTTTAAAAAGCATGTGTGAAAGTATTAGTCACTCAGTCATGTTGACTCTTTGCAACCCCATGGACTGTAGCCCACAAGGCTCCTCTGTCCATGGAATTCTCCAGGCAAGAATATTGGAGTGGGTAGCCATTCCCATCTCCAAGGGAACTTCCCGACCCAGGGATCAAACCCAGATCTCCAGCATTGCAGGAAGATTCTTTACTGTCTAAGCCACCAAGGAAGCCCATATTCAATTTTAAATGAAACTAAGCCTATATTTTAAAATATACTTAAAAGCATGATATGCTCAATTTTCAAAATCTTAAACTAATCTGGAAAGGCAAATATGGAGAATGTATTCAAGGCTACACTTCAGAATGGAAACATTTTAATGCTCATAAATGCAGCCCAGAGGTCAGTGTTTGTTTTCCCCTCTCAATTTGCTGAAATTAATGGGCATATTTTGGCACATGAAGCAAAATAACAAACTTCCTAATTCTCTTTGTGAGAGCCATTCAGACTGTTAACAGGGAAAATGCTATTTTACAACCTGTAATTAGAGGAACTTCTCCCAGTCTGCACCAGCAGTACGGGGACCAATCACTATTGTTCCTTTGTAATAAGAAGAAAGGATTTTCTGAACGCCCCCAAACATACTCCAAATAAACACTGAGTCATCAGCAGAAGTCGTGCTTCAGAAGTCCTGCAGGTGGGCGGCAGGCAGTTGGCTGATGTCAGTGTCTTGTGAAATAATTGGGTGTATGAGCTATTAGGCGGCAGTGTAAGCTGATAGACTTTGATGCATTACGGTGTAACTGGCAGAAATCCTGTTTTCCTTCGGTGATAGTCCTGAGAAGTAAGTGACTGCAGAGTCATCCCGAGTGCCGTCTTCCCCCTGCCTGCCGGTCCCGTCTATCATAGCGCTGGCTCCGGCTGGATGGGGGCCGCCTCAGGCTGTGGGAGCCACGGAGCAGGTCTGCGTGCTTCGTGCCTCAGTTTCCTCCCTTGTAAGTCACAAGGTAGCCCCTGGAGCGAACTCAGTGCCTCCTGTCACAGGCCATCTGTCAGCTTCTCCACAGCCCAAGAGCTGTGCTCTGTATCCACCCAATCCATTGGCTTCCTTGTTATTTCTGCTTCTGTGCGCGTCCTCGTCTCATGGAATCACATCTGCTCCCGCACATCTCACTACCGGGAAGTTCTCAGATGTGAGGGGTCATCTCACTACAGGGAAGTTCTCAGTTCTGAGGGGTCACCCAAGCTGTGCCCCTGACTTCACTGATCACGGGCAGGCCCTTCTGCCAGTCGATCTCTTGGGAGTTAACAGGCCACTCATCTAACCTGTCATTCCGCAGGGGACACTAGAGTGACTCTCATGTGACAATCAGGCTGTGTAATTTCATTGGTTAGGACCCGCTCTTAATCCACTCGTGGTAGCTTGTCCTCTAGTCAGGGGGTAAATCCTCCAGGCCCTCAGGGAAATCTCACAGTTCTCATGAGGCTGAAGGCAAAGCATGATGCAAAGTTTGGACAAACCTGCATGTATTTTCTTGTACTCATGGAATTATATTCAAATAGTTTATCAAGTTTGCAGATGAAATCAGCTGCACTGGTACAGGGAAGAGGTCCAGATGGCTGGGGATGACAGGTGCCAGCCCATGACCTAAAAAATGATACCTTAACTGTTACTGAAAAAGCAAGAGAGTTCCAAAAAACATCTATTTCTGCTTTATTGACTATGCCAAACCTTTTGACTGTATGGATCACAATAAACTGTGGAAAATTCTGAAAAAGATGGACATACCAGACCACCTGACCTGCCTCTTGAGAAACCTGTATGCGGGTCAGGAAGCAACAGTTAGAACTGGACATGGAACAACAGACTGGTTCCAAATAGGAATGGGAGGGTGTTAAGGCTGTATATTGTCACCCTGCTTATTTAACTTATATGCAGAGTACATCATGAGAAATGCTGGACTGGAAGAAGCACAAGCTGGAATCAAGATTGCCGGGAGAAATATCAATAACCTCAGATATGCAGATGACACCACCCTTATGGTAGAAAGTGAAGAGGAACTAAAAAGCCTCTTGATGAAAGTGAAAGAGGAGAGTGAAAAAGTTGGCTTAAAGCTCGACATTCAGAAAACAAAGATCATGGCATCTGGTCCCATCACTTCATGGGAAATAGATGGGGAAACAGTGGAAACAGTGTCAGACTTTATTTTGGGGGAGTTCCAAAATCACTGCAGATGGTGATTGCAGACATGAAATTAGAAGACGCTTACTCCTTGAAAGGAGTATGACCAACCTAGATAGGATATTAAAAAGCAGAGACATCACTTTGTCAACAAAGGTCCGTCTAGTCAAGGCTATGGTTTTTCCAGTGGTCAGGTATGGATGTGAGAGTTGGACTATAAAGAAAGCTGAGCACTGAAGAAAGAGGAGAGTGAAAAAGTTGGCTTAAAGCTCGACATTCAGAAAACAAAGATCATGGCATCTGGTCCCATCACTTCATGGGAAATAGATGGGGAAACAGTGGAAACAGTGTCAGACTTTATTTTGGGGGAGTTCCAAAATCACTGCAGATGGTGATTGCAGACATGAAATTAGAAGACGCTTACTCCTTGAAAGGAGTATGACCAACCTAGATAGGATATTAAAAAGCAGAGACATCACTTTGTCAACAAAGGTCCGTCTAGTCAAGGCTATGGTTTTTCCAGTGGTCAGGTATGGATGTGAGAGTTGGACTATAAAGAAAGCTGAGCACTGAAGAATTGATGCTTTTAAACTGTGGTGTTGGAGAAGACTCTTGAGAGTCCCTCGGACTTCCAGGAGATCCAACCAGTCCATTCTGAAGGAGATCAGCCCTGGGATTTCTTTGGAGGGACTGATGTTGAAGCTGAAACTCCAATACTTTGGCCACCTGATGCAAAGAGCTGACTCATTGGAAAAGACCCTGATGCTGGGAAAGATTGAGGGCAGGAGGAGAAGGGGATGACAGAAGATGAGATGGTTGGATGGCATCATTGACTCAATGGACATGGATTTGCGTGAACTCCGGGAGATGGTGATGAACATGGAGGCCTGACGTGCTGTGGTTCATGGGGTCGCAAAGAGTCAGACACGACTGAGCGACTGAACTGAACTGAACTAATTATCTTGAACAAGGTGTCATGTCTAACTGGGATGAAGGCAAATGCTTGAGATTTGTTCCCCCAAAAGTGCTCAGTGTGACAAATCCTAAAGAGGGGAAAGGATGCTGGAGCAGCGTAACAGGGCTCTCCCTGACCAAAGTGGAGACAAGCAAGGCATCGGAAAGGATAACCACCGTGGTTGACTGAAGCACAATCTATAAAAATCCATGAGCTCATAATAACTCTCAAAGAGAGTAAAGAAGCAAACAAAAATCTTGCCCTAAATCACCTCCCTTGGAACCAAGAGTTATAGCAAGCCTTTCCTCTGAAACTTCAGTTAGGCGGGGTGGGGGGAGGGGAATGAAGCCCTCATGCACCTTTCCTATAGAATCCATATTTTGGGTTACTAAATATCTCCAGCTGATAAGAAAAAAATTCCTCTTTACAGACTAAGGCCAGCCAATAAACCAGAGGTGATAGGAAGAGAAAACCCCCTTTCACAGCCCCGGATGAATTAATTCAGGGTGCTTAGGTAGACCAGACTGAATACTCTCAGGGTTCCAGATAAGCACCCCAATAGATTTCAGCTCCTGAAGCAGAGAGCTACGTGAGCATCAGGAATGGCCAGGCAGCCCGAGGAACCCCAATGTGTCTCTGGGCTTAAATTACTCATCCAGAACCATCTCAGGGCTTTGGAACCTCGTTCCCAGGAGACAGGAGATAGGGCGCCACTAAGCGCCACAGGACAGTTAGTCCCAAGAGAGGGCAGGCGCTCTACAAGACCACTTCCCTGGCCTCTTCAACAATATAATGAGAAAGGGAAGTGTGGGAAAGGTCAAGTTAGCTTAAAAGCAATAAAAGAAATCAAAAAGCAAAAATTCTGACTCTGATCTGCATGAACCATATTTTAAAAACATCTTGGACACAATTGGAGACACTTAACTTTCCAATAGGTACAAGATAATGGCAAAGAATGCTGCTTAATTTTCTTACATGTAGAAAAATAAAATTGGTATTATATAGGAAAACGCCCTTAATGTTTAGAGGAGAACATTAATTAGAGTTAAATGCCACAATGTGTGTTATTTATTCTAAAATACCTCAGCTAAAAACAGCAGTTGTAGCAATATAACAAAATGTTAACTATGAAAGCTAGGCAATGCGGATATGAATACCCATTTTAATATCTGCTGTATATTTGAAACATTTCAAAATGAAAGGCAAAAAAAAAAATAGAAAAAGATACATAACTCCTTAAGCCAGGGATGTGGTGGTTCTGTGTAGGGCAAGAGATTAGAGCTGGTGTATCACCAACAAGACAACACCACCACCTGGGCACATCCCTGGAAATAGGGTGTGCAGACCTAGGACAGTGGCCATCCTGCAGCTAGAGAACTGGAGAGGTCATTTGAGGAAGGCACCTGGAACCATGCCCTAGACTAGAAGTGACAAATAGATCTTGGGTGGTGGCTGCCATGCTGAGCCACTTCCAGACCATCCTTCAGGGCAATGGGAAAAGTACTCTGAGCAATGGGTGCTGGGCGATCCTTTTGCCTTTCTGAAATTCTGGACTTTATGGACCCACATCTTTGAGGAAAGAAGTTGGAGAGGCAAGAAACTGTACCAAGAGAGTTTAAAAAGAAAGAAGGTTTGGATTTGATATGCAGAAGAGTGTTGCTGCTGCTACTGCTATGTCACTTCAGTTGTGTCCAACTCTGTGCGACCCCATAGACGGCAGCCCACCAGGCTCCCCCATCCCTGGGATTCTCCAGGCAAGAACACTGGAGTGGGTTGCCATTTCCTTCTCCAATGCATGAAAGTGAAAAGTGAAAGTGAAGTCATTCAGTTGTGTCCAACCCTCAGCGACACCATGGACTGCAGCCTTCCAGGCTCCTCCATCCATAGGATTTTCCAGGCAAGAGTACTGGAGTGGGGTGCCATTGCCTTCTCTGGCAGAAGAGTGTTGGTGACATGCAAATAACCCAAAAGGAGGTACCCAGGTTGTTCAGGAACTTTCTGCACACCAACCGCCCAGTCTGGAAGACACAGCCCCACCCAGTTCCTGGAGGAACTGGAAGAATATCATCCAAGCAGAATCTCTCCATGGTGGGAAGGGGAGATGCCAGAGGAAATAGAGAAACTCAGCTCGATCTGGAAGAAAAAGTGAGAAGAGGATATTCAGGCATGTGTGTGTGGGTGGGTGGGGATTTGTGTGTGTGTCTTCTTATTGCTTTTGTGTTTTTAATTCCTTGATTTCTACTCTTACCTTTTTTATCTTTTTACCTCTGCTTACTCTGTGTTTATTCTGCATTTTTCAAGGTTCTTGAGGTGGTAGCTCAAAATAATGATCTGAGACTTCTAATGAGAAATTTCCCTGTATGTGTTTTTTTAGCTGCCTCTAACAGCTAAATATCAATATGAAAATTTTAATAATTTTCATTTTCATTTGGTCCAAAATATTCTGAAGTTTCTCTGGAGCAAAGTCCAATCAAAATTCATGGATTATTTAGAAGTGTGTCATTTATTCTCCCTCTATTTGAGGATTTTTCATCCCTCTTTCTGCTATTCATTTCTAGTTTACTTCCTTTGCTGTGTGAGAACATGCTTTGTGTGATTTATATTCTTTTAAATTCTTTTAAATTTAAGGCTGAGAATGTGGTCTATCTTTATGAATGCTTCATGTGAGCTTGAAAGGAGTGTGTATTCTTCTGTTGAGTGGGGAACTCTCTAAATTTCAATTAGACCAAGTTGGTTGATAGTGTTTAACAAATATTACATTACAGAGCATTGGTTACCTTACTCCACAACTGAGCAGAGTCTGAGTAACTGATTTAAATTTTAATCATATCTGATATGTATCTTCATAGTAATGTTTAGACTAGCGTTTGGCCAATAAACTGGGCACCATAGCCGAGACAGGTTGACATAAACTAACCATCACAAATCTACCTCTTGTAAATTTGGTGCCCTTACACGTCTCCTTAAACCATACTTACCGCTATAGCCAAATACCACAGACTAGGTGACTTATAAACAACAAAAATTTCTCACAGTTAGGGATGCTGGAAGTCCTAGATCGAAGCAGCAGCACAGTCATGTTCTCGTGAAGGCCCTCTCCTGGTCCACGGCCAGGACCTCCTCATTGTGTCCTGTTGTGGTGGAAAAGACAAGGAGCCCCCTGGGGTCTCTTTTATACAGGCACTCATCCCATTCATGAGGACTCCAGCCTCATGACCTAATCACCTTCCAAAGGCCCCACCTCCAAGTGTCCTCACCTTGGGGATTGAGATTTCAGTATATGAATTTTGAGGGGTCACAAACATTCAGTTCATAGGAGGTAAATACCCATAAGTGTGGTTTCTAGCTTGCATAGTGCTTGTGTATTCAATTTTGAAACAAGAAAAACCCTGCCAAAGGAATTTCCAGGGTGGCTATACAATTTACATTCCCACCAATGATGTGTGAGAGAGCCACAGTAAAGTATTCCTTTCCTACTAAATAAAATTGGAAAAGCAGTCAAATAATTTATTCACAAGGTTATTTTCCCAGTGATTTCAAGCTTTGACCCCTTAGTCACCTGTCAACCTCCTAATAGGAAGGAAATATAGGTGAACTCCCTGTTGTGAAGCCAGGACATCACCTCCTTGCCCCACTTATGCCTGATGGGCTGTGACACGGATGCAGGTGGGATTGACAGATGAGCAAGATTGCCATCACCCAAGACACTCAGCAACTGGTCCTTTCTCCTCACACAGGAAGTTCAAAAGCCCTTAGAAGCCAAATACATGCATGTGCAATTACATGGCATGCCATCAAGTGGCTCCTTCCCCACTTTGCAGATGGGAAAAGTGGGGAGGAAGGGGTGGTAAGGGGATGTCAACTGCAAGTTGGCATTGCCGTGATTGCTTGCCATCTACCTCTACAAGGATTAAGTCATGTGTTACTGAAGCTGCTGACCTTCAATACCCCCTGAAGGAGTTCAGATTGGAGAGCAGAAGTGAGGCACTCTGTGTTCCCATTAAAACTGGCACGACATGTCTTCAGATAGATATTCTTAGGAGCTGATTTTATGAGCCCAGTTCTTATATCTTCTCATATATGGAGAAGCACTAAAATCCTTCACATGACAACTATTCCTTGTCACTAGCAGAAACTTCGTGAGATCAACAGAAACCTTCTAAAAATTAAATGTGCCTGATTGCACGCGCTCCCCCTTTACCAAAATCACATATATACTATCCTCCCCCCATTACCTCTTGAACAGTTTCTCAGAGCTATCTGAGGTGCTGTCTCCCAGGCTACTGTCTTCATATTGGCCCAAATAAAGCTTAACTTGCAACTCTCATGTCGTGCTTTTTTTTTTTTTTTTAATCAACAGGGACTTCCATAAGGTCACACAGCAAGCTAGTGGAAGAATCAAGACCAAAATTCCTTCTTGAGCACTGCCATGTATGGATGGCAATTTTGGCCAATTCAGCAAGAATTTCTGGTGATGAAGACAGACTAAATGTACAAGACAGGGGAAATGGAGACAAGGAGTCAGGTTAGTCAAGGTGCCACACTTCCGTCTACATTTTCTAGATGTGTTTATTCAATCAACATGTGTGGATTCCCTTCTATCTTAAGCACAATCCTACCACTGAAGAACATTCTGTCCTGCAAATTTTAAGTGAAGTGAAATCTCTCAGTCGTGTCCGACTCTTTGCAACCCCCTGAGCTATAGCCTACCAGGCTCCTCCGTCCATGGGATTTTCCAGGCAAGAGTACTGGAGTGGGTTGCCATTTCCTTCTCCACAAGTCAAGAATATCTTCTGCTGTGGTCACCAGCCTGCTGCTGTTTTAGGGAAGGTTGGAGGTTTCTGCTTTAAAGACACCATAGCTGTCATGATGGTTAATCATTAGCAAATATTTATGCCAAGCATTACAAGGGGGAAGTCATGTCCCCAAACACCTCAGGTATAGGTCCTCTGCAGTGAGTGAACCAAGACAGCAACCGTTGCTCTGCAGGGTGCAATCAGCCAGTTCTTGAGAGGGGGACCCATTGGATAATCTGTGTCCCTCGCATCATCCCTTCTAGGGAGACTGTCTAAACATTTGCAGACATTTAGGATGCACATATGGCACACCAATCTCATTAGGCATTGACACAGGTGTTATGAACTGAAATGTGTCTTTAAAATTCATATGTTGAAGTCCCAACTCCCAGGACCTCAGAATGTGATCATATTGGGAGACTTTAAAGAAGTAATTGGGTAAAATGAGGTCATATAGCCCTAGTCCATTATGACTGGTGTTCTTATCAAAAGAAGTGATTAGGACACAGACACACACAGAGGGAAGAGCATCTGGGGACACAGAGGAAAGACAGCCATCTACACACCAAAGAGAGATGCCTCCTCAGAAGAATCAGCTGTGCCAGCACCTTGAGCTGAGACTTCCAGCCTGCAGGATTGTGAGAAGATAAATCTCTGTTTTTAAGCTACGTTTTTACAGTGGCCTAAGCAGACTAAGGGCTTCCCAGGTGGCTCAGTGGGTAGAGAATCTGCCTGCAATGCAGGAGACACAGGAAACACTGGTTTGATCCCTGGGTCAGGAAGATCCTCTGGAGGAGGAAATGGCAACCCACTCCAGTATTCTTGCCTGAAGAATCCATGGACAGAGGAGCTTGGCAGGCTACAGTCCGTGGGGTCACAAAGAGTCAGACACGACTGAAGGGACTGAGCAGGCACTCACGCAAGCAGATTAATGCAGAGGCTCCCTCATTCAATCCACGTTGGTGCTCAGGGATGGACCCTTAGGGCAGAAAGCCAGGCTGTCATGATATGGTGACCTCTTGAATATTCTAAGCACTTTGGCCTTCTGGGCATAATTCTATTTGCTTGTGAGGAACAACTGAAAGAGTCAGAACAGCTTTCAAAGCTCAGTTTGGAACACAAATAGCTGATTTATATAATTAGCCTATGTCCAATTACATGGCACACCATGCAGTGGCTGGCTTCCTCATGAGCCAGATTGGTGCCACCTGATTCTTATAAACATAAATAGATCAAGTTGTTAAATAACAAGTAATTGCAGAGAGCACATAATATTCTCTCTGGGCAATTCAGGCTACCCATGTTTAATCTGGCTTCTGTATTGCTTGGCAGAATCAGAAAAAGGTGTAGTGAGGCTATCAAAATGATGTGCTGAGTAGCTTGGGTTAAATTCAAGGGGATATACAAACGGCTTTGTGGTAGAGTTAAAATGCAGATGCAGCAGTGAATGATAAGAATGCATTTTCACCATGGTGTTACTCTCCTTCAGAGGAATCCATTATTCTTAAATTACACACTGAAAACTATTTGCAGCAGATATTATACCAACTTCAAACAACTTACTATATAAAGAGCTCATGCAAAATTAAGAAAAATATAAAAACTCAAATATTTAAGTTGTCAAAGAATGTGAAAAGTCATGTCCCAAGGAAAATACAAATGACTGATGCATATGTGACAAAAATCAAATTTCATTAGTAAGCAGAGAAATGGAAAATAAAGCCAGGAAGAGATGCCTTTTGGTCACCCATATGTTTGCTCTTACCCCACTGGAAACCCCGCTGAATGACCCCCTAGAAGCCTAGAAAATACACCCACGGGAGCAAAGGAAAGAGGAAAGTTGTCCCATCTATGGATGACTTGAGACAGGCTGAGGATGGAGATGGGCATGTGTGGTTGGATGCACAGAGCAAGGGTGGTCACAGCCCAGAACATCCCAAAAGTCTGCACTGACGCCCAGAGCTCAAGGTCAGAGTGGGAATGGCATGGACAACCAGCACTGAAGCTGTGCTGGAGCAGCTGCAATTCTGGCCCCGGAACATTCCCCTCACCCTGTGCAGACAACAGACCCTTGCACAGGCTGCTTGCCTGAAAGGCAAAACCAAAGAGTTCTTCCCTGGAGAAACAGAGATTTCCAGAGCGGTGCTCCATTCAGAATCGGCCCCATCCCTCCTGGAATGTGGGCCCAAAACATGACCTGCCTGCTGAGCTGAGCCCACATCATCACAGTGTGTTCAGGGAGAGGGCACTACCAAAGGGACCAAGTGAGGCCACTCCAGCCTCGAGGGAGGGAGGAGTCGGAATGTCCGCAGCAGGGAGAACAAAGAGAAGGGAGAATCCACAGAAAAGCTGACCCAGAAGAGTGGATCCTTCTGCAACAAAAGAGCTCCTTTATAAAGGCTTTGAGTTTGTATTTTCAGAGTTATTCGGGAAGATGTGAGAAACATATAAAAAGAGAATACTGCAACAAAGGAAACTTTTAGAAATGAAATCAATTGTTTCAATAAAATACGTACCTAAAATAACAAACAGAAAATGTGAATGAAAAGTTAAAAAGAGACAGAAGATCAATGCAGGATGGCCATAATTTGACTAAAAGGGAGGGTCTGGTTGATCAGTGAAACAACACAAAGTCTTCAGTTTCAGAAGCCACCAAGAGTTCACAGTGATTGAAACAGATCATATATCCAGCCTCTTTAAAAAAAAAAAAAAGAGTGTGAGAACGTCAAGGATAAAGAAAAAATTCTAGAAGCTTCCATAGGAAAAAGCAGCTCACCTACAAAGGAACCAGAGCCCAAGGCCATCAGAGTGTTCACAGGTTATTCCAAATTAAAAGTTTCAACCTGGAACTTTGTAGCCACACCACTCATCAAGTCTGAGGATCTACTGCAGGGTTTCAAGACATGTAGAAGCTTCAGAAATGCATTATCCTTTATGGGAAACTGTTTGGAAAATGTGCTGTAGCAATAGAAGAAAAGCCCAAGGATCTCAGTTGTTCCTGGCTGTGTCCCTAAGTTTGTAAGAGGAGAGGGGTTCAGGGAGGGCTGGTGCTGATTCTGGGGGCGGGGCTGTGTGGGGAAAGCTAGCTGAGGGTGACATGTGTGTGACCTATTTTGGGAAAGCATACTACTCCTTATTCAGTATGAAAAAAAAAAAAAAAATCTCCAGGGGTGTGGAAAAAGCCAGACTGCATTAGTTTGTTAGGGCTGCTGTAACAAAAGAAGCTGCTGGGCTTCTTAAACAGAAGTTTATTCTCTCACAGTGCTGGAAGCTGGAAGTCTGAGATCAAGGTGTCAGCAGGGCTGGTTTCTCCCAAGGCCTCTCTCCTTGATGTGCAAATGGGTGTCTTCTCTCTGGTTGACAACTATTCACTTGGTAGTTTATCTGCGTGTTTCTGGGTCCTAATTTCATCTTCTCATAAGGACACCAGTCATATGGGATTAGGGCCCAGCCATATGACTTCATTTTATCCCAGGCACCTCTTTAAAGACCCTCTCTCCAAATATAATCACATTCTGAAGTTCTGGGGGTCAGGATGTCAACATATGGATTTGGGGAAACACAGTGCAACCCATAACATGCACCAAAATGTTACCGCAGGAAAGAACAGAATGTACAAAGCACACTGAAGCATAGCCTGACTCCACAGGGCAGATGGAGCGAGAGAAGTGAGAGCTCATTTGGCCACTGAGTACCCGAATGTCTGTATTTTGGAGCACGTGCTCACCATGTTTGTGAGCTTCATGGGGTCTGGAATTCGGGTTTGCAGCTCAGTTGGTGAAGGCAGGGTCTTGTCTCTCCTTCCAGAAACACCTGCCCCCGGCTGCCACCACCAGCCCCCACAGGGATCTTGCAGATCTGGCCACCATCTGCTCTCCCCGCGGCCCACAGTTTCTGATAACAGCGTAGCTTCCTAGCTGGCAGGCAGCACACGCTGCCTCCCTCACCCGACGCACACACACACACACACACACACACACAGCCCCTGGGAGCCTGGTGCAGCCCCTCTCGTCCAGAGCATGACCAGAGGGAAGCCAACCAGCCTGCACGACTGGCCTGGCTGGAACCCAGTGACTTACAGATTCAGCAGCCGCTAGAAATCACTCTGTGTTCATATCTCCCAGTGTCTGGGAGTTTGCATGGCTACCCCCCAACTCCCACAGTGGCAGAAGGGGAGACTGTGACATTTGGCATTCCTCTCGCAGCTGGTGGGTGAGGAATTTAATAAGGGACCACCTTAGGCTCTCACTGCCTCGAGCAGCCAGGTTTTCCCACTGCAGTGTGGCAAGAGGATTCTAGAACATAAGCTCTATGGGGGCAGAGATTTTTGTTTGGTTCACCAATATACGACCATAGAATGGGCCAGTGCCTGGCACACAGTAGGTACCCAATAAATGTTTTTATTAATAAATTGATAAATCGACCTTTGGAATTAGGTTCCACTGTCAGTAGTTTCCTTTTGGTAACATGTAAAACAGTCTTGGAGCAGGCTGGGAGTAAGCCTACATTTGGAAGGAATTATCCACATCTGGCCCATACATTTTGGCCCATCAGTAAAATTCGGCTTCCCATGATTTTGTGAACTTCCACTTGAGCTGTGGATGGCTTGGTGGTCTACAAAGAAGCTTATTTGTGGCACAGGAGGGGAAATGATTCTCTCTTCCTCTCACCAGCACCCGACCCCCAAGCTGTCTCTGAGTTTGGATGTTTAACCTGAGAAATACTGCCACACCCCCACACCCCTCTGAGAACCCAGGTTTTCTGCCTCCTTTTCCTCTTGGGATGGAAGGAGGGCCACAGCAGGAGAAAGAAAAGAAAGGGAGGGTCTGGAAGGAGAGGCTTGCTGGAGGCCCTGACCTCTGGGCACCACAGAATGCTAGAGAAGGCCTTTGTCTCACCAAGCCCCAGCCAGCTCTGCATGAAAGTTTATTTTGTGTTTTCAGTGCGGTGGCTTGTTTGAATCAACCCATTGGCTTGGAAGGTCAAAGACGTGGTGAGTTTTATGTCCTGGTCAATATGACTAGCACAAGGGTGCCCAGGACAGGACCCCAGAAGAAGCAGGAGACCAGGACAAGGCCCTTCCGGGGCCTGTCTGCTGCCACTGGGGGCTCCCTCTCATGTCCTCCATGCTCTCCTAGGAGCCCAAGAGCTGGGCGACCTGTTTGCCTGAAGCCACCAGGTGCCCCCCACCAGAGCAGGCAGGCAGAGCCAGTCAATTGACACAAGCTATTTCATTTTAAGCCTTGCCCGATGCCCATGTGGGAAGCCAGGCCGGACCTGGAGAGGAACCTTGGGGTTTCCACAGGCCATGGAATTAGTGGTTTTGTCAAATAAAAAATAAAATTCAACTTAATAAGGGGAGACCTTATTCCACGGTTATCACAATAGGAGAGATGCTCTGATCACAAGGTCTGCAACAACTCAGCAGGGTGAGCAGCAAGGATTTCTTGCCCAGAAAGAGGGCAACAGGCTGGAAGAATGGGGGTGTGATGGGAGGGGCAGGTCAGAGGATGTTTTCCTGAGGCCATCCTGTGTGCCATGGGAGCCCCTCTGGCTCCTGGGTTACACATGAACTTTTTTTTTTTTTGGTCATTTATTAACTTGTTCTTCTGCATTTAAGAAATACCTACCTGGATCATTTTTCTTTTAATTAAGAAAATCAAGGTAATTTCTCTAAAAAGAGTCCAACCTCGTAGGTGAATGTGTGGCAAGCTTCCTGCAGCCTCCACTGTACTGGAAAGGATTAAGCGAAGCGACAAGCTCAGTGCTAGTTTCAGTTCATTAGCCATTTCTGCACATTCTTTTCATGTGAGCAAAATTCCAGATAAAAGTAACACAGTGATAGCTCTGAAGCCTGCGGTTGCTGGGGGCACAGCAGCACCATGGGCTCCTGCCAGCACTCCCTGATGGTTGCATGTGTTATGGGGAGCCCTATCTCCAGCCCCCCTGGAAAGAATGCCACCTGGAGCCAGAGTTAGTCCTGCTTCTCCCTCCACCTCTCAGAGTGAGTGCAGAAAGGAGGGGGCCCAGGCCCCCCGGAGGGTTCTGCAGGCTCCTGTCAGACAGTGAACTGTATGCCATCATTTCCAAAAGTTCACTCAGATATGTTTCCTTTTTGACCACAAAGCAAATTAGTAATCTCATTCATATCCTGTTGGAAGATACAAGATTCCATTTGTTTGGTTCCACCTCTCCTATTCCCTCTCCAGGCCGCTATTGTCAGAAAGAGGACTCCTCATCACACCTCCCCATGAGAACATCCATCCCCCTGATGCATCTCAGAGCTGGCTGCCCCGTACATGATGCCGTAACATGGTCCAGAAGACATTCCATCTGTGATGAGGTCCCTGTTAGCATCCTCACCTTCACCCTCCTTGGGCAGTTAGAAGCTGGTAGAGAGGCCTCAGGACTAGATGGAGAATCCTCAAAATTAAGAAATAATCACTGACCAGTCTAGACCAGCATCTGTAACTGGGCAGTCAGGAGGCCCTGGGTTAAGTCTCATTTGGGGGGAGCTCTGGGTCCCATCCGTCGAGTGCATGACTAATTGATGTCTGGATATCTCACAAGAGATTTATGACAGTCATGTGCCTGTTAATGCTGTAGTTCAAGTGCTAAGATTTGATTTTTTGTATGATTGAATTACTTTATTCAGTTTCTCTTTACAACAATGAAGATGATAATTAATGAATCTGAATTCTTGAAATCTGGTTTTTATATTATTACCTCTTTCCTATGAAGATACAAGACAGAATATTTATTGCCAATGATACAGTAAAACCTTAACTATGTGCACTATATTGATTGTCTAGTTCTATTATATTGTGATGCTTATCATCTCTTACATTTTATCAGCTAGATGACTGAGGCAATTTTCTTCTCATTTATGTGACGAGATTTTTATTATTCAGAATTACAACACAGAAATTGGAATGTTTATTTTGAATGAGATGCAATTTCTTCTTCCAGAATTTTTTTAGAATGTTTCATAACACATTTTAAATTCTAATTTGAAAAGAAATTTCTATGTCAGCAACTACCCTGTAGAGACACCTAAATTGGCATTGACAGAAAAAGAAAAAACAGATATAACTTTATCAGTTAGAAAAAATGTGAATGACAAAATTGTCATTCTTTTCCAGAAAGCAACACATGTAAATTTTTTTAAAAATAAAAGTAGTCATACTTATGTAATGAATCTTGAAATATACGGGGAAAAGATGAAGGAAAATAAATTATCTCAAATTCTACCAACCAGAGAGAATCAATCTTAACATATTGGTGTGTTTCCTTCCAGTCTTTCTTCTAGGAAATAAACTTATAATATTAGCTGTGCAATATACTACACAGGATTATGTCATAGTTCAGCAACTTTCCCCCAGAGGTGAAAATTTAGGTTGTTTGAAATATTTTGCTATTAAACGATAACACACCTTCTGGTGGGTATGCTGTGGTATACCCACCAGTGGGTATAACACTGTGATTTTAATTTGCTTTTCCCAGATGTCTAGGGAAACAGATATATGTCACACATTTATTGGACATTTTGATGGCCTCCTTTGTAAAGTATCTGCTCAAATGACTTGCTATTTTTCTGCTATGCTGTTTGTTTTATTAATTAATAGTATTTCTAAGTACATTACTTTGTATATGTTTCACAATAGTTTCTCTGGACATTACATTGTGTATATATTCCTTATCACAGCATACTGTCATTGATATCGTTTCTTTGTGCCAGATCTTTGTCACAGCATGAGAGATACTTAGTTGCAGCATGAGAACCCTTAGTTGGCAGCACTTGGGAACTAGTTTCCTGAACAGGGATCAAACCCAAGTCTCCTGCATTGCAGGTGCAGTCTTAGCCCACTGGACCACCAGGGAAGTCTCCATCCTTTTTTAAATTGTTGCAAAAGACACATAACATAAAATTTACTATCATCATGACTTTCCAGTGTGCAATAGTGTTAACTATATACATAATATCATTGTAGTGCAATAGATTGCTAGAACATTTTCATCTTGTAAAGCCAACTCTATACCCACCTAACAACTCTCTCTCCCCTCAACTCTACCAGCCCTTGGCAATCGCCATTCTACTCTCTGTTTCTGTGAGTTTGACTGTTTTAGATTCTGCATGTGAGATCATGCAGTATGTATCTTCCTGTGTCTGGCTAATTTCAGTCAACATAAGTCCTCAAGGTGCATTCATGGTGCAGCTTGTATCAAATTTTCCTTCTTTTTAAAGGCTAAATAATAGTCCATCAAAGTGTATGTGTGTGTGTGTATATATATATATATATAATATTTTCCTAATTAATTTATTGATCAATAGATATTTAGGTTATTTCCACTTCTTGGCTGTTGTGAACAATGCCAGAAAGACATGGGTGTACAAACGTCTTTTCCAGTTGTTGTCATTGTTCAGTTGCTCAGTCGTGTCCAATTCTTTGCAAGCCTATGGACTGCAGCACATCAGGCTTCCCTATCCTCCACTATCTCCCGGAGTTTACTCAAGTTCATGTCTACTGAGTCAGTGATGCTATCTAACCATCTCACCCTCAGCCACCCTTGTCTAGTTTTGCCTTCAATCTTTCCCTACATCAGGATCTTTTCAAACGAGTTATCTCTTTGCATCAGGTTCCAAAGGATTGTAGCTTCAGCGTCAGTGCTTCCAGTGAATATCCAGGGTTGATTTCCTTTACAATTGACTGATTTGATCTCCTTGCTGTCCAAGGGACTCTCAAGAGACTTCCCCAGCACCACAATTCAAAAGCATCAATTCTTCGGCATTCAGCTTCATTTATTGTACAACTCTCACATCCATACATGACTGCTGGAAAAACCATAGCTTTGACCATGAACTTTTGTTGGCAAAGTAATGTCTTTGCTTTTTATACACTGCCTAGGTTTGTCACCTTTCCTTCCAAGAAGCAAGCATCTTCTTGTTTCATAGCTGTAGTCACTATCCACAGTGATTTTGGAGCCCAAGAAAATAAAGTCTGTCACTGTTTCTATGTTTTCTCCATTTGCCATGAAGTGATGGGACCGGACGCCATGATCTTCATTTTTTGAATATTGAGTTTTAAGCCTGTTTTCACCTCTCCTCTTTCACCCTAATCAAGAGGTTCTTTTTCCCTCTTCACTTTCTGCCATTAGAGTGGTATCGTCTGCATATCTGAGGTTGTTGATATTTCTCCCAGCAGTCTTAATTCCAGCTTATGATTCATCCAGCCCAGCATTTCTCATGATGTACTTTGGTGAAGGTGAAGGTGAAGTTGCTCAGTCGTGTCCGACTCTTTGCGACCCCGTGGGCTGTAGCCTACCAGGCTCCTCCATCCATGGGATTCTCCAGGCAAGAATACTGGAGTGGGTTGCCATTTCCTTCTCCAGGGGATCTTCCCGACCCAGGGCTCGAACCCAGGTCTCCTGCATTGGAGGCAGACGCTTTAACCTCTGAGCCATATCAGTTAAATAAACAGAGCGACAATATACAGCCTTGTCGTACTGTTTTCCCAATTTTGAACCAGTCAGTTGTTCAATGTAAGGTTCTAATTGTTGCTTCTTGACCTGCATACATCTCTTCCAGATCCTACTTTAAATTCTTTTGAGTATATACTACAAATTGTATCATATGGTAATTCTATTTTAATTTTTGTGAGGCATCTTCATATTCTTTTCTATAGATGTTGTGTCATTTTACATTTCCACTAACAGTGGTCTAAGTGTAATTCAAATCCAATATGTCCTTATTGATTTTCTGTCTGGATGATCTATAAATTGTTGAAAGTGGGGGATTGAAGTCCTCCACTATTATTGTGTTGCTGTTTATTTCTGGCTTCAGATCTGTTAATATTTGCTTAATAAATTTAGGTGCTCTGATATTATATGTACATATATTTATAATCTATATGAACATTGCAATTTACAATTAGAATGAACACTTTACAGTGTTTTATTTTCTTGATGAATTTATCCCTTTATTATAATATAGTGAGCTTCTTTGTTTCTTTTTATACACTTAAAGTCTATTTTGTCTGATGTAAGTATAGCTATCCCTGCTCTCTTTCAGTTTACATTTGCATGAAAATCTTTCTCCATCCCTTCACTTTGAATCTATGTGTGTCCTTGAAACTGAAATGAATCTCTTGTAGGTAGCATAGATTTAGGTCTTGCTAGTTAATCCATTCAACCACCTTCTGTCTTTTGATTGGGGAATTTAATCTATTAATACATTTAAAGTAATTATTGTTAGGGAAGGACTTTCTAGTCCCTTCTTTTTGCTGCTTTCTGGCTTATCTGCAGTTACTTTGTTCCTTTCTTCCTCTCTTGTTGTTCTTTGTGAATTGATACTTTTTATGGTGGAATGATCTGATTTCTTCCTCTATATCTTTTGTGCATCTACTACACATCTTCACCTGCTTTGTGGTCACCACAAGGCTTACCTAAACATTTTATAGTTTTCACAATCAGTTTTAAATAACTAGCAACTTAGACTCCATTGCATACAAACTTTCTACACCTTCATTTCTCCTATTCACATTTTAAGTTTTTAATGGCAAAATTTACATCTTTTTATATTGTGTATCCATTAACGAATTACTGTAGCTATAGCTATTTTTAATACTTATATCTCTTTCTCTCCTGGACTGCAAACTTTCTTTTGAAAATTTTGCTGATAAACTTACAGGGGTTTCCCCATATGAGTCTTGTTTGTTTGTTTTCTCTTGCTGCTTTCAAAATTCTTTCTGTCTTTGACTTTTAGCAATTTTATTATAATGTGTCTAAGTTAAGTTTGAGTTAAATTTGTATGGGGCCTATGAATTTCATGAACCTGGATATCTATACCTTTCCCAGATTTGGAATTCTTGGATATTGTTTCTTTAAGTAAGTTTCATACCTATTTCTCTCTTCTTCGTCTCCTGGAATTCCCATCATGTGAATATTTTTTCACTTGATGGTATTTCATAATTCACATAAGCTTTCTTCACCCTTCTTCAATTTTTTTTTCTTTTTCTTTTCCCTCTGAATAATTTCAAATGACTTAACTTCAACTTTGCAGGTTTTTCTTCTATTTCATCAACTCTAATCCTGATGCTCTATATTGCATTTTATTTCATTCATTGTATTCTTTAGCTTCAGAATTTCTGTTCAGTTCTTTTCTTATTATTGCCATCTTTCTTTGGACTTCTCGTTTTGTTTATATATTGCTTTCTTGATTTCATTGCATTGTTTATCTGTGTTCTCTTCTAGCTTTACTTAAAACACTTGATTCATAGATTTCTTTAGGATCAAGACTGGAAAAATGTTGCATTCCTTCATTAATGTCAAGCTTCATTGATTTTTTTCATGTTTCTTGTGCTCTTATATTGATGTCTGAGTATGGATGGCCCAGTTACCTCTTCTGCATTTTATGGGCTGGTTTTGGGGGGAAGGATCCTTGCCTGTGGGTAGGCGTGAGGTCACTGGCTGGGCTGTGGTGCTTCCAAGTCTGGGGAGGATCTGGCAGTGTCCCCTCTGCAGCTGTCAGCTGAGGTCAGTGTCAGTGAGGACTGCAGCGATCCTCAGTAGTCAAGATGGCAGGTGTCTGCAGCAGCAAGAAGGCTGTTGGAGTCTTTCATAGCAATGGCTAATCTCTTACTCTCCCATAGGGTATGTTGTTACTAGCCTATCGTGGCAATGATGTGTGAGGCACAGAGGCTCATGAAGCAACCACAGAGCTGGGGACTGGAGTGAAAGAGCTCACAGAGCACCAGTGGCTCTGGGGTCCAGGATATTTACAGCCTTGGAGGGTGGCAGCCCAAACCCATGACGGCACAAGAGCAGCTGCCTCTGGGCAGAGGGATGCAGCAGCATACACGTGGCTGATACTGCTCTTGGATGATTCCTAGCCATCTGCAGGCATCCTAGCTAAGTCCATCTTCCCAGTGATCCCCTCTGTGCAGTCACTCTCCTTTTTTGTTCCACTGTTTTTTTGTGTTGTTTTTTTTGTTTGTTTTTATGTTAGGTTCTTAATGAGACTCTTGAGCCCCACCCGGAAGTCTCTTTTCACTTGTGGTTATCTGTCTAATTATTGTGTTTTGGGGAAGGGGACAAAGGTTGGTATCTCCTACTTTGCCATCATGCTCCTCTGTAATTGCTTCTTAAAGTATATTTGATGGCAGCTTGAAATCATTGTCGGTTAATTTTAACAACTCATTCATCTTTGTGTTGCCATCAGTTGGTATCTTTTCTCACTCAAGTTGTGATTTTTCTGGCTCTTGTTCTGATGAGTGATTTTTTTTTTTTTTTTTTTTTTTTTTCCTGGACATGTTGGAGATTATATGGTCCTACATAAATCTTCTATTTTTGCAGGCAGTCATCCTGTCCAGGTTTAGTATGTAGGTTCTGACCTACTTGTGTGGGCTTTAGTTTCAGAGCGCTTGCCAGGCTATTAAGAACTCCTTTGTTCTTCTGATTCTTCTTGAGCTTCTGCTGGCTCCCTGATACTGCTGCTGGCTGGGGTGGCGGGGGGAGCGCCTCCTTGGGCCACTCATGTCCTTGGGTACAGGTAGGATAAAGCGTTTCTATTGGCCTGTTCTCTGATCACCCAGTTTTAGTGGGCCCTTAACTCCACCCCTCCCAGTGGCACTGGGTGAAGGGACCATTTCCCTGCACCACTTTCTTTACCTAGGATAAGGTTCCTGAGACCCTGGGCATGGCCCAACATCTGCCACCACTGGACAGAGACCTAGAGAAGCCTGGATCTTCTGTTGCCAGGCAGAGGGCCAGGAGCCACTGGATCTGGGCAGATAATAGACACCAGGCCTTCTGGCATCACAGTACCAGCAGAGGGGACAGACTGCTACAGTCAGACCCACCCAGATTCTGGAGCTGCCGCTACTATAAACAGACCAGGCCACAGCTTTCAGCCAGTGTGGGGTTGGGATGGGCTGCACCCCCCATCTCCCCAGTTCTGGTGAAGCCTTTAAGAGGTACAGAAGCAACCACTTTAAGAACTTTTAATTTTCCTCGGTACACTGAAGAGCTTTGCAAACCCCATGGACTGTACCCCACCAGGCTTCTCTGTCCATGGGATTCTCCAGACAAGGATACTGAAGTGGATTGCCATTCCCTTCTCCAGAGGATCTTCCTGACCCAGGGATCAAACCCTGGTCTCCTGCATTGCAGGCAGATTCTTTACCATTTGAGCTACAGGGAAGTCCCCTTGAGACAGAAGAATAACATAATTGAACTTATATTTTATAAGGAACTTGTGGTAATAAAAATCTCTTGAAAAACAGAAATGCATGAATCCCTCCTTAAAATGATAAAATACAAACTTCATTTCTAAAGCTATTATTTTACTTTCAGATTTATTAGACATCCCCACTAAGGTCAGGATCAGTGCAAGTATGATCAGTTTCCCCACATTTTTTAACATTGTTCTGGAGGTATTGGTCAATACTATTAGACAAGAAAATACAGCTAGAGGCATAAGAATTGAAAATGAAGAAATAAACTTTATTTGCAAGTGCTCTATTAGTTTAAATGGGAATATCCTACATAATCAATGATAATGAATTCAGCAAGGTAGCAGGATATAAAGTGAAATTGAAAAATAGTATCTAAACCTTTTAAAAATTAATTCAAATAAATTAACCCAAAATAGATTCTAGAATTCAATGTCCTGTAAAACCATAGAATTTAAACAGGAGAAACATGGTGATCTAGGACAGGAGAAGATGAAGGTTTTTTATATGCCATCAAAAACAGGGTCCACAAAAGAAAGCAAAACAATCATTAAACTTCATCAAAATTAAAAAATACTTGCTCTTTAAATTACCCTCTTAAGAAGATATGGATAAGCTACAGATTTGGAGAAAATAACAACAAACTGTATACCTGAAAATGGACTCATATCTAGAACATATAAAGAACTTTTCAAAATGAAACAGTAAAAGAAATGAGCAAGCATCACCAAAGAGGGTATCAGATGACAAAAATGCACATGAAAATACATTCAATATTATTAGCCAATAGGGTAGGGAAAATTAAAATCATGATGAGATGGTTCACCACACACCTATTAGAACAGCTAAAAATAAAAATAATCATAACAATATCAAATGCTGATGAGGATTCAGAGTAACTGGATTTCTCACTCACCACTGGTAGGATGATAAATAGTATATCCACTCTGGAAATTCGTTTGGCAGGGTTTATTGCTTATTTCAAAATTAAGTGTACACTTACCATGCAAGCCAGTACTCACACTTTAGGGTATTTATCTGCTGTGTATTGAATGTTTGTGCTCCCCCAGAATTCATATGCTGAAATCCTAATCCCCAAGGAGATGATGCTGGGAGGAGGGCCTTTGGGAGCCTTTGGGAGCCTTAGGTGAGGAGGCTGGAGTCCTTGTGGATAGGATGAGTGCCCTTATTATAGAGAATCCAGAGGGGCCCTTGCCCCTTCCACCCCATCAGGACGCAGTGAGAAGATGCTGGCTATGGACCAGGAGAGGGCCTTCATGAGAACATGATTGTGCTGGCACCTTGATCTTGCACTTCCAGCCTCCATAACTGTAAGAAATATATTTCTGTTGTTTATAAGCCATCCAGTCTGTGGCATTTGGTTATAGCAGCCTGAACAGACTAAGACATTATCCCAAAGAAATGAAAACATGTCCACACAAAATTCTGTACACAGATGTTCATAGCAGCTCTTTTTGTCATACCCCAAATGGAAAACAACATAACTGTTTTTCAAAGGATGAGTGGTTAAACAAACTATGATACATCTATGCCACAGAATGTTCCTTCACACTGTAGCCAGTGAAGGATTGTTAAGCCCAGCAGCTTGTATGGATCTCAAGGGAATATGCTGAGTGAGAAAAGCCAATCTCAAAAAGTCACATATGGTATGATTCCATTTATGGAACAGTCTCTAAAGGACAAAAGCATGGAGATTAGTGGTTTCCAAGGAAGCAGGGTGGTGATCAGGAGATGAGTGTTACTATAAAAGATATCACAGGAATCTTTGTGTTGATGAATCTTTGTGTCTTGATTGTGATGGTGGTTTGACAAAATTGCTTAGAACTATACATGCACGCATACGCATACACACACACAATGAGTGCACAGAAAACTAAAATCTAAATCAGGTCTATGGATTGTAATAAGGTCAGTCACCCAGTTTTGATAGCGTGCTGTACTTAGGTAAGATGTGACCACTGGGCAAAAAATTCAAAATCTTTACATGTCCATATTCTTCAACTCAGAATTTCCTTGGGGCGTATTCCAAGAAAATCACAAAAGAGGTAAGCAAATCTTTGGGCTTCCCAAGTTGCTCAGTGGTAAAGAATCTGCCTGCTGATGCAGGAGATAAAAGAGACATGGGTTCAGTCCCTGGGTCAGGAAGGTCCACTGGACAGAGAAGGAAATGGCAACTCACTCCAGTATTCTTGCCTGGGAAATTCTGTGGACAGAAGAGCTGGGAGGGTTACAGCCCATGGGGAGGCAAAGAGTTGGACACAACCTAGCTACTGAGCAAGCACACAAGCAAATCTTTACACACATGAATACTCATTACTGCTTTCTTTTCATATATATGTATTATACACCAACATAGTTTATATGTCAATCCAGGAAACCCTTAGGAATGACAGGAAGATGTTAACCTAATTGAAATTATATAATTTCTTGAAATAATTCTTTTTTGACTGACTCATTGGTTTAATGTGGATTCATAAAAGAATTCTAATTATGAAACACTGTAAAAGAACAAAATTAGATAGACATTCTAGCTCTATCTTTTTTATTATGTTTTAGGGGTTACTGTACAGAATACAATATACATCCACAACTTATCCCGATATACCTTGAATTACTAGTAGACCATACATAATGTAACAACCTTACAACAGCAAAATCTTACTTAAAACCCTTCTGTCCTTTCTGCTATAGGTGTATGTTTTACTTTAAAACACTATAATCCCTAACATGTTATTATTTGTTTTTCCTTAAATAGTAAATTGATTTTAAACTTTTTAAAAGAAAGAAAACAGTCTTTTATATTTATCATCTTATTTATCATTTACATCTATCTTCCTTCCTGTTGATCTGAATTTCCACCCTGTATTTATTCTTTTCAGTCTGAAAGTCTTTTATCATTTCTTGTAGTGGATATCTGATGATGGAAAATTCTATCAACTTTGGTATACTGAAAGTGACTTTATTTTGCTTTCGTTTCTGAAAATCTCCGTATATAAATTCTGGGTTGTCATTTTTTTCTTGCCACTGTATTTCTGATGAGAAGTGAGTTGTTCTTATCATTACTCACCTCCCAGTAGGTAAAGTGTCTTTTTCCTCTAGCTGTTTTTAAGATTTTTATCTTTAGGTTCAGGAGTTCGTATTTGGTGTGTTTTCGTGTGAATTTGGCAAAGAGGAAGAGAGAAGTTTTTAAACTACTTAAGGGTTGTAGTGATTCTTGAATGAGTGAGCTGATGAACTTATTAGATTTGCTAAATTTTGTCAAATATATGCATTTTTTTGCATGTATAGACTCCATATAGACTCCATTTCCTCCCTCTTCTTCTAACTCTGAGACATCACTTCTATGTAAGGTAGACCCTGCGGCACAGTTCAACAAGTCACTGAAACTCCATTCATTTTGCAGGCTTCTTCATCTACGTGCTTCAGTTTTCTTCAAGATCACTGATCCTTTCTTCTGTTAAGCCAATCTAGTAAATTTTTGACTTGAGATATGGTATTGTTCAATTCTAGGATTTCCAATGGATTGTTTTCTACTTTTCAAATCTATCCTGAAATCCCACTCTGTTCATTCATTACACTCATATTGTCCCACGGACTTTGTGAGCAAAGTTACTGTAGGCATTTCAAATCCTTGATGCTGATCCCAGCATCAGCATCCTGTGTGGGTCTACATCTAATGACTTAGTTTTCTGGACTGTCCATCACCTTTGCTTGTTTCTTCACATATCTAGTATGTACCTCCTGTGCCACGGTCTCTTAATTTAGTGAGAACACTGGTTTCCTCTGACTGGAACTCCATTAAAATGAATTCATATTAGTGTGACAGAAACTTTATTTTAACTTCAATATCAACTTTTAAACTACATTTACAATAGCATGCACAATTATGTCAGATATTATATTTTCTATGAAATAAACTTTTTAAATCTTTGTGTTGATTCCATGAAGTCCATGAAAAAAAGAAACAGTTCATATTAACTAATTTTCTATTTAAAGAATCTAATGCCTACAAGAAAAACTGACATTATTTAACTGATTATAAAGTTCTTTTCCTGAAAATGGAGGCTACATATAACAGATATAGCTTTACTTTTGATATATGCAAAAAGTCCAGAAATAGAAGTGAAAAAATAATTTAGAATGACAGCCATTTGATCTAAAAAGGCATGCTTCTCAAAGTGATTTCTCAGCGCAGCTTCTGTCATTGTACATCTTAATTGTTCACCTTTGAGCACTATGTTCCTAAAATAACTACTAACTTTTGAAGCAAAAGCTAATATTTTCTCAGCAGATTTTCTTCTTTTGGAGGTTGGTGGTCTGGTGCCTCTGTGCATGTCAGAAGCCAGGCCAAGCTATTCACCTTTCAGATTTAATCAGAGTTTAAGTCAGAACTCTGCTTACCATACATTCACCTCACAGTGGCAGCCACTGGAGGCACACAGTGGTGGTCTACAAGGGTCATCTATTTTAATGGAGCACATATAGTCACTCGGTTTATTGAGTTTTTTTAGAGAGAGAGAAAACCAAATTTATTGTTGAATAAGCATTAGAGGATAACAGTGCATCACAAGCAATCCACTAGGAAATTACAAAGACAGGAAAAAGCCTAACTCCCTCGTCTATATGTCCAACCATATACACCCCCTGCATATGCATATTCAAGATCAATAACTAGTCATTGATTAGAATGAACGAGTCATTCAAGATCATAACTAGTCCTCAAGTGAGAGGAGTTGACAGTACCATTTCTTACAGAATCCTAATTTTACCTGTAGTTGGAGTGACTATCTGTGTTAGCTTGTTGGCTTTATTCAGAGGAAACTCAAACTTTTCATCTTTGTAACAAGAACTGTACAAAAAAGATCTTCATGACCCAGATAATCATGATGATGTGATCACTAATCTACAGCCAGACATCTTGGAATGTGAAGTCAAGTGGGCCTTAGAAAGCATCACTACGAACAAAGCTAGTGGAGGTAATGGAATTCCAGTTGAGCTGTTTCAAATCCTGAAAGACGTTGCTGTGAAAGTGCTGCACTCAATACGCCAGCAAATTTGGAAAACTCAGCAACGATGGATGTGTGTCTGAGTGAACTCCGAGAGATGGTGATGAACAGGGAGGCCTGGCGTGCTGCGATTCATGGGGTTGCACACGACTGAGCGACTGAACTGAACTGAACCATTTGCTGGGGTCTGCAATTCCATCACCATTTAAGGTTCAAGCCTCGAGTAACGACTCACCTAGTGCCCACAGCCATGGATCCAGCCATTCTTTTCTGTGGCACTAACTAGATTGAGAGGACAGGTCCACATAGGTTTCCCCAAGTTTGTGGGGTTGTTTCAGCATTAACAAAAGAGTTTATAAAGGCCCATTCTGTGATTCTCAGGTGCACTTCCATTTACTCCCATCTCTCTCTTCTGTCACAACGGATCACACCCACAGAGCTAGAGTTGTTCCATAATTGATTGTGTTCACTGCTGTTCATAACAGGCCACAAGCTTGTCATCTGGCATTAGTGCCAGCAGGGCTGGGGCGTCTCCCAAATGTGAGTCAGGCACCACCCACGCGTGCGCACGCCCAACAGACCTCACCCCCGAGGCGGCCGATGTCACCTTGCTCAGCAGGAACCTCCATCTCCAAGAGGTTTAAAAGTAGATATACATCTTTAATGGGGACATTAATACTTCATGAGCCTGTAACATTGCTGGAGAGCAGGGTTTTAGTCACTTCCCAAGACCAATTAAAATTCATGTGCAATTTATTGGGGGGAGTTTTTCTGGCTCATCATCCATTAATAACTAGTGGGACAGCTGTTTCACATGTGTGTGGTGGAGGAAAAGTGCTGTATAATCAATCAATCAGACCTAATGTTTATCACACTGTTTGATTTTCAGGTTTGGGAGTAGTTGTTAATTATCACAAATTTGGTAAAATTTGAAATGAGAATATTGGTTGTACAGGAAGTACAAATATAACCAGTAAGTGGTTCTCTGCTTTAGGAGGGTTCAGGCTGATGCTTTTGAGACTATTTTGGCAGCTGAGCATTACGAGAAGAGGCTGCTATTGACACCTGCATTAGGAATTCACATCCTCTTAAACAGACTGCACGAACTCCAACCCTGCCTAAAGGTACTCCTTGGAATAGAAATGTCAGAATTTTCTACGCCTGTCATAGGAGCAGTAACTCAAATTCATGTAAACTAAACAAACATCATTTAGCATTTACCATGACAGACCCAGTGCTGGCCTTGGGGATTCATGGAGATCAGGTATGATCCTGGACTTGGCTCACAATCTTGTTGGATCCAAGGAAGCACAAGGCTACACCATAGTGATGTGTGTGAGGAGGGGGTGGGGAAGGCATGAGTAAGGGAAGCTTCTAGAAAATAGGAGGGGGCACCACAAATGGAAGAATGAGGAGGAGGCCTGCAGGCACACAGGTGGGTGGGCAGTCCAGACAGTGAGAGAAGTATTTGCAAACTTAGCTATCTTAAACCTGTCTGAAATGGGTAGGTCCTGTTACTTGACAAAGCTGGGCTCTCCTCTTGGTGAGTGTTGAAGCAAAAGACACAACCAAGTCAAAGATAGGGAGAAGGAGGATAGATTACTTGCAGCAAGTAAGGGATCTTTCACAAAGTAGCATCTCCCAAATAGCAAAATTGAGGAAGTTATAAGCTAAGGGTTCGTGCATATTCTTGAAGGGGCTTGAGAAGACAATTCAGCATAGAATTGGGGCAAAGGGCAACAGGGTGCAAGCTTCAGTTGACTGAAATCACAAGAGTCAGAAAAGGTCAACACCATCATTCCCCACCAGTATGGGAGTCTCGGCATGAAGTTATCACCCTCCACCTGAGGAGGGTCCTAAGTTCCTGCAAAACTCAAAGATACATATCAGATTGTCAGGTATATCCCTTGAGGAGAACCTGGGACTCTGTTTCATCACTGAACTATTGTTTCTTGACTACTTTTCCTTTGTTCCTGCATTCCCTCGCTTCCCTTAAGATCATTAATTACTGAGCCCTGTTAAGGTCACCCACTGTAGTCAGGCTTAGATCACAGAACGGCTTAGGTCAAAATGACTTTTTTATGTTAAAAAAGCCATGACGGGTTCTCTTTTCCTAGGGACAACCCACCCTATCTGCTTACAGCCCCAGATGGGTGTAGGAAGGAATGAAGAGGGCAGAAACACAGCATGACCTGATCAAGGAAAGATAGGTTATAGAGAAACAAATGGAGGGCCATTCTCAAGTCATTCAGGCATTTGGGCCTCAGCCTGAGAGAAGGAGGTGAACGGTCAGCTGGAATGATATTTGCAGTGAAGCCTTTTCTTACAGATAAGCAAGCAGGGCCATAAACAGGATCCCTGGAGGAGGAAATGGAAACCCACTCCAATATTCTTGCCTGGAAAATTCCATGGACAGAGGAGCCTTGTGGGCTATAGTCCATGGGATTGAATAGAGTAGGACATGACTGAGCAACTGAGCAGGAACACACCCAGGAAGGACTTAGTGGGGAGGAAAGAGCCTCTTGTCTCCTGCTGCTCTTCTGACCCCTCCATCCAGGCTGCCCTGCAATTTGGGCAGCAGCCCGCCCATCCCTCCCCACCTGGCCCTCTATATTACAGTAAACTTTCTTTTCCTGGTGTTTAGAAAAATGATCCAAAACTCAGAACTAGCCAAGAGCTGTAACGGGTGTCTTTTCAGCATCATTTTGGGCATTGCCTATCAAGCCTGCCAGTGCTGGGGATGTTCTGATGCTTCTAGGTGTGTGACCCTTTGTCTGACTGCCTCTCCTCTTTCATTTAGGGCAGTCTATGAGAGCTGGACTGTGAAGAAGGCTGAGCGCCAAAGAATTGACGCTTTTGAACTGTGGTGTTGGAGAAGACTCTTGAGAGTCTCTTGGACTACAAGGAGATCCAACCAGTCCATTCTAAAGGAGATCAGTCCTGGGTGTTCATTGGAAGGGCTGATGCTGAGGCTGAAACTCCAATACTTTGGCCACCTCATGCAAAGAGTTGACTCATTGGAAAAGACTCTGATGCTGGGAGGGATCGGGGGCAGGAGAAGGGGATGACAGAGGATGAGATGGCTGGATGGCATCACCAACTCGATGGACATGAGTTTGAGTAAATTCTGGGAGTTGGTGATGGACAGGGAGGCCTAGTGTGCTGCGATTCATGGGGTCGCAAAGAGTCAGACATGAATGAGTGACTGAACTGAACTGAAATAATGACTCTTTAAGAATAGAGTCACATGACAGAGAACTGATGGAATGCAAATGACCCCGGCCCAATAGCAGAGTGAGCCACTTTCCCTGGAAAGAAAGGTAATTCCTATCACCGTTTATTACCTGATAGCATATTAAGCAGTTGTATCTCTTGGGAAATCCATTTCAGCATTTGTTTGGCTGAAAAACTCTCTAAGTGTCGTCTTCAAATTCTCTTTTGAGTCAGTATTAACATCTCATTAGTTCTTTCAACATTCAATGACTTAAATAAAATTGTTGACACAAGTTCATTTTGTATCTGTATGAGAATTGTGGGTTTGGGTTTATTTAATTAAGCTTGTACACTATCTGCTTGAATCCAAAGAAGGGAAACATTAAATTCCTTTATTTATTATTAAATTCCTGTTGCCATTACACACCTGCTTTGTTTAGCAATAGACACTTCTGTTTAGTGACATGCGTTAGCATGATGGACTCAGCTGTGACTCGGCTGGGAACCAGCTCCTAAGTCAGCAGGAAGAGTTAAAACACCCCCCATGATCTGACTTTGCCAGGACCCTGTGAGTTCTGCCCTCGAGAGTGTCAGCAAAGGGTAGTCTTTTCCTTGAACACACTTGATCCAGGCTTGACTAGTATCTCTCTCTCACTAAAAATGATGCTGCAGGAAACTTTCTCCCATTTTTCTCCCTGTACACATGTATGAGCATTTTTCTAACAAAGTAATTAGGTTTGAAAGTATTAGGTATGTGGATATCATCAGTGTTATTTTATATTTTATATTTATAAAATATTTTATATTTTATAACACAAGCTCCTTGTGTTAAATCATTAGAAGTGCCTTAAAGAACCACAGATCTCCCCCAGGGTCACTCCCTTCAGCTTTCTCCCCAAATGTAACCATTATCCTAACTTCTAATACAATAGATTAGTTGTACCTTTTTGTGAACTTTATAAAAATATTACTATGCATATGTACTCTTCTGTATTATGTCTTTCTCTCAACACTATGTTTATATGACACATTCTTGTGGATTGTAGCTTTAGTTTATTCACGTTTTATAGACTAATGTTAGGTAGTTAGAATAGGAAACAGGAGTCCAGAATGGCGGTGGCTAAAAGACAAGGAAGGGAAAAGCCCGCGAAAATGAAACAACGGATGGTCAAAGGAAGGTCCGAGGACCTGAGTGAGAACCTCAGATAGAACAAACAGCACTCCTGGCTAGCCCAGTTTACATAGGGCAGGCCCAGGGGCAGGAAAAAACATATAAAAAGAGGAGCCAAAGGGCTCTCTCTCTCTCGCACATGCATGCTGGTTCATGTCTCTGGGTCGGCATGCCCTCACGTCTGGAGGATGGATTCTCCTGCTATTTTCTAAATAAAATAGAGCTGTAACACTGATTTGTCTAAGAGCTATAACACAGTTTGTCCAAGACCTGAGAGCTGTGATGTGCCGAGAGCTTTAATGTCCGTCACTTCAAATCTTTGTTGTGACAAGACAGAATCGAGGAGCATACAGTCCCCTGACATTACTATATACTAGTAGTATACATTCTTTATCTACTACTATTCAATACTCTCTTCCAACAACACAAGAGAAGACTCTACACATGGACATCACCAGATGGCCAACACCGAAATCAGATTGATTATATTCTTTGCAGCCAAAGATGGAGAAGCTCTATACAATCAGCAAAAACAAGACCTGGAGCTGACTGTGGCTCAGATCATGAACTTCTTATTGCCAAATTCAGACTTAAGTTGAAGAAAGTGGGGAAAACCACTAGACCATTCAGGTATGACCTAAATCAAATCCCTTATGACTACACAGTGGAAGTGAGAAATAGATTTAAGGGACTAGATCTGACAGATAGAGTGCCTGATGAACTACAGATGGAGGTTCATGACAGGAGACAGGGATCAAGACCATCCCCAAGAAAAAGGAATGCAAAAAAACAAAATGGCTGTTTGAGGAGGCCTTACAAATAGCTGTGAAAAGAAGAAAAGTAAAAGCAAAGGAGAAAAGGAAAGATATAAGCATCTGAATGCAGATTTCCAAAGAATAGCAAGTAGAGATTAGAAAGCCTTGCTCAGCGATCAGTGCAAAGAAATAGAGGAAAACAATAGAATAGGAAAGACTAAAGATCTCTTCAGGAAAATTAGAGATACCAAGAGAACATTTCATGCAAAGATGGGCTCAATAAAGGACAGAAATGGTATGGACCTAACAGAAGCAGAAGATATTAAGAAGAGGTGGCAAGAATACACAGAAGAACTGTACAAAAAAGATCTTCACAGCTTCCTCCAGCCCAGCGTTTCTCATGATGTGCTCTGCATATAAGTTAAATAAGCAGGGTGACAATATACAGCCTTGACATACTCCTTTTCCTATTTGGAACCAGTCTGTTGTTCGATGTCCAGTTCTAACTGTTGCTTCCTGACCTGCATACAGATTTCTCAAGAAACAGGTGGTCTGGTATTCCCATCTCTTTCAGAATTTTCCAGTTTATTGTGATCCACACAGTCAAAGCCTTTGGCATAGTCAATAAAGCAGAAATAGATGCTTTTCTGGAACTCTTTTGCTTTTTCCATGATCCAGCAGATGTTGGCAATTTGATCTCTGGTTCCTCTGCCTTTTCTAAAACCAACTTGAACATCTGGAAGTTCACGGTTCATGTATTGCTGAAGCCTGGCTTGGAGGATTTTGAGCATTACTTTACTAGTGTGTGAGATGTGTCCAGTTGTGTGGTAGTTTGAGCATTCTTTGGTGTCAGCAAATTTGGAAAACCCAGCAGTGGCTACAGGACTGGAAAAGGTCAGTTTTCATTCCAATCCCAAAGAAAGGCAATACCAAATAATGATTTAATTTGCCAAGCAAATTTAAACAAATTACATTAATAATCATGTAGCAATATCTTCAGGAATTAAAGTGTAAAAAATAAGAACATCAGTGAGTGAAATTTGTTCAACTTAAAATGACAGATACCATAAAACATTCCTTCCTCAACTTTAAGCAATTTCAACTATGTGTACACACAGGAGATTTTTTGCTTCTATTCAGGAGATTTCTAGTAAATGGCTACTAAGAGAAATACAAATATGGAGAGCTTCATGTGATTCCCCCATAAAAACCAAAGAAAGGCCTTGAATGTTGAGATTAAAAAGGAATTTGAACTTTGATTCTGGTGGTGTGGTGGATCAACTACCCCAATGGACCTGCTTAACTGAATCAACTAAAACTGGTTAAAACATAAAGATGAAAAATAAAGATTACAAACAACAATAGCCTGTGAATAAAGTAAAGAATTCTAAAGTCCTTGAATTATTGAGGTAAAGAAATAGATATTGACTAATCTTCTGTAAAATTAAGTACACATTTTTTTAAATTTCATATTGGAGCATAGTTGACTTACAATATTGTGTTAGTTTCAGGTGTACAGCAAAGTGATTCAGCTATAGATAAACATGTATCAATCCTTTTTCAAATTCTTTTCCCATTTAGGTTATTATAGAACAGTCAGCAGAGCTCCCTGGGCTATACAGTAGGTCCCTGCTGGTTACTAGCACACTAGGAAAAGAGGCACAGAGCATTTTATCTGAAAACAAGTTTAAAAACATAGAATCTGAAAAAGACAAAGAAATTCAATGAAAAAGGTGGCAGGAGAGAAGGAAACAGAAAACATAACAAAGCAGACCATAAAACATACTTAATATGATAACAAAATTATATACAAATATAGTCTTAATCAGAATAAATGCAACTGGATATGCTATGCAGTTATAAGACAGAAATAAGACTGTGTCTTTTAAAATTCAGCCTACCAGTTCTCGACTTTATAGAGACACAACAAAAACTTCCAGACACAAAGATAGTCCTTAAGTTGATGGATGGAAAAAATGTGCACCAGACAAATACTAACCAGAAGCTAATGTAGCCATTTAAATACCAGGCAAATTAGCTTTTGATAAAAGGTTCATGTTAGCAAAATGATATAACCTCTCTAAGCTTGTAAGTGCCTGACAAAATAGCCTCAAATTGTACAAGGCAAAAATTGTCAGAAAACTAGGAACATTTGACAAATGCACTATCATAATGGAGAATTTAAACCACTTCTGTCAACAATAATAGGCAAATCAAGCAGACCAAAGTGTTAGTAGGAACACAGAAGTTTTAAACAACAAAATGAATAACTGAAACTAATGAACACTGATAAAGCACTGCAATCAACAATTAGACAACACATTCTTGTTAAGCACTTAGTATCGTCAATGGATTTCAAATGATCAACACCACTTTCTGACCACAGTTCAATTAAGTTAAAAACCAACATCAAAGGGAAGATGAGGAAAACACCACACATTTGGAAATAAAACCTCACACACAGTTAAAGTTTTCGTGGATAAAAGCAGAAATCATCATGGAAATGAGATAATACCGAGAACTGAAGATCAGTGAGATTACCACTTACAATAATCTGTGGGCTGCAGTGAAAATATTACTGAAGTGGATATTTATAGCCCCAAGTGCTGACTTGATATAGTTGAAAATGCACACATCCTAAAACAGTCATTTCATCACAGATCTAGACACACACATACTGCACCAGAAATCATGTGTAAGAAGCTTTAAGGAGACCAGGTTTCTTTCACAAACTCATGGTAGGTAACTGTGGTACATGCACAGTGACAGGCAAAATGCTTACCAATTTGCATGGTATCTTTCGTTCATTCAGTTCAGTTCAGTTCAGTTGCTCAGTCGTGCCCGACTCTTTGCAACCCCATGAATCGCAGCACTCCAGGCCTCCCTATTCATCACTAACTCACAGAGTTTACTCAAACTCGTGTCCGTCAAGTCGGTGATGCCATCCAGCCATCTCATCCTCTGTCGTCAAATTCCCTTATATTCTTTAGATAAAACAATATTGTTTTATATAAGTCCCTACCAAGGAATGTAAATTGGAGTACAAATTTTTTATCAACTCACTTTAATAATTTCTCATTTTTAAAATTCTTAATTGTGATAAAATGCATATAAAATTTACTATCTTAACCATTTTGAAACATACAGTTTGGTGGTGTTAAATTCATCCACATTGTTGTATAGCCATCACCATCATCCGTCTCCAGAACACTTTTCATCTTCCCAAACTGAAACCCTGTCCCCACTGAACATTAACTCTTCATCCCACCTCCCCCAGCCCCTGGCATCTGCCTTTCTTCTGCTTTCTGTCTCTATGAATCTGACTAAACTAAAGATCTCATACAAAAAAGATCTTAACAATATGGATAATCATGATGACGTGATCATTCACCTAGAGCCTGATATCCTGGAGTGCAAAGTCAAGTGGGCCTTAGGAAGCATCACTATGAACAAAGCTAGTGGAAGTGACAGAATTCAAGCTGAGCTATTTCAAATCCTAAAAGATGATGCTGTTAAAGTACTGCACTCAATATGTCAGAAAATTTGGAAAA
Organism: Cephalophus harveyi; assembly: GCA_006410635.1. NCBI lineage: Eukaryota > Metazoa > Chordata > Mammalia > Artiodactyla > Bovidae > Cephalophus > Cephalophus harveyi. The sequence continues at coordinate 73,727 of SJYT01060745.1, forward strand.
CACAGCAGTGGCCACAGGACTGGAAAAAGTTAGTTTTCATTTCAATCCGAAAGAAGGGCAATACCAAAGAATGTTCCAACTACCAAACAATTGCACTCATTTCACGTGCTAGCAAGGTCATGCTCAAAATCCTCCAAGCTAGGCTTCAACAGTACATGAACTAAGAACTTGAGATGTACAAGCTGGATTTAGAAAGAGCAGAGAAACCAGAGATCATATTGCAACATCCCCTGAATCATAGAAAAAGCAAGAGAGTTCCAGAAAAACATCAACTTCTGCTTCATTGACTACGCTAAAGCCCTTGACTGTGTGGATCACAACAAACTGAGGAAAATTCTTAAAGAGATGGGAATACCAGACAACATTACCTGCCTCTTGAGAAACCTGTATACAGGTCAAGAAGCAACAGTTAGAACTGGACGTGGAACAATGGACTGGTTCCAAATTAGGAAAGGAGTACATCAAGGTTGTATATTGTCACTCTGCTTATTTAATTTATATGCAAATTACATCATGCAAAATGCCAGGCTGGATAAAGCACAAGCTGGAATCAAGATTGCTGGGAGAAATGTTAATAACCTCAGATATGCAGATGACACCATCCTTATGGCAGAAAGCTAAGAGGAACTAACGAGTCTTTTGATAAAAGTGAAAGAGGAGAGTGAAAAAGTTGGCTTAAAACCCAACATTCAAAAAACTAAGATCATCACATCCAGTCCCATCACTTCATGGCAAATAGATGAGGGAACAATAGTGACAGACTTTATTTGGGGGAGGGGCTTCAAAATCACTGCAAATGGTGACTGCATCCATGAAATTAAAAAATGCTTGCTCCTCGGAAGAAAAGCTATGACAAACCTAGACGGTGTATTAAAAACAGAGACATTTCTTTGCCAGCAAATGTCCGTCTAGTCAAAGCTATGATTTTTCCAGTAGCCAAGTGCATGGATGTAAGAATTGGATCATAAAGAAGGTTGAGTGCCAAAGAATTGATGCTTTTGAACTGTGGTGTTAGAGAAGACTCTTGAGAGTCCCTTGGACTGCAAGGAGATCAAACCAAATTAAAGGAAATCAACCTTGAATATTCACTGAAAGGACTGATGCTGAAGCTGACACTCCGATACTTTGGCCATCTGATGAGAAGAGCCAACTCATTGGAAAAGACCCTGATGCTGGGAAAGATTAAAGTAGGAGGAGAAGGAAAAAAACAGAGAACAAGATGATTGAATGGCTTCACCAACTTGATGGACATGAGTTTGAGCAAGCTCCAGAAGTTGGTGAAGGACAGGGAAGCCTGGCGTGCTGCAGTCCAAGGGGTCACAAAGAGTCGGACATGACTGAGCAACTGAACTGAACTGAACTGAAGGACTTCATGAGAGTTAAATCATACACTATTTGTCCTTTAGTGATTTGCTTTGCTTTTTTGGTGGCTCAGACAATAAAGAATCCACCTGCACTGCAGGAGACCTGGGTTTGATCCCTGGATCGGAAAGATCCCCTGGAAAAGGGAATGAATACCCATTCCAATATTCTTGCCTGGGAAATCCCATAGACAGAGGAGCCTGGCAGGCTACAGTCCATGGGGTCACAAAGGGTCAGTCACAACTAAGCAACTAACATTTCACTTTTACTTCACTTTTTTCACTTAGTATAATGTTATCCATGTTGTAGCATATGTCAGAATTTCCTTCCTTTTTATAGTTGAATAATACTACACTGTATAGACCACATTCTATTTATCCATTTATCCTTTGATGGACACTTGGATTACTACATCTTTTGGCTATTAAAAATACTCTTCAAGACTATGCTTCCATTTCTTTTGGTTGTTGTTGCTATTTTTCAGTTGCTCAGTCGTGTCCGACTCTTTGCGACCCCATGGACTATAGCACAACAGGCTCCCCTGTCCTTCACCATTTCCGGGAGCTTGCTCAAGCTCATGTCCATTGAGTCGGTGATGCCATCCAATCATCTTGTCCTCTGTTGTCCCCTTCTACTCCTGCCTTCAATCTTTCCCAGCATCAGGGTCTGTTCTAATGAGTTGACTCTTCTCATCAGGTGATCAAAGTATTGGAGCTTCAGCTTCAGCATCAGTCCTTGATTCCAGTTTGTGCTTCATCCAGTCTGGCATTTTGCATGCTGTACTCTGCATATAAGTTAAAAAAGCAGGATATAGACCCAGAAGTGAGACGACTGGATCATATGATGATTCTAATTTTTTTTTTTTTTTTTTTTTGCTGCACCCCACAGCATGCAGTATCTTAGTTCCTTGATCAAGGATCAAACCTATGCCTTCTGCAGTAGATACACAGAGTCTTAGCCAACAGACCACCACAGAAGTCCTAGGTGACTCTGCTTTTAATTTTTTGAAGAATCACTACAGTGCTTCCCATTCCCAGTGACTGCCCCATTTCCCATTTCTACCAATGGTGGACAATTTTTGATAGTAGCCATTCTAACAGTATGAGGTGGTATCTAATGGCACAATCTGACTTGGGAGCTTCTATCCAGTGTTCACTAATTTCCTCATTAATTTGATGCTCATTGACTTATACTCACAAACAGAAGAAAATTTGTCATAATGAAATTTTTCATGGTGCTGCATCTTTTCTCTACTTCTGTTGCAAAATAACTATTTTTTAAAATGTAAGGCAAAGGCAACCCACTCCAGTACTTTGCCTGGAAATTCCCATGGATGGAAGAGCCTGGTGGGCTGCAGTCCATGAGGCTGCAAAGAGTCAGACATGACTGAGCAACTTCACTTTCACTTTTCACTTCATGCATTGGAGAAGGAAATGGCAACCCACTCCAGCAATCTTGCCTGGAGAATCCCGAGGATGGAGGAGTCTGGTAGGCTGCTGTCTACAGGGTAGCACAGAGTCGGACATGACTGAAGCAACTTAGCAGCAGCAGCAGCAGCAGTCCTTATAGAGTTGTGTGTGATGTTTGTATATCAATATATATTTAAATAGCTAAGTCTTGAATATCATTATTGAAACATAATATTTAATTAGCTTACTTTTGTTAGCTTTTATTAACTTCCAAACTCCAGATTTTGACAAATATCATGTAGACAAATCTTAGAATTCATTAAATGTAAATGCCTTAAATATTTATTGTATTTTTTCCTTTTTTTTTTCATTAAACAGAAAAAGTCTTTTCCTATAACTTATGAGATATTCATAAGTTGTTTTGAATTTGATTTTTGTTTGTTTTCAACTGTTTTTTGATTTGTAATCAAGTTGGTTTAAGCTATTTATGATACACAGCAGTAAAAGAAAATCTCCCTGGCCTTGGACAAGGTTGCTTCTCACACATTTGGTCCTCTGTGGGTTGAAGGCAGCTGACGTCAGGTCTTAGCCTGGGACCAAGGGCCCATCTTCATGCTGGATAACTGTCCTGCAGGGAACCGAGTCAACAGCTGCTACCACATCAGCTTGGAGGGTCCAAGAGGCAGGAAGTGTGTGAAAGAAGCAAGCCTGCTGGTAAGTACCGCAGGAGACCGTCCATGCCAGGTTACAAACAGACTCAGCCGCACAACCTGCTGCCCAGAGAATCAAATACAAGCAATGAGCAATACAGCACAGAAAGGACTAAGACAAATCCGGGGTACTGGTGAGCGTGGTGTGGGCAGGGAGTGACGGAACAGGAGAGCCTGGAGAGGCACAGGGCAGCTCCCACACCGCAGAATGAAAGAAGGCCGCAACAGCTATACCGAGGCCCACCCTCCAGTGTTCCCCACCCTCCTGTTTCAGAGTTGGCCCCGAAGGAGACTCATTTTATTGCTAGGGAATCTGGGCCTCTCCTGACACATCCAGTGAAAGGAGAGGTTAAGTAGATTACTGGGGATTCTGGGGATTCTCTTAGCTGTTGTCAGCAGCCCAGCGTAACCAAGGACCTACAGGAATAATAAACAAAAAGAAACTAAAAATTTCCTGAAGCCATGGCTTCACTAGTTAGGTTGGATTATGTTTAATTTTTTTGGAACTGTCTCTGTTGCTATAGAAATAAACAAGGAAGTCGAGACACATGACTGTGGCCTTTTGAAGCAGTCCAGCCCCTAGCTCATTCTGCAGCCGTCATCTCTGTGGGGTCTCCAGGGCACTGGTGCCCAGAACCACCCATGGGACCTAAAGGGGCCTGGGTCCTTTGGTCTGTCTCCACGTTACAGGGCAGTGCCAGCTGCACATGTGGTGGTCAGGAGCACCAGCCTGCACCCAGTTTAGGATGGTGACCAGGAGTTAACCCACCTCTTTCTCTCCCTGTGTGGCCTGGGCAGGACCTCAGTTTTCTATTTCTGCAAAGCAGCTGTGATGTCATCCTTGCCTGGAGGTGAGGCCTGGATGAAGGGTGGACAGGAAGCCCAGCTGAAGTCTTTGTGGGCCTCTTCCCATAGCTCATGACACCCCATGTCCCCACACTCAGTGAGGACATCCTCCACATTCCTGGCATCCACACCCCAGCCAAGTGCACCATGCCCTGTCCAGGGCCCTGGATAGACCTCACACCTACACACCTGCCTGGAATGCGTGTGCCCAAGCACATACCATCAGTACTCACCTCTGTCCCATCAGACACTAACAGCCAAGATCTGCTGGGGAGGGGTTGGAAGTGGTTTGCATGTTATGTCAAGAGATATAAAGGAGGGTATGTGGGCAAAGCGGGGTCAGCTGAACTCAACCCCCAGCGCCAGGCCCCTCCACCTGGTCTCCCAGGACAGCACCATCTTGGCCATCACCGGCCTTCCCTGTGGAGACACTTGGACACTGTGTTCTGAGATACAGGAGCTGCCCCATCCTGAGATACAGTGACGTGTACGGGATCTGTGGGGTGGCAAGGGCGGCAGGCAAAGGGGCACACACTTGTTTGCAAAGGAGTGCAAGGAGGAGCCTTCAAGGTGGTGAGGGTGGAGAAGGCTGTGTGCACAGGGCTGAGAGGGCAGAGCTAAAGGCCCCATGGAGTCCCAGGCTCCAGAGGCAGAAACTGTAGCCCCTGAGCTGGTCGGGCCTCATGCAACCTCTGAGGAGCTGAGAGCCCTCTGCATCGAGAGTCTCCTGTAGAGGTCAGGACTCTGTCCATTTTGAAATCTCAAAATGTGCTTAAAATGGGATGTCAAACAAGTCAGCATGAGGAAATGTGAGGAGGGTGCTTTAGGAAACCACCTCTTCCCCAGAGGTCATAGGTGCAGCCCCTCAGCGGAAGGTCCCCACCCGTGGGCCATCAGGGAATCTGAAGTGTATGGCCACGCGATGTGTTCACGTATGTATATGTGTGTCGTGGATGCATGTGTCTACACCTGAATGTGCACATGGGGACAAGATGCCCCATTCCAACCCACCACCTCATCAGCACCCACAGACGCACCTGCTAGGACCAGCGTCAGCTCCCCCGAGTGTCCCCGCTCTGACACCCAAAGCCGCCCTCTGCTTTCTCGACGGCTTCCATGACCAGAAATGAAAGGATCCCTTGCTTCTCGGTTGGAAGTTCGCTGAGGAGAGAAAGACTGAGCCAAAAGATATTTTAAACATCAGAGACACAGGCTGAGACACCCCCGTGCTCCTCCCATGCCTAGAAACGCACGAGGTGCGTGGTGGGAATTCATCCATCACCAAACCTACACGAAATACACATTCCAAACTTTGCGAATTTCTCCAAAATCTGAAAAAAGGGGAATGATTCAATGGCTTGATTTCTTTTCTTTTCTCTGGTACATCAGTACAGTGTCTGCTTCTGGGCCTTGCAAGTGCTGGCCAGACTCCACTCTGTGAAATGAGTGTGAGTGGCCATGTGTCGCTTGGCTGGGGGAGGGGAGGGGAAGGGAGGGGAGGGG
>SJYT01060745.1:79653-159085 GCA_006410635.1 Cephalophus harveyi
AGACCCCTGCCCAGCTCCCAAGCCCTGGATGCCGCCTCTACCTGCCCCACACTCCCCGCTCCCCCCAGCCCTCTCTGCACCCCCACCATCAGGCTCCACTCCGGGCCATGGTCTCCCTGCCTCCCTGTCTCCATTCCTGCCCTCAAGGCAACCAGAGGGGAGGTCTCAGTCCCCTGCCTCTTGTCTGTGTGGCAGAGCTGCCAGGACTATTGCCGCTGCAAACTACACAACCCACCCCAACAGGCTGAAACCCTGAGGACCAGGTCGGGCCCCAGGCTAGAATTCACAGCCCCAGGGTGGGATCCACTGAGGCCGGTTCACAGCAAGGCTGCCAGCAGCACAGCAGGGCCGCTGCCCTTGTCCTGCAGAGGACACACAGCCTATTTCTGCTGTCCCTTCAAAACAGGGAAATGCCCTCACACTCTTTGGCCCCAACCAGGTCATGAGGCCATTGCTGAGCCATCACTGTCCCTGGAAGGCTGAGCATTGGCAGTCTGGGGCTGGGTTTCTGAGTGCTGCCCCGGAGGGTGTGGGTGTGGGCTGATGTGAGAGGGGAGCTATCGTGACTCACCCCTGAGGGGTGAGCCCCAGGAGGGGAGCAGCGGGGGAGGCGGGCAGAACAGGCAGGAAGGGGCCCTGTGGCCACAGGATGGCTCACCGTAGCCTCCTCTTAACTCAGTTCTCCCTAAGAGCCTGAGGACCGGACACGTGTGCCCAGTTCATGCTGTGTTAACAAAAGCCCGGGGAGGCAGGACTGCTCTCGTGGTAGCCCCAGGGGCCACAGCTCCCGTCTGTGCCTCTGTGTGAGCCCCTCCAGTGGTGGCTCTGGGCACGGCTGTATGCCTTCGCTCCACCTTCATAAGCAAGACACCCTCAGCTGGGAGACTAAACGCTTATTCTCTCACAGTCCCAGAGGCTGTACATCCCGGCTGCAGCGGGGTCAGGGTCTGGTGGCAGCTCTCTTCCTGAGTGCAGACAGCCGCCTTCTCCCTGTGTCTTCACATGGCAGACAGGGAGCTCTGCTCGCTTCCTCTTCTTCTTCTTTTTTTTTAAACTAATTTTATTTACTTATTTATATATTTCTGGCTGTGCTGGGTCTTCACTGCTGCACAGGCTTTCTCTAGTTGCAGTGAGCGGGGCTACTCTTTGTTGTGGTATTTGGTCTTCTCATTACAGTGGCTTCTCCTGTTGCAGAGCACAGGCTCTAGGCACGTGGGCTCAGTAGTTGGGGCACGTGGGCTCAGTAGTTGGGGCACGTGGGCTCAGTAGCTGGGGCACGTGGGCTCAGTAGCTGGGGCACGTGGGCGCAGTAGCTGGGGCATGTGGGCTCAGTAGTTGGGGCACGTGGGCTCAGTATTTACAGTTTCCAGGCTCTGAAGCACAGGCTCAATAGTTGAGGCTCACAGGCTTAGTTGCTCCAAGGCATGTGGGATCTTCACAGAGCAGGGATCAAATCCTGAGTTGGCAGAAGGATTCTTTACCACTGAGCCACCAGGGAAGCCCTCTTCCTCTTCTTATAAGGACTAATCCTATCCTGGGGGCCTCACATTCATGACCTCATCAAACCTGACCTGCCCTCCCAAAGACCCCATCTCCAAATATCATCACAAAGTGGGGGTTTCAGATGTCAACATTTGAATTTTGGAGGGACACAAACGTTCAGTCCATGACAGCATATGATCACTTTGGCCACTGGGACATCTTGGGTGTGAGGCAGGCAAGTCTTTGATAAGCACCTGCTTACCTGGAATCCTGGGATCCCTGTGCCATGAAGAAGCCCAGTGTACCAGTCAGCTAGGGCTGCCGTAACAAACCACAGCCTAGGCCACACCCTAGGACAACAGAGATTTGTCCTCACAGTCCTGGAGGCTGGAAGTCCAAGACCAAGGTGTAGCCAGGACCAGTTTCTCCTGAGGCCTCTCTCCTGGGCTTGGCCATCTTCCCTCTGTGTTCTCCATGGTCAAGCCTCTGTGCATTTCTATGTCGTAATCTCTTCTTATAAAGATACCAGTTCTATTGGGATTAGGGTCCACTCAAATGACCACATTTTACCTAAATCGTATTTTGAAAGACCCTATCTCCATATGCAGTTACTTTCTGAGGTCCTGCAGGTTGTGGCTTCAACACATGCATTTGAGAGATTTAATTCAGCTGCAACACCCAGTCTAAGCCATATCTCCTGGAATACCATGTGGATAGAAAGGCTCAGCCCTCCCAACTGCTCTTGGCCCCCAGCTGACCTGTAGTTACAGGAGTGCCCTCCTATTGCTGTTGTTCAGTCACTTAGTCATGTCCGACTCTTTGCAACCCCATGGACTGCAGCACGCCAGGCTCCTCTGTTCATGGGATTCTCCAGGCAAGAATACCAGAGTGGGTTGCAAGGCCTCCTTCAGGGGATCACCATGCTGGGGTGGGGCCGCCCAGAGTCTCTGTGCATAGCATCTGGAATTGTACACGGGCCATCTTGGCCACTGGCACGGTGGGCAGTCAAGGCGCAGCCTGAATGTTTACCTCCCTGTCTAGGTGTGGTAGAGGAGTCCTCGTGGCCCTCTGTCCACCAGGACGTGGCTTTGGGTCTTAGCTAAGAGCCTTGCTTGCTTGGTCAATCTGCTAATGGACCACAGTTCAAGGAGTATACACAACAGATATTTACCATCGCGTAGTTCTGTACACTGCAAATCCAGGGTAAAGGCATTGGCAGGGCTGGTTTCTCCCGAGGCTTCTCTCCTTGGTGCGTAGATGACCATCCTCTCCTTGTGTCTTCACAGCAGTGTCCCTCTGTGCATATCTGTGTCCTGATCTCTTCTTATGAGGACACAGTCATATTCAATTAGTGAGTGAAGTCGTGAGTGAAGTCGCTCAGTCATGTCTGACTCTTTGCAACCCCATGGACTGTAGCCCACCAAGCTCCTCTCTCCATGGGATTCTCCAGGCAAGAATACTGGAGTAGGGTGCCATTTCCTTCTCCAGGGGATCTTCCCAACCCAGGGATTGAACCCAGGTCTCCCGCATTGCAGGCAGACGCTTTAACCTCTGAGCCCCCAGGGCCCACCCTAATAACTCCCTTTTAACTTAATTATCTTTTTAAAGACCTGATCTTTGAAGAGTCCCATTCTGAGGTCTGGGGGGTTAGACTTCAGCATGTGAACCTGGGGGGCACAATTTGACCCATAACATTTTCATGAGTTTCTCTGACCCCCACAAGAAGTCAGGGCACATATGGGATGGGCACTATTCCCCATTTTACAGATGAAGTGACTAGGATGAGAGACAATGAAGTCTGCCTACCAGCACAGAGGCAGGAGGATCAGGGAGAGGCCATCCAGCCTTCCATCTCCTTTCCTGCTTGTTGCCCGAAAATCAAGGCTGAGAAGAGCACAGAGGAAACACCTTGACAACACAGACAATGCACAGCTGTCTGTGACCCTCCCTAGAAGGTGCTGTCTGGCAGGAAACAGGGTGGGAGGGCATGGAGAGGCATGGTAGAGTGCGGCTGGACATTCCCGAGAGATGAGGCCTTCCTTAGTGACCACAGCTCTGCACACGCCCATTTCTGCACATCTAAAATCACAGTGATCTGAATGTCAACATTCCGCTTCTCTCACTATTTACATTTTCAAAAATTAAGCCAAATCACAACTGGCAGGCATTCTCTGAGGGTATCTACCCACCCACACAGGTCCTGTGAGCCTTGACAAACATGCAAGCCGCAGTCTGAGTTTGTAAGCAACTGAACAAAGTCACTTACAAATAAAAATATGGACCTTCTTGGGTTTAAGCAGCCATATTAGGGAAAGTCCAGGAGGTAACCGAGTATGCTATTAACAGAAAATCACTCTCGGACAGCACCAGACAGGTGATGCTCCAGACTTGGCCCACGCGGCTTGGCAGGTGCCCTGGGCAATCACCACCACCTGCCTGGTCCTCCAGGCTGCCCCTTCCTCTGCCACCTGCCCCCGGTCCCACCAGACTACCACACTTCTCTGAGAGGTCTGCCCTCAATCACAGGCATCTATCTGGACTTACCCTGTTTTCTAACCCTCCTGACAATTTTACCCAACGAAGATGACAGCAAAAGAGACGACAATCAATGAGACGGGGTGGCCAAGTCAGATCCCACATCAGAGGTACTAAATCAAAAGCAAATTGAGACATATCTTTGCATTTAGTGAGTCTTAAAATTTTTGCGTGCCAAGTTGAAGGCGCAATCTCTGATGCTAACATCTCACAAGAATCCATCTGTGTGCTCAACTGATCTTGGAGGAACAAGCTGGTCTTTTTCTGAGGTTGCTTTATATGGACCATGCTGTTCCTTGGTGAGGCAGCACCCACCTCTGCAGGCTCATGCTGAGTAATGTGTGGTTGTGATCCTTCTAGAACCTCTTACCCAAGAGCAAAATGGCCTTGCCGATTTGTTGTCTTTTCAAGTTATTTCTGTCTCTTCCCTGTATGGACTTCCCCCATGGCTCAGCAGTAACAAATCCTGCAATGCAGGAGACCCAGGAGACATGAGTTTGATCCCTGGGTCAGGAAGATCCCCTGGAGAAGGGAATGGCAACCCGCGCCAGTGTTCTTGCCTGGAAAATCCCATCGACAGAGAAGCCTGGCAGGCTACAGTCCATGGAGTTGCAGAATTGGACATAGTGACTAAGCACATCTATGTCACGTCCTTCCCTGTATGGTTTCTTTGATTCCAAAAATGGGTCTGCACACAGACCAGAAAAGTACAAACCCTGGCAATGAGTTCAAGTTCCAGGGCAGTGTTCAGATTCTCTGAGCTTCAGTTATTTCATCTCTGAATAGCGACAGGGGTAATGGTGCCTATTTTGATAAATTGAAGGAACATAGCCCAGCACACCCATACCTGAAGACTTCCCATTCCATTCTTCTTGCCTTATCATTTACCATTTTTTAAAGAGGTGGTGGCTACCCTCATCTCCTCTCACCCCACAGTGAGCAAAATCGTGATGGGGCCCCAATAAGGAGCAAAGAGCAAACAAAAGAACGAAGACTGGCAGGGGCGCCATCAGCGCTGAGCTCCAGGAAGCCCCTCTGGCCGCAACACAAAGGGCTGGGAGGCAGAGATGCTGAGACACGCTTGTTTTGCTGAAGGCAGAGCCCGGGGTGGGACGGGAGGGCTGGGGAGGCAGGACGGCTCCCAGCCTGCTGGCTGTCTGTATGAGACTGCATCTCCATGAACTGGGAAGGAAGGAAGGTTTGGAGGAGACGATGGAGGGATGCCAAGCCAAATGCACCCACCATCTGGAGCCGCAGCTATTCTGGGCCCTGAGCTTCAGAGTGGAGCAGGGTGTTCCCAGAGCCAGGGGAGAGAAGGTGCTGGAGGAGAGGAAGGGAGGGGGTGGAGGACTGTCTGTATGAGACTGCATCTCCATGAACTGGGAAGGAAGGAAGGTTTGGAGGAGACGATGGAGGGATGCCAAGCCAAATGCACCCACCATCTGGAGCCGCAGCTATTCTGGGCCCTGAGCTTCAGAGTGGAGCAGGGTGTTCCCAGAGCCAGGGGAGAGAAGGTGCTGGAGGAGAGGAAGGGAGGGGGTGGAGGGCAGGGGCTTCCCAGGGCTGGAAGCGGATTCAAGTGATGGAAAGATAAGCAGCATTTGTCCCCTTCTGCCAGGTGTCCTGGGGACAGAGGAGCCTAGTAGGCTGCCATCTATGGGGTCGCACAGACTTGGACACAACTGAAGCGACTTAGCAGCAGCAGCAGCGGCCAGGTGTCCTGGTGTAACCATCAGCCAAGCCACCCAGAGCTGAGTGGGATCCACAGCCACTGAACCCAGAATCCCAGAGTCCACTGGGTCAGAGAGCAGAGTGTGGCCTCTTCGCGTGTCCCTATGGGAGGGGGTGCCCACTCCACCTCCTGCTTTGGTGGGTCGAGTTTTGCTCTTTAGATGGAAACTGGCGATGCTGCTCTGCCTTTTCAGTCTGTGGAGGTCGCATCACATGGCCCTCACCAGGGCCAGCCCTTGAAGACGGAGGGGATGCCATGTCTGCATTTCTCAACCACACCCCTCGGCCCCAGCCTCCCAGGTGCCCCTGCGACATGCACAGTCCATGTGCTGAGTGCTGACCCCCAGACTCATTACCATGTCCCCAGGTCCCAGGGCTGCAGCTATGTCTCCACCCCCAGACCCTGCCCTTGTGCGTTTTGGGAGCTTTAACCCAAAAGTGAAAGTGAAGTGAAAGTGAAAGTCGCTCAGTCGCATCTGACTCTTTGTGACCCCATGGACTATACAGTCCATGGAATTCTTCAGGCCAGAATACTGGAGTGTGTAGCCTTTCCCTTCTCCAGGGGGTCTTCCCCACCCAGGGATCAAACCCAGGTCTCCTGCATTGCAGGCAGATTCTTTACCAGCCGAGCCGCCAGGGAAGCCCCAAAACAGAGCCCAATAGGTGTCCTCCTTGTCCCACCTCAGTGCCTGCCTTCTGATCACCGCAGACCATAAAAGCAACTAAATGGACCTGACACCTTCTGCAAAATGGCAGATTCGAAAGAGCTTTTTTAAAAAAGCTTTAAATAAATGACAAAAGCAAGAACAACCTAAAAACTCATCATGAATGATGTAAGAAGTTTACATTCCATCTCTATTGAGAATGAAATACAGAAAATTATTGCTTTCAGTAATGAAACATCAGTCTCTCACTTTCAAATCTTCATTAAAGTCTCAAAATCCCCCAAATACTTTATTTCAGCACTGTGTCAAGGGCTTTCTCTGGATAAGAAAACTTCCAGAAAGATGCCCATTCTGTCTAAACCAATATAGGGTTTTAGTGCAATGCCATCCCAATGGCATTTATTTCTACTAAACAATAGATTCTAAAATTTATCTGAAAAAATAATGACATGGTAAGAAACTTTTTAATATGAAAATTGATGAGGGAGCTACTCTTTTGAGATAACTAAATGATTCAGGGGGGGAAAAAAGAACATTATTTTAAAAAGAAAACTCACATGAAGATTCTCAACTAACTCCCTAGATGGGAACTTCCAGCTCATCCAAGTACTTGTGCTTTAGGAACAAGGCTCATCCCACCCCTGCCTGGTAGGCTGATCTCTCTACCACGTGAGCAAGGCTTAGGGAGAAGCCTTCCTGAGTCATATTCCCACCCCCATTCTGAGGAGGGAGGACACTGGTCATTGGTGCACTGGTTGCACCAATCACTGTTATTTCAATGGTATTTAAGTGCGTTTCCACGGGCTCTCACACCATGTTGGATGCCGGGCAGCAGGCCTCACGGGACTGGGCTGTAGGAGAGCATGGGGAGGGGCGGAGTTCAGGTTCGGACAAGCCCTGTTTGGCTCTGCTTCCACCACAGCCTTATGTTAACTACAAATTGGTACTTGCCATGGGTGCTTGCCAACTACCTCTACAAGGATTAAATCATGTGCAGCTGCTGACTTTCAATGCCCCCTGAAAGAAGCTCAGGGTGAAGAGCAGAAGGAGGCACTCTGGGCTCTGGGAAAACTGGCAGAACAACTTCTTCAGATACTAGATATTTTCAGGAACTGATTTTATGAGCCCAATTCTTGTATCTCCTCATATATAGAAAAGCACCAAAATCCTTTGTGGTGACAACTGCTCCTTGTGACAAGCAGAAACCTTCTAGAAAAATATGTGCCTGATTGCATGTACTCCTTCACAAAAATCACAGACATACTGACCTCCCCACTACCTCTCTGGAGCAGTTTCTCAGAGCTATCTGAGATGCTGTCTCCCAGGCTGTAGTCTTCGCACAACTCTCTCATTGCCCTTATTTTTTCAAGTTGACACCTACCTGAAACTGGGTTTACTCTGCTCTACAGTGGAGACTATAACAGCACCTACCTCAGGCTAAGGGAATTATATCTCACAAGAATCTTATAGGTGAGGCTGGTGTATAGCCTGTTGAGGGGTGCAGGTAAAGTTCCCAGATCGGTCACATTGGCTAGGGGGTCTCAATACAGAAGGAGCAAACTATGTCACTACCACCAGCAGCATTTACCATTAGGCACACCTTATCATATGTGGGTCTGTTTTCTGTGTTAAAGCAAATAACACCCACAAACACTTAGAACACTCTGAGCCCACTAGAGGGCTGAGGTTCACCAGGCAACCAAGTGACCTGAGCAGGGTTTCACCAAACTATTTCACCTTTGGTGGCATCGCTCAGTCATGTCCAACTCTTTGCGATCCCATGGGCAGTAGCCCACCAGGCTCCCCTATCCATGGGGTTCTTCAGGTAAGAACACTGGAGAGGGTTGCCATTCCCTTCTCCAGGGCATCTTCCTGACCCAGGGATCAAACCCAGGTCTCCTGCATTGCAGACAGGTTCTTTACCAGCTGAGCCACCAGAGAAGCCCAGGGTGGCTGCCAAAACACAGATTAGGAGAGCACAGCTGACTTAATGAGTCTTTCAGGCTGAGTGTGGGAAGGTGGGTCAGAATCCCTGGAGGCCCAGGCACATGGGCCTCCACACCCACATGCCATCCAACTCAAGGACCCCCATTGGGTGATCCTGAGAAAAGCAGAGGGCAGGCAATGCCCCCAGGGGAGCCCGGCTGGGGCACAGGTGTGCGGAGCCGGCTGGGCTGACAGGTGCTCTGGTAGCCTGAGGAGACGGTCTAGGACTCCAGGCCCTGCAGGAAGACCAGGTGGTGGCCAACTGCCAGTGAAGACAGACATGAAATCTGACCCCTTTTCCGATGCCAGAAAAGGTTTAGTTGGGGGAGAGGAAAGACACCCACCTGTGCCCCTGCACCTGCAGTGAGGCCAGGTTAAACCACCTGCCCGTGGCATGCCAGGGTACTGCACTGGTACAAGACAGCATCCAGGCACAGGGGAGGAGGCAGGAGTCATGCCTGCTCTCCAGACCTGCTCGTGAGGGAGACAACCCTGCCACAAGGGGTGCTGGCCAGGCCCACCCAGAAACCCTCACGTCACGACCCCCCAGCACCGGCAACAGCAACTGTGCGCTGAGCAAAAGCAGCAGTGCCTGCTGGCATAGCTGGTTTGGACAGAGCAGGGCAGTGCCTCCCACGACGGGAGCCAAGCGAGCTTCCCACAGGGCAGGCAGGTGAGACATCGGCACAGGGAACCACAGGCTTGCCTGAGGCCACCGTTTCCTGGCATTCAGGGGACAAGGTGGCTCACTGGCTGGAGGGAAAGTGGAATGGGGGAGAGGGTCACAGGCATGGGCAAGGCAGAGCGAGCATCTCATGGCACCCAAGGACATGTGGGCAGTTCACCTGCTGTCTGAAGCAGTGGGTACATGTAGCCTTGCACCTGGATGACTTCCTGGGCAGCTCCTGCCCAGTGTAGCTGGTGAGCAGAAGGGAATGGTGGGTCACCAGGCACTGAGTGCCCCCCGCCCACCTCGTGAGGACCAGCCGGCCAGGCCCAGCCCGCCGCCTTCACCAGAGTATCAGCGGGGCCACGTCTTTGTGTCCTGCCTCTTCACCCAATGCCACCTCCTTTCATATCGGTTCATTCACAGTCCAGCTCCAAGGCTCTTCCCCTTTCCCACCCTTAAAACAAAACTCCTCCTCATCTCTGAGCTCCCCCTGCCCGGCAGGTTTGAGCATCCCTCCATTACCACTGTGTGTGCATACAGTCAACCTCCTACATTAAATATGGTGCCTCCAGTAAACTCAGGTGAGGGCAGCACCAGGCAGAGAGCCAGCCCCTCTGACCCAGATGCTGCTGGGCTGAGAGGTGGCCAAGGTGAACGGCATGGCTAAGGCCTATGCAGGCCAAGCCACAAGTCAGGAGGACCGCGGAGTGTCATGCTTGCTGCAATGAAAATGGATTAAAGGGACATTCTCCACCTATGCAACAGAAGTGCAGGGTCTTCCCTGTTGCCTAGGTTTTTAAATGAAGATGGAAGCCAGTTTGGGGATCCAGGAAAACCCAAGAGACCGCTCAGGGCATTCTCACAGCTGGAAAGTAATTGAAACACTTTTCAATTAGGCCAGAATGTCCGGTCTGGAAATAGTGTGTGCTTTCAAAAGTAAAACATATCTGCTGCAGATCTCATTTGTGAGGAAGGCTTCTCAGCATCCCTGCTCTGTGCTGCGGATGGGACTTCATGGAAGACCGACTGGAGTCTCTCACAGCTTTGCGTCTCAGCCCCCGGCCCCACCCCAGAGGGTCTGCAGGGATCCCTCAGAGTATCTTTCAAAGCAACCCTAACAGTGACGGCAGTAACAGAGCTGCCGATTACAAAGATCACCCACCAGACATGGGCTGCTGGCTCCACCCGCATGCTGGCTCCACCCGCGTGTCCACGGAGGCCCCAGGGAGGTTGTGCGGCTCCACCTGCTTCTTCTCTCCTCATCTCCAGGGGCCCCTAAGGTGGGAAAGAAAGCCTGGAGCCCACATAAGCCTCAGTTGACCCATCTGCAAAATGGAAATAATGCCGCCTGGCCCGCTCCTTACCACCCAAGGGTCTTCCTGGCCTTGGATGTGGCTGGAGCAGTGGGGCCGTGCTCCAGGAGTCTTTCAGAGAGCAGGAGGAGGTGGGACTCACCGCAGCAGGTTGGGGGTGGCGGGGCTAGGACGGCTTTGGAGGCCCCGCATTTGCCCAAACCCAGCCAGTCCTGAGGGTCTCTCCTGTGTCATGGTTGGAGATTTCCAACCAGCCCCCTCCCTCAGTCCCAGAAGAACAATTGGCACTCTCCTTTTCCCTCTCGAGCCTGTGAACTCCATCCCCATGCAGGGGGGTCAGGGAGCCACAGGCAGAGGAGAAGAAAAACAGCTTCCACGTGTCCGCACTGACCCCAGGGCAGCCCCAGTGACCTCCCACCCCGGACAGCTTCAGGGGACCAGCCACACCCCCACCCACTCTGGGCCAGCTAAATGTGGACCCTGACTGCTCCTGAGGGCATTCCAGGGCCCCTTTTCCGAGCCAGCGGGAGCCCCTCCCCACCTGGACCCCACTTGTTTTCCAGCACCCCTCCCACCAGTCAGGACAGCTGGTTCCCCTAATGGACTGTGTCCCCCTTCACACCTGCAAGGAGACAAACACACCTACCTTCCCCTCCATCTAATCGTGGGGAGCAAACGGTGGGGTTTCCACACGATCTCAGGGGACCTGGGCTCTCTTATCACCCTGGTGACCCCGGCTGGCTGCTAGGCTCCATGTGCATCCATGGGGGCTGCAAGCATTGCATACCAGACAACTGGCTCCAGGAAACTCAGGCAGGGTTAGGTGTTCAGGGCTCCAGATTAGTTACCCCCAAAGCACCTGTTCTCTCTGAAATGATGTTGAATTGAAGAAACAGCCACAATAAAAAGTTAAAGCGCTGACTGACCCAGCCCCATTTATAGCCATTTTGGGGAAGTCCCCAGGGGCCTCAGTCAGATCCCAGAACTCCTGGTGACATGCAAACTTCTCCTGTCTCCTCTCCCTCATTGGCACCCAGTTCCAATGAGTAATATCATGAAGGCTCCTCTGGTTACGTGGACAAGTCCTCCAGTCACGGAAGAGTCATCTGTCTCCTTTCCCCATTCTTCCAACATGCCAGAAAGAAAAGGCTCCCCAGGGCACTGCAGGAAGCGACCCAGAGGGAACCGTGCCCCCTTCCCCAAGGCAGGCGCCACGGGACAGCTCAGGGCAGTGTGGAGGCAGGGAGACTGGCTGGATATCAGGTTGAAGTTTCAATGTGGACTCAATCAGATTTTCAATATCAGAAAATGAATCCTAATCACTAGTGGAGATTCTAAAGGGCCACGAGATCTTTCTGAGTGTGTGGCATAAACTAGGAGACATGAAGGCAGCGTTTGGAAGCCAACAGGTGTTTAAGAAGCCTCACTGTGCAGTACTTTGGTGCCACAAGGATTTTTTTTTAAACTACTTTATTACATCATAATTTACAAACTATAAAATCCATCTGTTCTGGAAATTTCTCTTCTGGCCACAACACACTGAATGTGGGATCTTAGTCTGCTGACCAGGAACTTAATATTAAATTTAATATTAAAAAATTAATAATTTATAATACATAGTGGAACTGTATGTAACTGTTCTGTATTTTCCAAGCTTCCTGTAAATGTGTTATCATACTATCATAATTCAAAAACTAAAAAAGAAAGAGAAAAAAATAGTTGTAGTATACAGGCTTAGTTTCTCCAAGGCAAGTGAGAGCTTCCGGAACCTGTGTCTCTTCCACTGGCAGGGGGATTCTTCACCACTGCACTACCAGGGAAAATGGACACAATGCTGCAGCCCACAGGGCCACAAACACCTGGACACAACTGGAAGGACTGATGCTAAAGCTGAAACTCCAGTACTTTGGCCACCTCATGCAAAGAGCTGACTTATTGGAAAAGACTCTGATGCTGGGAGGGACTGGGGGCAGGAGGAGAAGGGGACGACAGAGGATGAGATGGCTGGATGGCATCACTGACTCGATGGACGTGAGTTTGAGTGAACTCCGGGAGATGGTGATGGACAGGGAGGCCTGGCGTGCTGCGATTCATGGGGTCGCAGAGAGTCGGACATGACTGAGCAACTGAACTGAACTGAACTGGGTGACTGAACAACAACAACCAGGGAAGCTCAACTGAACATTTTTGAGGCTCATCCATGTTGTAGCCTGTATACTTCATCCCTTTTAAAAAGAATTCCATTGTAGGAATAGACATTTTGCTTCTACATTCTCTAGTTGGGCGACATTTCAATGGTTTTCACTTTTTGACTATTAAGACTGATGCTGGTATGATCCTGTTTTTGTTTCTCTAGGGGATTTTTAGGACTGAAATTTCTGTATCATATGGTTAATTTATGTTTAACATTTTAAAGAACTGCCAAACTGTTTTCTAACATGGCTGTACCATTACATTCCTACCAGAAATGCATGAGGCTTTCAATTTCCCCATATCCTTGACAACCTTTATTATTATTTGTCTTGGTTTTTGTCAGCCATACTAGCGGTTATGCAATTGGATCTCATGGTTTATATTTTCTTTTCCCTAATGATCTTGAGCATCTTTTCATTGACTATTTATATATCGTCTTTGGTGAAACATCTGTTCAAATTTTTGCCCATTTGTTAATTGAGTTATTTAACTTTTACTAAGTTTTGAGTTGTTACATTACTATGCCAACAAAGGTCCATCTAGTCAAAGCTATGGTTTTTCCAGTAGTCATGTATGGATGTGAGAGTTGGACTATAAAAAAAGCTGAGTGCTGAAGAATTGATGCTTTTGAACTGTGGTGTTGGAGAAGACTCTTGAGAGTCCCTTGGACTGCAAGGAGATCCAACCAGTCCATCCTAAAGGAAATCAGTCCTGATAGTCATTGGAAGGACTGATGCTGAAGCTGAAACTCCAATACTTTGGCCATCTGATGCGAAGAACTGACTCATTTGAAAAGACTCTGACTCTAGGAAAGAAAGAAGGCCAGAATAGAAGGGGATGATAGAGAATGAGATGGTTGGATGGCATCACCAACTCAATGGACATGAGTTTGAGTAAACTCCAGGAGTTGGTGATCGACAGGGAGGCCTGGCGTGCTGCAGTCCATAGGGTCTCAAAGAGTCGGACACGACTGAACAACTGAACTGATGATTTACTTAATGGTGCATTTTCAAATAAAAATGTTTTTAATTTTGATCAAGTCCAGTTGATCAATTATTTTCTTTTATAAATCATGCTTTTTGGGGAACACCTAAGTTCTCTTCACCCAAGATTATGAGAATGTTTTCCTACATTCTGTTCCCAAAGTTTGATGGGCTAAGTGTTTGCATTTAAGTGTGACTCACTTTGAGTTAATTTCAGTATATGACATGAAATAAGAGTTTAAATTTAATAAATTAAGTTTAATTTACTTTGCATGAAGATATCCAATTGTTCCAACATCATTTGTTGAAAGTTCCTTTCTCCACCAAATTGTTTTGGCCTATCTATTGAAAATCAACCATAAATACAATGGTTCACCATTTTATTCACTCCCATTGATTATCTGGATCACTTTATTCTTTTATACTGCTTAATATATCTAGGCATATCAGTATCATGGTCTTGATTACTTAGATTTATTTTGAAATCCAAAAGTATAGGTTCTTCAACTTTGTCTCTCTTTTTTAAAACTGTTTGGCTATTCTGAGTGTTTGCTTGTTCACTTCTGAAAGAAAACTACTGGGCTACAACAGCATGTGTGTAGAAACTATGGGTCAATTCTGGAAGAATTATAATCTTAGCAATATTGTGTGTAATAGCTTAACACTATTTTCATTGTAATTCATAAACATATGCATTTCCCCATTTATTGTGATCTTACATTTCTCTCAACAATGAGTATAGTGTTCAGTATATGTTTTATACTTTCTTGATGACCCTGAGGGATGGGATGGGGAGGGAGGTGGGAGAGGGGTTCAGGACGGGGAACACGTGTACACCCGTGGCGGATTCATCTCTATGTATGGCAAAACCAATACAATATTGTAAAGTAATTAGCCTCCAATTAAAATAAATAAAGTTGTTTTTTTTTTTTCTATTTATTTACTTAGCTGCATCGGGTCTTAGTTGCAGCACACGGACTCTGTAGTTGCAGGACGAGGGCTCGAGGCACTTGGACTTAGTAGATGCAGCGTGCTGCCTTTGTTGGGCCACAGCACGGGGGATCTTCAGTTCCCCGACCAGGAAATCAAACCCACATCTCCTGCACTGCAGAGTAGATTGTTAACCTCTGGACCACCAGGGAAGTCCCTCTTTTTAAATTTTACTCCTAAGTCTTTATTATTAGTGGAATTGTCTTAATTTCATTTAAGATTGCTTATTGCTAGTATGCAGAAATATAATTAAATGTTTGATATTAATCTTGTATCCTGTATCTTGCTAAAGTTGTTTATTAGTCCCTGTTGGGTGTGTGTGTGTGTGTGTGTGTGTGTGTGAATTGCTTAGGATTTACACATCATGTTATGTGTGAATAAATACGGTTTTACCTCTTCCTTTTCAATTTTAATGCTTTATACTCCTTTTTTGCCTTAAAACACTAGCTAGGACTTCTAATGTTGGATAAAAGTGGTATGATTGGAAGTCCTTGCCTTTTCCTGATCTTAGAAAGAAAATATGTAGTCTTTCAACTTTAAATATGAAAGACTTAAAACTCACCAAACAAGAGTTTTTCATAAATGCCCTTTATCAAGTTGAGAAAGTTTTTCTATTCCTAGGTAATCCAAAGTTTGTATCATAAATGAGTATTACATTTTGTCAAATGCTTTTTCTGTCTATATCATGGGTTTTTTCCAGTTGATATCCCATATTAATTGATTTTCAGCTCTTAAATCAGCTTTGAATTCCTGGAATGAACTCCACTTGATGTTGTATCTAATCCTTTTTAAAATGTTTTGATTTGGCTTGCCATTGTTTTTTGAAATTTTTGTTATCTATATTCATAAAGACTGTTGGTCTGAGTTTTTTCTCTTGTGATGTTTGTGTGGCTTTGGTATCAGAGTAATATTGGCTTCATAAAACAAGCTAGGAAGCACTCCCTCCTCTTCTATTTCCTGGAAGAATTTGTAAAGATTTAACATTATTTATAGTGTAAATGTTTGGTAGAATTCAACAATGAAACCATATGTGTCTAGGCTTTTCTTTGTGGGAAGAGTTTTAATTACTAATTGAGTGCCTTTACTGTCCAAACTGCATTCCCTAGAATGCCCTGTCCAGTACCTTTCCAGTTAAGGAAAACTACAAGGGATAGTGATTGGAGGACACAAGAAGGAAAATGTCATTTTGTAACATACACACATCTTCTGTCTGTCATTTAGTCAATCTTATTCTAATTGCTGCTGTGAAGGGATTTTGCCGGAGTAATTAGAGTCCCTAGTCAATTGACATTTAGTTAATCAAAAAGAAGATTATTATGGGTGGATCTGATTTAAGTAGTTGGAGGCCCTATCAAGGAAGGTCTGGTCTTCCCTGAGCTCAGGGATTCCAAAGAGTAGCGTAGAAGGAAAATTGCAGAATCTTTACATGTTTTGGAAACTCCACACTCACTTTGCTGTGTTTAACTGCTGATTTACCTTACTGGTATGAAGCAGTAGCTGGTTCTGCAGCTGTTTCCCAGTTGTTTTATGGCCTAGACATGACCTTTCCTCTGGAAAAGTCCATGTGCTCTTGAGAGGAAAGTGTGTTCTCCTATTGTTAGGTGAAGTGTTCTGAGGATATCAATTAGATCAAGTTTGTTGATAGTGTTGTACAAATCTTCTATATCCTTTTTGATTTTCTGTCTAGTTCTATCCATTACTGATGTCTCCTAATATTATTGTTGAAAACTGTCTTGTTTTCCTTGAGCTCTGTCGGTGGCATTAGTGGTAAAGAACCCATCTGCCAAGGCAGGAGACATAAGAGATGCAGATTCGATTCCTAGGTCGGGAAGATCCCCTGGAGGAGGGCATGGCAATCTACTCCAGTATTCTTGCCTGGAGAATCCCATAGACAGAGGAGCCTGGTGGGCTACAGTCAGACATGCATACAGTCAGATGTGACGGAAGTGACTTAGCATGCACATAGGCATAGTATGTCCATATATGTTACAAACTTAAAAATACAGTGTTTTATAATCATTTTATTATTATTACTACTATAATAACCTTATATTTTTTATTTCTAAGGAAGAAAGAGAAAATATACTTTAAATTCTCTTAGATTAACTTATAAAGAGGAGCCTGGTGGGCTACAGTCAGACATGCATACAGTCAGATGTGACGGAAGTGACTTAGCATGCACATAGGCATAGTATGTCCATATATGTTACAAACTTAAAAATACAGTGTTTTATAATCATTTTATTATTATTACTACTATAATAACCTTATATTTTTTATTTCTAAGGAAGAAAGAGAAAATATACTTTAAATTCTCTTAGATTAACTTATATATTTACCTTTTCCAGTATTCTTAATTTCTTCCTGTGGATCTATATTACTCTTCAGTTTAATTCCCTGTTCTAACTTATTCCCATTCCTTGTCTCCTCTTTTGTGCTATCATTGTCACAAATTTACATTTTCTTCTAAGGCCAACAGCACATCTTCATTATTATTTTATGTAGCTGTCTTTTAAATCATTTAAGAGGTTTAAAAAATCAAATATTTTTATTTTCACTGATTTTGATAATTACCTAGTTAATCACCATTATTGGTACATTTATTTTTGCATGTGGATAGAGTTACCATTTGGTATTGCTTCCTTCCAGCCAAAACTTTTTAAAGTATTTTTTTATGGTATGTATGCTAGTAAAAACTTTTCTCAGTCTTCATTTACCTGAGAATGTTTTTATTTAGCCCTTATTTTGAAAGATTTTTTTTTGCAGGACATAGAGTTCTTAATAGACAGTTTTTTCCATTTTTTCCATTTAGTATTTTGAATATGTTACCCACCACCTTCTGTTCTCCATTGCTTTTGATGAGACGTCAGTTTTTTATCTTATTCCCACTGTAAGATAATTTATTTTCTCTTGGGGCAGCAAAGCAGAGCCCTCAAGGGACTCTGAGCAGGCAGGGGAAGAGGCTAGGCCGTGGTCACCCAGCAGGTTGTGCTGAACAGACATCCAGACTCCTGCGGAAGGGAGAAATCCATCCATTACTTGGCATTTCCTTATTTGAGGCTTCAGAGTCTCCATTGGTCAAATGAGGATGCTGAGCTGGCTAGTATGGTATAGCCATCTCGCAATTCTTCTGTCCAATACTGGCCATGCCATCACAAAGCCCTTCAATCCATCCACTTCTCACCCACAAGACAGACTCCTCCCTGACTCCCCAAGAAGAATCTTTAAAGTGTTTGTGGGAAATCAGAGGAAATTGTCTGGCATGGCTCAAAAGCAGCTATGAGCAATGTTCTGTTTTCTTCCTGCTGAAAATAGCTTTCAAATGAGCACATCCAGGGGGCCCTTTGACTTCAGTTCTCCAGCAGCTCAAAAGATACCTTGAGGTATCTTTCTGCCACTAAAATAGAGCCCTTCTGTTGTCTCAGGAGCACATCTCTGAAGACCGCTGTGGGCGGCAACCTTCCACGGTGCTTTGAGACTACTTGTAACCCTGATGCTCACAGTCCCACATAAATCTGGTCAGGCCTCTGCCTTCCTCTGCCGCTCCTTCTGAGGCTGGAGGAGGTTGCCAAGAACCACGTATCGTGCATGCATCGCCACTCATCTCTAACGCATGGGGGAGGCAGAGCCGTCCTCCCTATTTGATATCTATGGAGACCAGAGTCATGGGTATGACAGGGCAGGACTTATGGACGCTGATGCTTTCATAGGGTAAAGGCTTCCCTGCACAAGATAGGTAGCACCATCTCGATCACAGTATATCTTTTTACTCATTCCTCCTTTATTTATGTGTTCAAGAACATGGACCTAGCACCAAGTCTTGTGCTGGAAGCAGGGAGGTTAAAAAGACAGAAAACTGGTCCCTGTGTGGTTCAGTGTAGACAGGCAATAGTCCCACCAATGAACACTTCCCATACAATGCAGTCCAGGGAGGGATGAGGCACGACTGTCCCAGATGGGCGCCAGACTCTGCAGAAAAGTAAAGCTTCACTAGGAGCAAGATGATTGAGACAGCACACCTCTGGCTGCAGGAAGAGCAGAGGCCAAGGCCGGGAGGACTCACGGGACAGGACAGCGTGTGTTTCCATGTGGTCATCGGGTGGGGCTCAGTTGAGGGGAGTGGAGGAGAGGTGGCCAGCTTACCCAACCACCCCAAGCAAAACCCAGGCACTGAATTTTACTTCTGGAATCCTTCTAAAGTGTATTCCACACCAATTTTCGAGTTACTGAGGCTAGGACAGGTGTTGTTGGAAACAGCTTCCATCAGGACAGAGCCTTGCAGAAGGTGGACACTGTTTTCTCTGCTGCCTCCCTGGACTGCAGAACTGGGCAGTCATTACCACGGGTGTCAAGTCAGGAAAAACCAAGCACTGCATTCAAAAAGAGCAAACCATGCTTGGCAGGGTATTTATTTTCATCAGGATGACTCATCATTCCAACCAACTGTGATAGATACCATCTCAGCTTTAACAGATGTCATTTCAAGAAGTAGCAGTATGCTGTGGGGTGGAAGGAAAGGTATCTGGCGTCTGGAGACAAGGTGTAAGCTAATGTTCCACCCTAAGATTCGACATTGTTGGTATTGTTCTTTAGTCACTGAGTCGTGTCTGACTCTTTTGCGACCACATAGACTATAGCCCTCCAGGCTCCTCTGTCCATGGGATTTCCCAGGCAAGAATACTGGAGTGGGTTGCTATTTTCTTCTCCAGGGGATCTTCCCGATCCAGGGATAGAACCTGCCTCTCCTGCGTTGGTAGGCAGATTCTTTACCACCAAGCCACCAAAGAAGCCGAAAGAGTCTATATTAGCAGGCTCAAAAACATAATGCTCATTTCCCAGTGTCTGGTAGCAAGCCACATCATCTTATTATATGTATTTTAAAATTCATTCAAGTGTGGGGTATTTGATGGTCAGAGAGCTGGGGGAAAGACTAGTGTATGACTCAATTTGAGGGACTCATCATAGGCTGTGGGATGTAATGAGAGAATAATAAAGCAGCTGCCAGATGATGAATCTAGAATTCTAGAGTCCATCCCAGGCCAAGAACAGTGGCATCTAGGAACACTGTGACCACTGCCTAGAGGAGAACCGTCACCCACAGCGCCATGGTCACGGCTCCCTTGGCATGGGCCCAAGATGACCATGACCGTGTCAGTATCAGTGCCACCACGATCACCATCTGCACCATCTTCATCCACGTCTCACCTTCTTCCTAACCTAGCAGCCTCTGAAATCAAGCGCCCTGGGGCTGTCCTCGGTCCTCCTGCTTTCTGGGTCCACCCTCCTGCAGTCCGGTGGCTTTGAACCCCAGCAATTTCAAAGGCAATGCCATGTGCGTGCCACTCACCTAAACTTTCCCAACATTGGACTCGACACGTGGAAGTCAAGTGTGAGTGTTCACCAGTCTGGGACTTCAAGCCTCCAACACCTTCCGCCTCCAGCCATTCTCATCTCAACAAATAGCTCCCCAGCACTGACCTCTGTGACCAGCTGTGAAGACCTGGCACCACCTTTCTTTACACCCAATGATATGAGCCTGCTAAATCTGGCAGCCTGCCATCGCCAGCACCCCTGGCCTTAGCAACCTGATGACCGTTGAAAGAATCCCCCCTGAACCCAGGCTAGGCTGCTATACCTATCCAAGGGAGAGGAGGGGTCTCGCTTGCTGCAGTGGGGGTGGGGGGAGGCAAGGTGATGGGGAGATAGGAGAAGGGCAAGCTCTGCCCCTGCAGGCACATGGAAGGCAGACGCAGGAGCTTTCTATTCAGAACTATCACTTCTTTATTCTAAGATCTCTAAAAGCAGTATGTCCACTCTAAGAGCAGAAGTTTCCTTCAAAGACCAGCATGTGATCCACATGAGTCTCAGATCCCTCTTCCTCCAAAGCATCAACCTCTGTACCCACAGCAGACTGACCACATAGCCACCCTTCCTCACACCCCAGCACACCACAAAGCTTTTCCGACCATTCCCTGATGGGATGGGCTGCAAGCCCCTGGGGGAACTTTCACCTCTGGCAAGAGTGGACAGGCTTGAGGAGTACGATTGAAACACAGTTCACAGGATAGGGCACAGACAAAGGCAGGGTCAGGCCTGGAGCCCACGGGCTGGCCCCAGTTCAGAGCCCTCCCCTCCTCTGCCAAGCCCAGGGCAGAAGTGAGGGAACCATGTACCAGGCAGAGCAAGGGTGCTTTAATGGCAAGCCTCTCCGGTTTGAGTCACTGGTTCCTTTCTTAGCTTGCTCAGCCTGGGCAAAAGGCCAGAAACTGACCTAGCAGAGGGCAGGACATTGGCATCCAGATGTCTTCAGAGTAGGGTGATGCTCAGGGAACCCAGGAGAGGCTGGAGTACAGGTTAGATGGGTCCTCAGCCCCTTTTTCACCCCACATGCTGGTTGTTCATTCCTCCGCCTCTCACCAGGAGACAGAGGGTTTCCTCTCCAGGGAAATGAAGGCAGAGAGGATCCAGGTTTGGGGCACAAGAGGCAGGNCCCCTTTTTCACTCCACATGCTGGTTGTTCATTCCTCCGCCTCTCACCAGGAGACAGAGGGTTTCCTCTCCAGGGAAATGAAGGCAGAGAGGATCCAGGTCTGGGGCACAAGAGGCAGGGGTGGGATAGCAGAGAGGTGAGAAGTAAGACCAAGGCCGAGCATTGTCTGAAAACCTTCCAAGGGGACAGATGTACACAACCCCGGCCAGCTCTCCAAACTTCAGCAAGGCAGGGTATCTTTGGAATACAGCCTTTCTGAAACTGATATCCTCAAAGATAAGGATTCAGGTGGGGACAGGAGGAAAAACCTGCCAGTGGCCAATCTCCAAGTAACATGTCCCACCAGCTTTACAGCACCCACCCTTGAGTGGGAACATAGCCTCCACAGCAAGCAAAGCAGAAACCTAGAGGAAATGGAGGCAGTGCAGTGGGATAGACTAGAACCTAGAAAATAAAGCTTCTTTATCTTAGATAACTTTACTACCCCAAGAAGTGAATGGGCAGGGCATTGCAGACAAGGGGATAAGCAGAACCAGAATATGACAGCAAGAAACACAAAGCACTGAAATGCTGACTCCCCTTTGCTTTGATGTTCCAACTGCTGGGAATTCACTCTAAGAAAATTAGACCAAACTATGAAAAGCCCCCGTGCTCCACGCCTAATAATCATCAGCACTAGGAATCAATTCAAGTGACAATAATAGAAGAGAAGTGAAGCACACAGCCCACCCACATGATGCATTATCACACAGCAAGCCAGGGTGATAACTAAAAGACCAAGTAATGATAACAAAGACATTTGTGATGCAGTTACAGGAAATTGTATTCAGTCAGTCCTTCCTGTCAGCAGGTCCTGCATCCACAGATTCAATAAACCAAGGATCAAAAATATTCAGAAAAAAAATTCTGGAAAGTTCCAAAAATCAAAACTTGAATTTGCCAAGCCTTGGCAACTATTTACATAGCATTAGCATTGTATCAGTTGCTGTAAGTAATCCCAGAAATGATTTTAAGTATATGGGAGGATGTGTGTAGGTTATATGCAAATACTGCCCCATTTTATACAAGGGATTTGAGCGTTCTTGGACTTTGGTATCTGTGGGAGTCCTGGAGCCAATCCTTCACGAATACAGAGGGACAGCTACATGTACTATTTGCACATATTTAAGACATGTGCATGCTCAAGGGTAAAGGCGGGAAGAACAGCAAAATGGACACATGGCAAAACTGTACATGAAGTTTATTAAATGAGGTGTTTGTCACATTGCTGATTACTCAGTAAAATAACCTTTTGAAAGATGAAATAACCTTGCTGACTTTTTTTTTTTGGTAGTTTAGTGACAGGGTACCCTGATGGAAGCAGCTGCATAGCAAGTTGCAATAACCTCTTGTTTCCTGGAGGACTTGTCCCCAGGCTGCTCGAGACATGGCTCTCACAAAACTGACCCTCCGGCAGATGGTTTCCCACAGTGTCATATTTATTAACATTTAGCCCAGACTTAATTGACAATACTAAATGTTGGTTCTTTAAACATTCAGTTTCATTATTTGCAATGGTAATTTTGGTAAACAGTTGCTATTCCAAAGCTCTGTAGTGTGAAATTAAATTTGCTGTCTAATTAATTGGAAGAATGTAGCAACTTCATTCTGCTTCGAGATTGTGGCATTTGAAATTAGTGATCTGTAAAATTACTCACAGTACAGCAAAGTCAAAACAATAGAACAAATACACTTATCAACTTTTAGAAATCAGCAAGCACTGGGTTGCCTGTAGCAATGTTATTGGAGAGTTAATACAGCGCCATGTTCATTAGAGGATATTCTTATTTTAATAACAAATTCCTCACTTGCTTATCGCTTTGGGGTCACTATAACACCCGAATTATCATCTTGGACAGTTTTTCTTATAAACGTTGCACTTGACAGAATGGAGGTTGGAGAGCCTTACCCTAATGGCAGTTGAAAGGAAAAGGTCTTGCTCAGAGGTGGCCTTCTAGCTAAAACTGGTTACATTACATCAATATTTTTTATTAACTCATTTTAAATCTTCCACTTACAAATAATAACATGAACCACTTAGACCAAGGACATTTTAAATGGTTGACTTCAGAAGATAATCACCACCATATGTCTGACCTCCATTAGCAGGCCCAGAACATTACCAATTATAATAATGAGATGACTTTTTCCCTCAGCTATTCAATTGGCAAGGATTAAAAGCATGGATAATCCCAGTGTTAACACAGTGGGTGAGAAAGCATCTGACAAAGTCTTTGAGGAATAGAAACTGATATAATATTTATGAAAGCAATTTGGCATCAAAATGGCATCAAACAAGTATCACAAGCCTCTATACAAATCTTCCTAAGAGATTCCATGTCTACAATGTGTCCTGCAGGTATGATTATGGATGTGTTGAAAAGTGCACATGTGAGGATTTGACACACAAGGCTCTTATGATAATGAAATGGTCCAGATGAATTTTTCATTGATTCTGGCCAATATTACGGTATTGGTTAAATGCATTTACAATGTTCATTCAATGGTATGATTTCATCAGTGAGCAAGTGAGGCCAAATTGCCTGCCCGGAAAGCTGTACTAAGTTTTCCCTGAATGCGGGGTGGCTGTGTCATGCCTGGAAGCCAAAACAAAATGGAATTAGAGGAAAGAGGGTGGGGTCAGTTTGCACAGGGCCCATAGCTGTCATCAGCAGCTGTTATTGCCCCAAGGTGGATGGAAATATCCCAGTTTATCACAATCCTTTCAAGGCTTTCTTCTAAACTTCAGTTAGTAAAATCTGCAAAAATACTGAATCACTACGTTGTACACCTAAAACTATAACCAAGCTGGACCCTCTGGGACCCTGTGAGCCTTCCCAGGATAGAGCCCTCCCCATGTCTTTGACCTGCCTCTCGTTTGTGGAAACACTTTAGACTCCTAGGCCTTCTCTGAGTTCCAAGGAATAAATTTAATCAGAGAAGTAAGAAAAATGCAGAGACAAAGGAAAACAGTCAAGCAAGACAGAATAATAATAGTTTAACCATTAAAGTCAAGAACTTTTGTTCCTCCTTAGGGGCTATAAATAATATTCTGAACCAGGTTCTTTGAACTATTTTGCAGATACTGAAACCCCCACCAGGTGGAAGAAGTTAACTGTGTGCAGCCCACAGGCTAGTAGACCCCCAGACCAGTTAGAATCAGAAGGTTGATGACGTTGACTCCCAATTACCTCACCACCAACCAATCATAAAATGTGCAGGAGCTGATCACACACCCCACAACCCCTTCCCTAACCCAGTCTTTAAAAGCCTTTCCCTGAAAGCTATCGAGGAGTTTGGGTCTTTTAAGCACCAGCTGCCTGAACTCCTCGCTTGGTGCCTGCGATGAATATTGCACTTTCCTTCACCAGAATCCTCTGTCAGTAAATGGGCTTTACTGTACGCGAAGGTGGACTCAAGTTTGGTTTGGTAACAAAACAAACATCATATTGTAAATCAACTATATTTCAATACAAAAAGAAAGAAAAGACCTCTGTGGCAACAGGAAAACTTGTCTCTTCTTCTGGTCTGGGCACTTGTTCTGTGTTCTTTTATGAGATGGTCACTCAGGTGCAGCCACAAGAGGAGGCAGAGGAGAGACTCAAAAAAAAAAAAAG
Source organism: Cephalophus harveyi (assembly GCA_006410635.1). Lineage (NCBI taxonomy): Eukaryota > Metazoa > Chordata > Mammalia > Artiodactyla > Bovidae > Cephalophus > Cephalophus harveyi. The sequence goes on from SJYT01060745.1 coordinate 104,348, forward strand.
GAAACAAACTTCTTATACTCAGGACACATGACACACCACAAAGGGCCACAGAGGGGCACTGGGTGATCAGGAGCTCACTCAAACTCATGTCCATAAAGTCGGTGATGCCACCCAACCATCTCAGCCTCTGTCATCCCTTTCTCCTCTCGCCCTCAATCTTTCCCAGCATCAGGGAGTCAGTTCATCACACTAGGTACCCAAAGTATTGGAGTTTCAACTTCAGCATCAGTCTTTCCAATGAATATTCAGGACTGATTTCCTTTAAGATGGACTGGTTGGATCTCCTTGCAGTCCAAGGGACTCTCAAGAGTCTTCTCCAACACCACAGTACAAGAGCATCAATTCTTTGGTGCTCAGCTTTCTTTATAGTCCAACTCTCACATCCATACATGGCCACTGGAAAAACCATAGCCTTGACTAGACAGACCTTTGTTGGCAAAGTAATATCTCTGCTTTTTAATATGCTGTCTAGGTTGGTCATAACTTTTCTTCCAAGGAGTAAGCGTCTTTTTATTTCATGGGTGCAGTCACCATCTGCAGTGATTTTGGAGCCCAAAAAAGTAAAGTCTGTCGCTGTTTCCACTGTTTCTCCATCTATTTGCCATGAAGTGACAGGACTGGATGCCATGATCTTAGTTTTCTGAATGTTGAGCTTTAAGCCAACTTTTTCATTCTCCTCTTTCACTTTGATCAAGAAGCTCTTTAGTTCTTCTTCATTTTCTGCCATAAAGGTGGTGTCATCTGCATATCTGAGGTTATTGACATTTCTTCCAGCAATCTTGATTCCAGCTTGTGCTTCATCCAGCCCAGTGTTTCTCATGATGTACTCTGCATAGAAGTTAAATAAGCAGGGGGACAATATACAGCCTTGACGTACTCATTTTCCTATTTGGAACCAGTCTGTTGTTCCATGTCCAATTTTAACTGCTGCTTCCTGACCTGCCTACAGATTTCTCAAGAGGCAGATCAGATGGTCTGGTATTCCCATCTCTTTCAAGATTTTCTACAATTTATCGTGATCCACACAGTCAAAAGCTTTGGCATAGTCAATAAAGCAGAAATAGATGTTTTTCTGGAACTCTCTTGCTTTTTCAATGATCCAGTGGATGTTGGCAATTTTATCTCTGGTTCCTCTGCCTGGAATCTTCTTAGATAGATCCTATATACATTGTAAATAGGCTGCAGAGACTGTGACTTTAGCAATTGAAAAGAAGTACAATGTAGGCTTTTAAATAATAAAGGTGAAATACTTGAGGACTGTGACTGTTTAAGGAAAACCACCCTTACTGGAGGACCTTGGCAAAAGGTTGTCTGTACAGGGTGGAGGAGCATTTTCACACTTTAGTGTTTACCAAATAAAAATTGTGGGGATGGTCCCCTTGAAAGTGAACTGAATACCAGGGAAAACTGGAGTGGGTCCACTGTAGACCCTCCCCAAGGAGTGGCCAGAGGAATGATGCCCTCCCCCCAAGATGAAGTTCTGGGTACAACAGATGCGCACGGGCAGCTCTTCCTCTGCAGAAGGGCAGCAGGTGGCCCAGCCTGGACCACGCATGCGTGCCTCTGCTCTGCCTCTGACTGAAGCCCAGGCACTATCTTTCCTACCCGCTTCCTCCTTCTCATCTGCCCACCACCACCACCAGGGGTCAAGACCACCATGGGCTGAGGGAAGGAAGTAGATACACAAGGAAAGAGGACAAAACTCAAGTCAGGGAGGGCCAGGAGACTCCGGTCTGCCTGGAGGTCGCATGTGAATTGGGACCAGGCATTTTCATCACTGATTTGAGACATTGTGGGTGTCCAGCACAATCCCCAAGAAGGACTAGCCCTGCCCAGAGGTGCATGGAAGGGAAACCAGGTTGCTTTAGTCTAGAACTGTGTAGGTCCCAAAAACCAACCCAGTGTCAGGACCAACAGGGGTTTCCTTGGCATCTGAAGCACGGCATAATGTGAGCCACTGAATAAACATACAGAAGCAGGTCAGGTGGTTTTAGTTAAGTCTTTCTTTTTTACTTGAAAATTAAAATAGTGCCTATAGACTGAGAAGGAAATGGCAATCCACTCCAGTACTTTTGCCTGGAAAATCCCATGGATGGAGGAGCCTGATAGGCTACAGTCCATGGGGTCGCAAAGAGTCGGACGCGACTGAGCGACTTCACTTTCACTTTCACTATAGACTGAAGCTGTTCCACAAAGCGCCTCAATTTAACTTCTGGATGCTGATGGCACCTTGGCTTTATGTAAGACAAGCGCTTTCACTGGAAACGCCCAGTGGAAGAGCTTAAGGCAGCAGTGCTGTGTCCCCCCTTCCTGGCGCCTTGTCACATGCCTGGCCGTGAGTTCCTGTGTTCCCATCCCCAAGGTTTGCTGACGGTGGCCTGGGGTTGACTGGCCCTAGGTCAGGCAGAAATTCAGCGGGTCAGTCACCCTGTACTAGGGGCTCTTGCCTGCCACCCCCATTCCAGCTACACTCAAAGAATGTGTCTTTAGCCCCAGACACAGGTCCCCTGGAGTCCCTCACAGCCATCTGGCAGCTGTACCGAAGACCAGACTGCCCAGAAACTGCCAAAGGCCAAATGTGATTCCTCTACATCCAGACGGATGAGATGAGAATGACAGATGTTATAGGAAAGCTCTCTGACGCTGTGGATCCCAAGCCTCCAAGGTAGACACAGGGAGGCACAGCAGGCCACCAGGTCCTGACCACACGGGAAGCCGCAGGACAGCTGTGACGAACGCCCAGATGTCCCTTCCTCTCACAGGGCTGACCCTGCCCCTCTGCCTGGGGTGCAGGTCCCTGGGTAGAGGCTGCAGGGAGCATGACTAGGAGAAGGGACTTGCCCCAGTGCCTCTGGGGGACCCTCAGTGCCTCGGGGGGACTCTCGGTCCCTCCATGCAAGTGGAAAGGGAAAGGGTGCTCCTGCGGGCTGGCTCCTGGGAAAGGTCAGTGAGATGTGCTGGAGGGTGGGGGGCAGGGAGAGTTCTGACAGCATTAGAGGGACTTAAAGCAGGAAACCAGAAGGCTTGGCTCCACCAAACCTGATCTCAGGCAGAAACACACTTGCAGCAGAACACAGCTGAACTGAGAGCACAGACCAGACCAGCAAACTAGGCAGAAGCCTCACTGGGGAAGCTGGACGGGGACACAGGGAGCTTTACTCAGGACACAGACCAGTTTAAGAAAACACAAACTAGAACAAAAAGCGAGGGTGGAATATATTGGCTTTATCCTCTCTTCCTCTCCCCTTCTCTCCCCCCATCCTCATCCCTTGTGTCCCTCTCTCCTTTCCACCCCCTTCCTCTCTTCCCTGCTTAGACCCCGTTCCTCAGGATGCTCCCTCCAGCTGCTGACAAAGAGGGCTCCCAGCAACCTCAGACTTCCTTGGTCCTCAGCTCCAGCCATCTCTGAAAGAGAAAGGAACACTTCCCCCAGTACTTTTGGCAGCACCCTGGGGTTGGCTCTGATGGTCCTGATTTGGGTCATGTCTCATCCCTGAGCCAGTCACTGTGGCTGAGGAATGCCACACTCTCCCTGGCCATGCCCAAGCATGCAGCCAACCCGGTCCTGAGATGGGTACATGAACCACATATTGGGGATGAAAGGACAGTCCCCCAAAGAGGTGATGGACTGACAAAAATAAAAGTGAACAGAAGAGTTACTTAAGTAACCCAGGGCACAGGGTCTGCTCTCTCTAATCCAAGATAGAGGAGCAGAAGATTGAGAAGAGGTGGAGAGAGAGAGAAAGAGAGCATTCACAAATGCACATTAGCTTTTATGCTTTGATGACAGAAGAATCAACCACGGCTGTATCAAGGGCTCCAATCTGGCCAGCTGGACAGGAATTCCTGCCTTTCAGGAGAAGGTAAGTGGAACCAGGGGTAATAGGATGAATCAGATGGACAAGGGTATAGACTAAGAGGGCTCTTCTCCAACCAGATTTTATGTCCCAGATCCTGAGGTTTCCAGGGACAGTGAGTGAGGCATTAGGAGCAGCAAATTCCCCCACAGCCCATGAAAGCCACCTTCTGTCATCCCGGACAGTCCTTTCCACCTTCACCACCAGCCAAACAGTCCCCTACGTGAGGGGACTACCTACAAGAGACTCCATCTCAGCATCAAGGACACCTGGGCTCAAAGAAAAGGGATAGAAAATATATTCCACCTAAATGAAAACCAAAAGACATCGGGGGTGGCTCTGCTAGTATCAGACAAAATAAATGTTTAGCCAAAAAAGGAAAACGGTAACTACAGCAGCGTCATTACCTAATGATAAGGGAATTAATTGTCAAGGGGCTATAACAACTGTAACTATGGATGCACCCAATGAAACAGCACCTAAATAAATTAAGCAGGTATAAGGAATCTCCAGGGAGAAAAATAAAATACATAATAGCAGAAGACTTCAATACCCACTTCCAAAAGTGAATGGATCATCCAGACAGAAAACCCAACAGATATTCCATCCAACAGCAGCAGAATACACATTCTTCTCAAGCACAGATGGGACACTCTCCAGAATAGATCGTATATTAGGTCACAAAACAACCATGAAAGACGATTAAAATCATACCAAGTGTATTTTCCAACCACAATGGTATGAAACTAGAAATAAAGAAAAGGAAAAAAAATTTGGAATATCTGGAAATTAAACAATGATAGCTTATGGTGAACAATGTCAGACTCGAAGAAGAAGATTTAACTTTGGGACCAGAGACCAGGCTTGATCACTCAAGAGCTTTTGTGTAGCAGAGTTTTATTTAAAGTATAAAATGGGACAGAGAAAGCTTCTGACATAGACATCAGAAGGGGGACGGAGAGTGCCCCCCCTTGCTAGTGTTAGCAAGGGAATTATATACTTTTTAATTAATTATTACAATAAATCAAAAGAATGTCTCAGGTTGTAAAGATCTTACTAGACCCACTCCCATAATTTACATTTTAAGATAACAGGATTAGCCAGAAGTTTTTCAGAAGGAAAAACTGTCCTCAAGCAGGATACATTGTTGTTATATAATCCTTAGTACAGAGTTTAAGCTGAATTGTTTGTTGTGTAATCATCAGTTCCGGGCTTAAGGAAAAAACGTTTTATGTGACTAAGACTAAGGAATGTAGAGAAAAAAAAAATGTTTGTCCTTTCCTCCTCCTTGAGAATTCCAGACCCCTATCTCCTCCTCGAGAACCCCAGATCCCCTCTCTCCTCGGAGACCCCCAGACTTATCAACCTGCCTAGTAATTGACTCTCAACAACACACTCCTAAACATCCAATGGGTCAAAAATGTGTGTGTGTGTGTGTGTGTGTGTGTATGCTATAGGTGTGTGTGTCATGTATACGGATGGGGGAATATTTGTTTTAAGAAATTGGCTTATGTTATTGCTCCACCAGGAGATACTGAAGGACAGGGAATGCTGGTATGCTGCAGGTCGTGGGGTCACAAAGAGTCAGAGACGACTGAGTGATTGAACAACGAAATTGTCGGAACTGGCCAGTCTAAACTCTGCAGACCAGGCAGTAGGCTGGAGACCAAGGGAAGAACTAACGCTGCAGCCCCGGTCTGGAGCAGAATTTTCTCTTCTTCGAGGGGCCCTGGTCTTTTCTCTCAAGGCTATCAACTGACTAGAGGAAACCCACCCACATTTTAGAGAGTCATCTGCCTTATTTAGAGTCAAATGTTAATTTCATCTAAAAAAAATATCTTCACAGCATCATCTAGGCTGGCGTTTGACCACATATTTGGGCAACATGGCCTAACCAAGTTGACACGTAAACTTAGTCATCACACCATCCTTCAGGAGAGGAAAAAATAGGGTCTGAGTTGATGCAGGTATGGCAAAGGTACCTGTGAGTGGAAGCAGGAGCGGAGGCAGCAGGTACAGAGTGAGGCCCAGGAAGCTCCTTGGCAAGATATAAGCGCCCAAGACTGACTCAGCAGCTGGGGCTACAGGGTGATAACTAGCTGCCACTCAAACATTTTCCCCTGACGGAAGAGCTATTTGTTTTCTCAGACTAATTAGAAGCATTGCCATCAGGAAGAGTCCTGTGCCAGCGTTTGAAAATAGAATCACTTTTCCAAGGAAGTGCTGTGCTGAGAGCTCCCCCATGGCCGCAGGAGCAGCCGCCTCCGCCTACAGGGCCCGCTCCATCACCAGGCGGGGATACAGCCAGCAGGGTCCTGCAGCCAGGAGCAGGACACGCAGGTGACAAACTCATCTCCAGTCATTCATGCCCTGGGTTTTCATCATCTACAGAGACATGGGGCTGAGTGGGTCAAAGCAGATGAATTGGCAGCTAAGGTGGTCCCACCAGGCCACTTGACCCTGCAGATAAATGAGAGAAGCAGTCGGTACCATATCCTTGCCTCTCCAGTGCTGGGAGACCATGGAGAAAACAAGCTGAGGCCCAATTTCAAAGTGAGAGCTTGATTAGATGCTCCAAATTTGAAAGTCATAGTTTATAAATGTGTTCGGTATATCAGCTCCATTTTAAATCATCTATGAAGTCACCCTGCTCAGTTCCATTCACATTTTTATGTAACAAACACCTGCTTCTTCGGAGCTCTAGGAAACACAAGCCATCATCCATTCATTCATTTGTGCAGGTTTATTGGGATGTAATTGATAAACAACGCTGTATAAGTTTCAGGTGTGCCACCTAATGATTCAATACGCATATGTATTGTGAAATGGCTACCACAGTAAGATTAGTTCACACCTCCATCGCCTCACATAGGTCAAGCATTTCTACTAGTGGTGAGGAATTTAAGATCTACTCTCTTAGCAACTTTTACATATGCCATACAGTATCCTTAACAATATGCACCATGCTGTACAATAGCTCCCCAGAACTTATGCATCTTACTGGCCTTGTACCCTTTGACCAACATCTCCCCATTTCCACCACTTCCAAGCCCCAGGTAACCACCAATCTACTCTCTGTTTCTATGAGCTCAATGTTTGTGGATTCCACGTATGAACAGCATTATGCAGTATTTGGTTTCTCTGTCTTTTTTCATCACACATGCCTCCCACATCAAGCCTAACTACTAAGCCAGTGCCATGCACTATAGACTCTATTAAAGCCAGCTCAATTTCAGACACAAATTCTGCACTTGCTTCTTTGAGACCAGTGTAACAGAAGCTTCAGCATTACGCATGTCTATACCTCTCACTTCCCCCACAAGCCCAGGACGAAGGTCGTCATGAGTTCAGGCCCCTCGTGGTGGGTCTTCTGCCCGCCCTCACCCCACGTCTGAATAGTTGAATGACTCCCCAAAGCCCACAGGAAGGGGTCAGAGGCAATGTATGTGCCTCTGGGCAGAATGAAGTTGCCCTCATCCTCTCACATATGGCATAAAGGAAAACTCTAAGGAATATAGCTCTAATTCTATTTATTGTTTGGAAAATCAAGGTTTATTCTTGATCTAAACACCTTTCAATTTCTAGCCGTGACTTAGCGTCCAGGATACAGCGGTCAGAATACATGTGTGTGCACCACTGTGTGTGTGTACACTTTGCACATGTGTACCCAAAGGTGTGCTAATGACGTGCACCACCCCCACTTCCCCAGGAAAGAGAGACCACAGACAGGCAGACAGGACACAGCACTTGTATACAGGCTTCTGAGTGTTCAGACAATGAAGTCTTGCAGACAGCATGGTTATGGGGCACACTTGCCCTTACTACACACATTTCTCAGGGCAGGTGTGGGCACCCAGGACACCTACCCCTGAACAAATCTCTTTGGGATGGGAAGAGAGGTGCTCCAGGGAGAAGCAGGGAGTTGGATGCTCCTGGATCTCAGCCACCTACATTCAGCTCTGGCCCCAAGAGCACTGGGATTCTGAGAGAAGGTTAAGGCTTGGACTTCAGAAAACAGACAAGTGGCAGAATTCTCCCCAAAGAGATACAGAGACCCCAAGGTAGGCCAGGGAGCAGGAGCGTCAATGTGGCCTCAAGGGCACATCTACTCAGAGCAGCCCACAGGCTGTCTGTAGACTCCGAATCCATGTGGGAGAAATGGGTTCTCCTGCGCCCTCCACAAATGTAGGGATGCTGACTGAGGAAGGCAGAGCGCTGGTCTGTCTGAAGGTGGAGATGACGAGACCTAGAGTCAGAGCCACACCTATGCTAAACTGGGGTCGCAAGGCCAGTTGAGTGGTGGCAGCTGCCTGTCAAGGTCAGGTGCTCCCCTGCCACACTCTGGATGTACACTGTGTGTGTGCTACCCGGAACTTGGATGGACACCCAAGGACAATAAGATGATAGTGGAAGATAAACTCAGGGACTGATGGAACTTAAACCTTCTCTGTTACCAGTCATGAGATGGGCTGGGGAGAAAAAGTCAGTTGATACAAAGAAAAACAGACTTCTGGCCAATACAAAGAACTAAGCTGATGCAGAAAATCTTTCCTCCTGTCTCAAACACTTAGAAATGAGAGGTAAAATATAAGCACACAACATTAGCAAAGAATCTGCGTGACTGACACTAGAGAAAAAAAGGTGGAGAATTCTTTTTACTTCATGCTTTATGTTCCTAATGCTAAGAACTTATGAGGATCACATAAGAAACAGAATTAAAAAGCAAAGTTCCAAACCAGTGAAGGGGAAAATGGGTGAAACAAATGTGATCAATGTGAGTGTCAGGAGGGAAGGTTAAAGAGATAAGCAAAGAGCATGGCAAATAGACTATCAAAAAGTACATAGTAAACCAAGTCCAGAAACATGAGTAATCAAAACCACGTAAATGCATTAAAGTGTTAAGTCGCTCAGTCGTGTTCGACTCTTTTTTTTGATCCCATGGACTACAGCCTGGCAGGCTCCTCTGTCCATGGAATTCTCCAGACATGAATATTGAAGAGAGTAGACTTTCCCTTCTCCAGGGGATCTTCCTGACCCAAGGATCGAACCTGGGTCTCCTGCACTGCAGGCAGATTCTTTACTGTCTGAGCCACCAGGGAAACCCAAATGCATTAAACTCACCTCCTAAAAAGCAGAGATCATCAAACGGAATTAAGCAAAATTCAGTGCTTTGCAACTTACAAAAGACAAATATAAAGCAAAGCAAATGCTAAGAAAAAATACAAGGCAAGCACTAACCAGAATAAAGCTGTTGCAAAGTTTTACATCAGTCGTGTGTAACAAAAAACATTGTTAGGATTTGGATTAACTTCCCACCAGAAAGAACCAGAACAGCTAAGAATCACTGTCAGTGGAACCATGAGCCCCAACATCAATCCAGCTTTCCATCAAGATGCAGCTCCCACATGAAATGCCCCCAAAGCATGATCAAATTGTGGCTATGAAGGGGCCCTGCTGAAAGATTAAGTCATGATCACCACAAGCTGCTTACCTTCGACATCCCTTGAAAGGATCTCAGGGTGGAGATCAGAAATAAGACACTCTGCACTCTGGGAAAAACCTGAAAGAACTAGCCTTCAGATAGTCAGATGTTTTCAGGTAAAGATTTTTATGAGCCCAAATTCTTACTTCTTCTCATACCTGCTGCTGCTGCTGCTAAGTCGCTTCAGTCGTGTCTGACTCTGTGTAACCCCAGAGACAGCAGCCCAGCAGGATCCCCCGTCCCTGAGATTCACCAGGCAAGAACACTGGAGTGGGTTGCCATTTCCTTCTCCAATGCATGAAAGTGAAAAGTGAAAGTGAAGTCGCTCAGTCATGTCCAAATCCTAGCGACCCCATGGACTGCAGCCCACCAGGCTCCTCCATCCATGGGATTTTCCAGGCAAGAGTACTGGAGTGGGATGCCATTGCCTTCTCCGCTTCTCATACCTAGAGAAACACTAATATCACAAACCAATATCTGGTCCTGATTCTCCTGGCTAGCCCCTCAGCAGCTTTTCTACTTCTATTAACCTTTGGCCCATTACCTTTAACTTTCTTGTTTATCTCTTCTAGAATACAACAAATCTCCCAGTGGTAGTATGACAAGAATATTCCCTGGCCAACACCCAGACAATGCTGAAACAAGCCACCTTATCATTCCTCAGACTCTCATCTCCCTCCGTAAATGCACCCCGACAGCAGGCAAAGGGAACCCAGAGCCCCATGATGCCCCTGTACAGCCTGAAGCAGCCAGAACAGTCATCACCCCTTTTCTCTTGAGACTGGATTCCCAAGTGCCTGTGAAGGGAAATAGGTAGACAGTTAGACATGAGCAGAGTATCAAAAAGTGAAAGTGAAGTCGCTCAGTCGTGTCCGACCGACTCTTTGCGACCCCGTGGACTGTAGCGCACCAGGCTCCTCCGTCCATGGGATTCTCCAGGCAGGAATAGTGGAGTGGGTTGCCATTTCCTTCTCCAAGGGATCTTCCTGACCCAGGGATCAAACCCAGGTCTCCCGCATTGCAGCCAGATGCTTTACCCTCTGAGCCACCAGGGAAGCCCATAGAGTATCAAAAGGGGCCAAAGAATTGGCCCTAAATGTAAAGGGGAGGAATGTGCTGTCCCAGGGACAGAAGAACAGAAAAAACCCAAGAAGTGTCTTGGAATGCAGGAATGGGAGAAGAACAGACCCTTATCGTCCTTCCCTCTCCCATGTTGTAACTATTAATGGACTTCAGGTCCTCCTGAGCAGTATAAACCGTCTCCCCTCCTACCCGACAGGGAGAAGGTATTTGCCTTACTCTTCCCTCACCCAGTACACCTGCCTCACTCAATCAGCAAACAGCCTGCAAGACCCTGTCCCACCTCTTGTACACTGGCTATAAAAATGGACTAAGGATCCATGTTCAATGTTGGCTCTCCCTTGAGCTGGCCCACTGCTCTAACAGCATTTCCCACTCTAATAAACTTTATTTATTTCTCAAAAAAAATAATAATAATAAGACGCAGCACCTGTCTGTGGGCCCTAGGGAAAGAGGACAACCTGGGCAGAGTATGGCAGCCTTGCTGAGGCTAGAAGACGAGAGGAAGTTTCAGGAAGAAAGGCAGAATGCAGGAAAAGAACCCCTAAACCACAGGGACCCCCCTTGAGTTTTTGCCAGGTACTAAGTTAGGCCTGTCATTCAGCAAGTGCTGGGAGAAGAACGGCCAGGTTGGTTTCAACAGAATGGTGCCCAGACCTCACACAGATCAGGGAATATTTATGCCATGACCATTCAGAGCATGGATCCTTGGAGATTATAGGCGCTCTCAGCCCCTTTCACCACACCATGGTGCCCAGGGTGAGAGATACTCTGAGCCAGGGGCCAACAAACTCTGACCTGTGAGGCAAATCTTGTCCACCACTCTTTTTGTTCCCCAGTGAGCCCAGAGTGGTTTGTAAATGTTAAAATAGCTTGGAAAAGTCAAAGAGGTAATAGTATCTCATGACAAGTAAAAATTAGATTAAATTCAAATTTTCCGTGTCTGTAAGATGAAGCGCTATTGGAACACAGCCATGCTCAATAGTTCATATTGTCCAGGACTGTTTTGTGCTGTAATAGAGGCATTGAAAGCTGTGACAGAGGCCTTAGGGTTCATAAAGCCTAAAATACTTACTATCTGGCCTGTTAGAGAAATGTTTTCTCATTAGAGAAATTCCTTGTTCTACGCTCCTAGTAGCAAAGCTAACAGCAGGATGTTTAAGAAAACATGAGCATAATGAGGCAGGGGGAAGATTTTAAAGAACCAGATGGAGTTTCTAGAGATACAAAATAGCAGTATCTCAAACAAACTTGTTCAATGGGCTTTCATCAGATTGGTCAATTTCTGTGGAACATGAGTATTGAGCAAATGTTACATGAGTATTTGAGCAACAGATACATTTTCCAGGAGACAGGAAAATCTTTGGTTTTGATTTAGACAAATCAAATCTGAGTTATACAATCTGAATGTGACTTAACTCATAATATCTTCTTACACTGATTGTGTCTTCTATATACATTTTTTTGGTCCACCTGAACCATCATAGACTGAGAGTGACATTAAACTCTTCTTGTTCCATGCTTTTAATTGTAATTTGCCTATGTCATTATGTTTAAAGTGAGATTCTTTGGGCAGCACATAGTTGGGTTCCATTTTTTATGCATACAGACAATTTCATTCTTTTAACTGGTTTGTTTAGATTATTTACATTCAATGTAATTCACTTAGGTAGGTCTATCATTCTACGACTTGTTTTCTGTTTGTTCCTTCTGACTTCTGTTTCTTGGTTTCCCCTTCCTGTCTAGTTTTGAGTTGCTAAACAGGTATATCAATTTTAATTTGCCTACTGTAATTTTTCACCACATCTCCTTGTATAATATTTTCAGTGATTGTTTTGTTTGATATCAATTTTTATCCTCTAATTAGAGCATAAACTTACCATGAGATGGTTCCCTTTACCCTCCACCTTTCATGATTTATTTATCTTTTAGTTATATCTACATAAGTTGAAAACTATCAGACAATGGGTTTTTTTTTCTCTCAACATTCAGTTATATTCTTTAAAACTCTAAAAGTGAAAAACAATCTATTACACTTACTTAGATATTTAAATTTCTGTCTCACTCCTTCATTCCTGATGTACTAGTCTTTCCAGAATCATTTCCCATCCATTTGAGAATTTCTTCTAATAGTTCTCTTGAAGCAGATCTTCTGGCAATGAATTCTCTGAGATTTCCTTCTTCTGTGAAAACTTTCATTTCCTCTTCATTCCTAGAGAATCTGATGGCTATAGAATTCTCTGTTGACAATTCCTTCTTTAGTGCTTTAATAGCGTGAGCCAGTCTTCTGGCCTTGATGATTTCCGATGAGAAAGTTACTGCCATTTGAACAGTTGTTCTGCTGTGAATAATGCACAGTTTTCCTCGAGTTGCTTTCAAGATCTCTTGATATTTAATTTTCAGTGTTTGATTGAGAGACAAACAATATCTAACTCAGGGTTCTTGTGAGGATGAAATGAGTTAATTCAGAAAAGCACCTAGAATAGGGCAACCACATGTCAAGGACCCAGTGAGCTTTATTATGCATCTCAATATGTGTAAAGAATACCAAAGTCAGCTCATTTTCATTTTGGAATATGCCATCTCATGAGACTGGAGTGGTCACATAACCTGTTCCTGAAGACGCTCTTCTTAAACGCAGCGAAGAAGACCCCAACAAGCAATCTTTCATGAGCCATCAGCAACTGGACAGCTCGTGATGAAAATTCCCTCACCCTGAAGTTGAAGGCAAAGAAAATTCAGAAAGGAACTGGGGGTTTTAAAAAGACAGAAAACCTGGGAAAGACAAAAATAGGTAACAGAATACAGTGGTTTCTTAAAAAAGCAGTACAACAGTGCCTCTTTCCATGAATTCGAGAACCTCAGTGCATTTTAGGAAACCTTACTAGAGTGAGAAATAACTGGGAGAAAGACAACAGCTGTTTTTAAAAAGAGATTATTAATATTTTGTCACAGTGAAGCACAACAAGCATTTATTTCAAAGTGCTAAGGTTTTGAGTTTCCATTTTCTAATTAAGAAGCAAAAAAAATTGCAACTGAGCTTGGTATTTAAGTTGGAAATAAATGTGCATAAAATTAATATTTTAAAGAATCAATTTGCTTCTCTGTTCTGACTTTTCCATTTTCTCTACTCACAGCTTTAATTCATTCATAAAATAATAGAAAGCCCTTTAGTTTCAAATACTTCTGATGATTTATCAAATAGAACAGAGTAAATCTAGAATTACTTAATAATTTATGAAACTGAAAGAACTAAAAACCAGTTGGCTAAATCACTATTTGTGTTTTTTCCAATTGTGGACACAAAATACCTTAAAAAGATGATACCCAAAGTTATTAAATAGTATAATATTAATGTTTCCCAAGTGATCATGATAAATAGGCTTTTATTCAGATGTTAAACTGTACCAAAACGCCCTGGCTAAATTTTTAACTGGGAGAAGATACATACATAGTACAAATAGCAGACTATACACAGTCATCAAGAGAAATCTCTCATTAATTTGAGTCCCTTTTAAACCTTTTAAATTGCTACTACCTTAATTCCCAACAATAAAAATAATCCAGAGGGACACATCATTTTCATTTATAAAACATTTGTAAGATAAATTCTTCAATAATCAGGAAATCACTCAGTCTTTTCGAGTTTGCAAAAAGCAATTTGATTTCAATTTACTAAGCAAAAATAGCAAGCTAAAAGAACAAATCTATAACAGGATTTTATTTCATATGCAGGTATAAAAAAATTCTCTCTGTTAAGTGAAAATGGAATATTAACATTACATAACAAGCATGAATGATCTGATTAATTTAATGATCTTTATGCTTTATATTTTTTGAGACATTTATTACTAAAGGAAATAATTTTAAAATAAACTTCTAATCTAGATTAGTGTTAAATGTACAAAAAGTTGTGAAAATGGTACAGAAAATTCTCATGTAACTTACACCTATTTCCACTATTTATATTATTATATTATGTATTATCTTATATAAAATATGTATTGTTATAGTCCACATCTCGGAGAAGGCAATGGCACCCCACTCCAGTACTCTTGCCTGGAAAATCCCATGGACGGAGGAGCCTGGTGGGCTGCAGTCCATGGGGTCGCTGAGTCGGACACGACTGAGTGACTACACTTTCACTTCTCACTTTCATGCATTGGAGAAGGAAATGGCAACCCACTCCAGTGTTCTTGCCTGGAGAATCCCAGGGACAGGGGAGCCTGGTGGGCTACCGTCTATGGGGTCGCACAGAGTCGGACACGACTGAAGTGACTCAGCAGCAGCAGCAGCAGCAGCATAGTCCACATCTTAGTGAGCATGTTCAATTGCTCAGTCGTGTCCAACTCTTTTTGACCCTATGGACTATAGCCTACTAGGCTCCTCTGTCCATGGGATTTCCCAGGCAAGAATACTGGAGTGGGTTGCCAGTTCCTCCTCCAGGGGATCTTCTCAACCCAGAGATCAAACCCACGTCTCCTGCACCTCCTGCATTGGCAGGTGAGTTCTCTACGACTCTGCCACCTGGGAAGCCCACATCTTAGTATGTTTAAGCTAATGAATCAATACTGACACATTACTATTCACTGATGTCCGCACTTTATCTGGATTTCCTTTGTTTTCCTCCATGGTCCTTTTCCTGTCCCAGGTCCCACCTGAAATACCATATGATAGTAGTTGTCCTGTGTCCTTAGGCTCATCTCAGCTAGCACAGTTTCTTGAGCTTTTCCTTGTTTTGGATGACTTTTACAGTTTAGAGTCTTCTTGGTCAGGTATTTTGTACCTAGACTGAGGTTTATCCGATGCTTCACCATGATTGCACTGGGGATACAGGTTTTTAAGAGGGAGCCCACAAGGACAGAGCTCTCTTCTCGTCACAGCATGTCAAGGATGCGTACTACCAACGTAACTTACAATTCTCACCTTGGTCACCTGGCTGAAGTCATGTCTTCGGGTTTCTCCATGGCAAAGTTACTCTCGTCCCCTTTCCATACTGTGCTCTATGGAAGGAAGTCACCACCATGCACAGCCCACACTTAAGGACCAGGGAGCTATGTTCCACTTCCCAGAAAGCAAAGCATCTGCATTACTTGCATTTTTCTGCACAGAATATGTGTAGCTTCTCCCCATTTATTATTTATTTATTTATTCAGTCATTTATTTACGTCACACTAGTGGATTCATTTCATTCTTTGGGCTATAATCCAATACCACTATATTAATTTTGCCCCTATCACAGCCCCAGCTCTGGCCGTAATGAGCTCCTTCGACTGGCTCCCAGGTCCCTATGACAACATCATGTTTTCTCAATCACTTCCTCTCAGGCACTACCAGGTGTCTCAGGCTCACCCTGTGTATTCCCCGTCCAGACACAGAGTCAGCTTGGTGTCTCATTCCTTTCACCACTGAACAATATCCCTCCATAGAACAACAGACACAGTTTGTTTGCCCATTCGCCTATTGAAGGACATCTTGATTGCTTCCAGTTTTTGGTGATTATGAATAAGGTTGCTATAGTTACTAGTGTGTGACTTTTTGTGGATATAATTTTTTGAAGCAGTTGAAAAATACTCAGAAGTGTTATAGATTTAAACAAAATTATTTTGGGTCAATTAAGAATAGAAAACTAAACTATTTTGTCTTCATTGCTTTCTTCTCTGTGGCGCCACATTTCTGACATTATTTCATTCTGTTTAGCCTGAAAGATTTCCTTTAACACTGATTGCAGGGCAAGTCTCTGGGACCATGAAGATCTTTCCTGAATCTTCTCAGTGAGAATGTGGTAATGTTGCTGGGCTAAAAGCCTGCGTAAGTGTGGACTCTGACCAAGACCCATAGGATTTCTCATCTCACACAATTCTGCACTCAGCCTCCATAATTCATCAAAATAACCATTTAAGTGTTACTAGCAGATTATGCATTTCAGGGACTTCTGTTTCAAGCAAGCAGACTCTGTCCTTTTCTTTCTCTGCCTACACCTAACTGTCCAGATTTTGAGATAGTGGTTTGTACAGTGACTTCAGCTACTTGGTAGACCCAAGAAAAGTCATTGATTTCCAGATTGTCTACCTTTTCTTTGTTGAATTATGAGAATGATTACTTTGAAGTACTTTATATGTCACAGCTGAAATTAGAAGCAAGTTCATTGCTGTGAACTTCTATATTCTGTTTTAGTCTCAGAATTTCAGATGCTTATCTATGTTCAGCTTTTTCAGAAATTGTAAACCTGTTTTCCAGAATAACTCTTCTACTCTGCTTTCTGACCAGCCCTGAATGTAAGTTCCAGTTGTTTTACAATCTCATCAACAATGATTTTGTCAGCATTCTTATTTTTGCCATTTCCAATAAGTGTGTACTTACACCTCATTGAGCTTTTAAATTGTTCTTCCCTAATGGCTAATGATGTTGAGCATCTTTGCTGTGCTTCTTGGCCATTGGTATATCTTCTATACTTTCTCTTTTCCTGCCTTACCATCACAGAGAAACAGAAAAGCGTACAGAACTAAACTCACGTGTAATTGGTCACATGATTTTTGACCAACGGACCAAAGGAGTTTATTTGAGAAACAGAAACCTTTCAAATAAAAGATGCATCTGTGTCCAGATGTCTACATCAAAACGGGAACCTTGACTTCTATCTCATGCCATACAAATATTAATTTAAGATGTATTGCAGGCTCAAATGTGGAGGCTAAACTTATGAAGCTTCGAATACACAAGAATATTTTCATGACTTTCAAGTAGGCCAAGATTTCAGGATTCGAAATTCACTCATCATAAAAGAAGAGTAATACGTTTGACTTCATCGAAGTTAAAAGCCTCTTGTCATCAAAAGCTATCATCAAGAGAGTGGAAAGGTTCTGGCCACATATCCCCTCTCCTTTCAGACAAGCCAATATGGTCATGGCCAGTAGTCAATAGGGCTGGTGGTTCAGGCAGAGTCTGGAGCCACCCACCTGCACTGTGCACCGATCCTGCCGCTTAGCTGGGTGGCTGAGTGACTTACTTCCCTCCCCTGTGTCTCAGTGTCTCCATCTACAAAATGAGTCACACGGTTGTCATCAGGACAACAGAGAGCTTAGAAACTCTCCAGGTACATAGCAAGTGCCACATGCCTCTTGGCTGAAGTTGGCTGCATCCTGCCATGTCTTTTGAGGATGACTTGCACATCTGAGACACTGTGGCTTGATTTTTACAGTTTGCTTTTAAGGGCAAGTCTTACCTTAGTTGAAATTCCATGGGGCTATTCTACAGAAACCTCTTTTGCTACTTTTCAGGTCTGACATTGGAAATGTTGGTTTATGTTTCCATTTTTAATTCTTTCCTTGAATCAGCTGGAGGTTGCTACTTTCTTCCCCTCCCCAGAGAATCTTTCTATGGATGACTCTCTGAAAGTCCTCCCTGGAAGTGGGTCCATCATTTCATGGGGACTCCCAGACCCTGGCATGGGAGCTGGTGCTTCTCTTTGGGACTTCCCTGGTGGCTCAGATGGTAAACAATCTGCCCACAATGCTTCTCTTTGTGTTTGTGGTGCTTCGACTGATGCTGGTCTGGCATCCCCGCTTCGTGTCTAGACTCCCCAACTGGGAAGACAATTTCCAACAACAAATTTCCAACTCCTTTAACCCTGGAGATATTTACACATATGTTCATTCATCTACCCAATCATATAAATCCCAGGAATAAAAGCTCTATCATTTCCCAACAGACATTTCCGTGTAGTCTGTGCAAGAGGCAACCCAGAGCTGCATGAGTTGTGAGGAGGCACAGGGCCAGTCCCTTCTCTCAGGGGGACGGTGGACATTAAACACATGAACAAACGCACAGAGAACCTTGCGAGATAAATAGGTGCCGTGGAAGAGAGCATCTCCGGAGTGGTTTGGTAATGGCTGTGCAGGCAGGTGGTTGGCAGAAGCATCATTTAAGCTGAAACCTAAAAGTCAATAAGAAGCCAGAGTCAGGAAACAGTTCATCAATTGTTCCATTTGTTTATTCACAGCCTGACGGGCACACTGGGCCTTCTAGAATCTAGTCGTTGATACTCCTTAATATCCCTCAGGTTCCAAGCCACTGTATTTCCAAATGCAACCAGTGAACCAATTGAGAATGATAGAATTGGGATAAATGAGAATGGATTTTCATAAAAGCATAAGATACTGTGATACTGTGATTTACAATGAGAAATACATGCAGCTGTCCCTTGGTATTTTAGGAGTTCAGTTTCAGAATTCCCCATGAATACCAAAATCCATGGATGCTCAAGTCCCTTAGATAACCTACATACATCATCCTGTATATTTTAAATCATCTCTGGGTTACTTATATTAATACTTGATACAATATAAATAGTTGCCAACATGCAGCAAATTTATGTTTTGCCTTTTGGAACTTTCTGAATTATTTTTTTGAATATTTTTGACCCAGGCTTGATTGAATCCATGAATACACCATCAACGGATGGAGGGCTTACTTTGGTCTTCATCCCATATCTGGCACAGAGCTCCTACGACCCTTGGAATTTCTTAATAGAGTGATAAAGTTGTCTTCTGTTATACTAAAGAGTGATTTTGGAAAGCCCCTCAAGATGGAGGCTGGTTGCCAGGAGAACAAACCAGGTGATTAGAGGGTTGGAACTCAGTCCCACCCTTCCCCCAGATCCCTGAGGAGGGATGAAGGGCTAGAAGTGAAGTCAGTCACCTCTGATCAATGATTTAATCAATCGTGCCTATGTAATGAAGCTTCCAGAAAAATCTAAAAGGACAGAGTTCAGAGAGCTTGCAGGTGGTGAGCAGGAGAAGAACGGTGCACACGGAGAGGCTGCGGAAGCTCCGTACCCTCCCGTGCACCTTGCCTCGCGCATCTCTTCCTTGTGGCTGGCCATCTGTATACTTTAGCATATCTTTAATAAGCTGGTAAACATAAGTGTTTCCTAAGTTCTATGAGCCACTCCAGCAAATTAATCAAGTCCAGGGACAAAGTCATTGGCACCTCCAATCTATAGCAGGTTTGTTTGAAGCACAGGTGACAACCTGGACTTGAGATTGGAGTCTGAATTTGATGGGAGAAAGAGAGGGCCAGTCTTGTAGGATTGGAGCTTAACCCATGGGATCCAAGGCTATTTCCAGGTAGATAGTGTCAGAATTCAGTTGAATTGTGGGATACCCAGCTGGTGTTGTAGAGAATTCCTTGAAGGTGTGGGGAAACACACACACACACTGGAACTGATACCAGATCCCTTTCTAGTGATGATCAGAATTAGTGGTGACCAGTTGGTATCAGAATCACTCTTAGAAACATTGAGAAAACTACAGACCCTGGAATGTTATGCTGGTCCCAGATAAGGATGAAGGGTCTGGGACATAAGTCAAGGACCCCATGCATCAAGTCAAAGAAGCAGTGATGTCTCTACACAAACAGGGTCCCAAAGACTACATGGTGAAGGATGCTGTCTTTTCCATAAGATCCATCAGAGGAGATTCAGGGTATAAGATCTAAGAAATAAAAGCACCTGGATGCAAATAAGATGTTTGACAATATCTGCCACACATCCCTCTGGCCACAATGAAGAACTATGACTGTATAATGTAAGCTATAAAAACAGGGTATGTCACTAAATAATAATTTTACAAACTTCATTTCAGTCTGCTAAAGCACAGTATATAAAATGGAAGGTTAGAAATCGTAAGAAAAGAAATGGACTTACCCTTATACACGTCAGAAAACAGATCATTAAATACAGCCTCAAAAACATTCCAAATGGAAAATCACAGTTACATTTCTCTCATCAGCTCATTCATTTCCACCTAATTAACTCTTGTTCCGTGGGACCTTGGGTTAGCATTCTACTTTCAAGAAGCAGTTCCAGCCTGCTGGAAATCTTTTTTTAATTGGCATTGGTTTTTTTTTTTAATTGTAGAAAATACATATAACATAAAATTTACCATTTTAGTCATTTTTAAATTTTATTCTATTATAGTAAAGATGTAACATGAGAACTACCCTCTTAGCAGATTTTTAAGTGCACAATATTGTTGTTGATAGGCATAGTATTGTACAGTAGATCTCTAGAATGCATCCATCTTGCATAACTGAAACTTCATACCCGTTGGTTAGCAACCCCTCCAACCTCCCCCTCCAGCCCCTGGCAACCACCATCCTATTCCTTGCTTCTGTGAGCTTGACTATTTTAGAGTCCTCATATAAATGGAAATATGCACCAGTTGGTCATCTGTAACTGGTTTGTTTCACTTAACATAATATCCACAAGGTTCATCCATACAGCAGGATTTCCTTCTTTTTAAGGCTGAACAGTATTCCCGTATATTATGTACCATATTTTGATTATCCATTCATCCGCTGATGAACATTGAGATTGTTTCCACATCTTGGCTTATTGTAGATAGCACCACAATAAATATGAGAGTGCTAATATCTCTTCATGTTCCTAATTTCAATTTTTTTCAATAAATACCCAGAAGTAGGACTATTGGATCATTTGGTAGTTCTAGTTCTCCTCTTTTGAGGCATCTCTATACTGTTTTCAACAGTGGCTGTACCAATTTACACTTCCATCAACAGGGCATAAGTGTCCCTTTTCTCCACGTCTTCAGCAACACATTGTCTCTTGTCTGTTTGGTAACTGTCATTCTAACAGATGTGAAATGATATCTCACTGTGGTGATTTGTTTTGCTTTTCAATATTTATTTTTTTGGTTGCACCAGGTCTTAATTGCAGCAAGCAGGACCTTTGATCTTCATTGCAGCATGTGGGATCTAGTTTCCTGACCAGGGATTGAATCTGGGCCCCCTGCATTGGCAGTGCAGAGTCTTAGCCACTGGACTACCAGGGAAGTCCCTCACTGTGGTTTTGGTTTGCATTTCTGTGATGATTAAGAATATTGAGCATCATTTCATACACTCATTGGTAATGTGTATAACTTCTTTGGGAAAATACCTATTCAGGTCCTCTGTCCATCTTTAAATTGAATTATTAGGGTTTGGATAGGGTTTTGTGTTTGTTTTGTGTTGTGTTGTGTTTGTTACTATTGAGTTGCAGTCTGAAAGTTATCTAAGCAACATCAGCTTAAGTCCAAAGTCTTAATAGAATTTTTAAAGTCTAAGCTGACAGTACCTAGTGCAGCCCTTTCCATGCTAGATTCTGAAATTAATCTTATTTGTTGAACACCTATTTTCTCAGCCTGTAACTTAGAGAACTTTCAGGCAATCACAAGGAAGCAGAAACCAGCTGTTGATGTCAAGGCTCTGGTTATTTTATTATGCCTACCAACAATAGAAAGATGGAGGGAGCACAGTACATAATTACTGTATATGGGTTTAATCAGTGTTTCTTTGGCAGTTAAGAACATCCCATAGAAAGTAAGGGCACTGACTTGTCTCCAGAGCTTGCTTGTAAAGTGTACAATCTCTAAAACACAGTTATATTAATGATGCTTTACCTGAAACCTTGGGAAGGCTGAGATTCTCCTTTGATTTGACAGATCTTTTCATACAGTTTTTAATGAGTGTTGAACTAATTAAGAAACATGAAGCATACAAAAAAATCTCATTATTTCTACCATAGCTCATTTTATATATAAAAGAACAAACCTTTGTGCTTTTCTGATAGTTCCATGGGAAATAGCAAGGATAATTTTAAGTGCTTTTTGTTTCAACATGTATTATTTTCCAGAATTTAGGATTTAATTTCCATGAGACAAAAATATCAATAGAATTATAATAGGAGATTTGGTCACTTAATTAAGATAGGGCAATAGGTGCCTAAGAAGAATGGTTTGACTACCATCTAAACTAAATAACATACATTATTTTAAATGAACATAGAAGATGATAATATGACTGAAAGAGCCTATTCTCACAGAAATGAGGGGTTTCCTCCACTGTTCTGCTTTTAGTAAAGGATATAACAAATCCTTGCTCCTTGGAAAAAAGTATGACAAACCTACACAGTGTATTAAAAAGCAGAGACATCACTTTGCTGACAAAGGTCTGACTAGTCAAAGCTATGGTTTTTCCTGTGGTCATGTATGGATGTGACAGTTGGACCATAAAGAAGGCTGAGCACTGAAGAATTGATGCTTTTGAACTGTGGTGTTGGAGAAGACTCTTGAGAGTCCCTTGGGCTGCAAGGAGATCAAACCAGTCAATCCTAAAGGAAATCAACCTTGAATATTCATTGGAAGAACTGATGCTGAGGCTGAAGCTCCAGTACTATGGCCACCTGATGTGAAGAGCTGACTCACTGGAAAAGACCCTGATGCTGGGAAAGATTGAGGGCAGGAGGAGAAGGGGAAGACAGAGGATGAGATGGTTGGATGGCATCACTGACTCAATGGACATGAGTTTGAGCAAACTTAGGGAGATAGTAAAGGACAGGGAAGCCTGGTGTGCTGCAGTTCTTGGAGTTAAACACTCAGACATGACTTAGCGACTTAACAACAACAACATAAATTCTCCAAGAGCACCAACATGTACCTAGTAGGATAAGGAGTCTCTGTCATCTTGGCAGATTACAGAAAGTAAAAGCTTTTTACTCCCTTAAAAGTAGATTAAACATTCCAGTGCAATCATTTTAAGAGAAAGAAAATGTAATTTCTAGTTTTTAATAACATAATAAATGGCAATAAATGACCCACAAATTCCTTTTTAAATGTAATTTTATGGATGAGCAAGGGAAAAAACCTAGACTGAACCATGTGGTCATAAATGAAAGCTGGAGACATCACTAAGAACTCATGTTTAACCTAATATACAAATATACTTCCAGATGAATGGACGTTGGCATATATGGACAAATATATATATATATGGATATGTGTGTATTCATAGGTCAGTATGCAGACAGATGTTCCCATAAAGGAGGAAAACTTCCTTTCTTCCCTTCTAGTTTCTTTGGATTTTCTAATAAATTGACATAAGACAGATCAATAGGAGAAAAACCAATTTAATTTCATATGTACAAGAGTCCATAAAAATATTACTCAAAGAAGTGACCAAACAAGAAGTTGTTATATCTTTTAGACAAAGAAACAATAAATTAATCTTAAGTAACAAGACTTTGGCTTAAACTCAAATCTTTTAGCCTATTTCTTCCTCTGCATCTTATGTACTATTATGAATTTTAAAACAAATGAACAGCATGATAATTCCAATTGTTAAGGATTAGCCCCTGGTGTTATTTCAGAGCTTTCAAACAGTGATACATAAATGAGCTCCATTCCTCACAACATATCAGTTGTCCATGTGGGCCAGCCCACATTGTTATGAGATTCAAAAAACTCTGAAAATCTGTCTTCTTTCAAGAAAAGATGGAAGCCTATAAAAACTGTGACTCGAAACCGTTGACAAATGTTCATTATGTAAATCTATTGTCATATCAAGTGTAGAAATTTCTTTTAAATAACTCAAGTAAATCCCACATAGACTAGAATTGTAACCATGATTCCAGTGCTCCAGTCTCCCCCAGAGAACACTATAATTAGCTTTTTCATCTCCTACACCCCCACAACCAAATGTTCAATTTTCATGGTGTTGCTAGTAGAGGCAATACTTCATGGATGGGATGCAAGGCTTATGGAGCTGAGTTGTAGCACATTATTAACCCACTAATGGTGTGTGAACATATCACAATCAACCCATAGGTTCCTCCTTCTAGACATGCTCCCCAGAACGCCTGGTGGCATATTCTATACCTCTCCTTCCTTCCAGTCTCCTGGAACAGAGCTTCTGGTGAATTCCTCAACTCCTGTCATGCCCAGATACTTCAGTTTAGTAGGTTTTGAAGCCAAAGATACAGGGGAAATGATAACTGCATGAGAAATTTTTAAGACTTTTAAAAATAAACTAAAACTTTCTACTGGATGATTGGATGTTTTGTTCTTATTGTTTGGTCACTGCTGCTGCTGCTGTTGCTGCTAAGTCGCTTCAGTCATGTCCGACTCTGTGCGACCCCATAGACGGCAGCCCACCAGGCTCCCCCATCCCTGGATTCTCCAGGCAACACTGGAGTGGGTTGCGATTTCCTTCTCCAATGCATGAAAGTGAAAAGTGAGAGTGAAGTCGCTCAGTTGTGTCCGACTCTTCGCGACCCCATGGACTGCAGCCTACCAGGCTCCTCCGTCCATGGGATTTTCCAGGCAAGAGTACTGGAATGGGGTGCCATTGCCAACATGTCCAATTCTTTTGCGACCCCATGGACTGTAGCCCACCAGGCTCCTCTGTCCGTGAGATTTCCCAGGCAAGAATACTGGGGTGGGTTGCCATTTCCTCCTCCAGGTTAGGGCGATAATAATAATGATATATTGTAGAATTTCTAACATTTGTAAAAGTGTATTACAATAAGAGCACAAAGAACAGAAAGGAAGAATGGAAGTAACCATTGTAAATTCCTTTTGCCTCAGGAGAAGTGGTAAAATATCACTCAGAGGGAGACTGCAGCTAGTAAAAGATGTGTATCGTGAAGTCTAAAGAAATCACTAAAATATCACGGCAACAGCTAATAATCCAACAAAATCAATGCTGTGGAATTATTTTTTAAAAGTCAGTAGTTCTAAGAGAAGACAGAGAAAGGGAACAAAGGACAAACAGGACACAGAGAAGACAGCAAGACCACAGATATAAGCCAAATCATTTCAATAATCATGTAAAATGTAAATGGTCCAAAGCCCATCTAAAGTCAGAGATTGTCAGATTGAATGAAAAAAAATCAAGGCCCAAGTGTGTCTTGCTTACTGGAAACCTACTTTAAATATAAAGACACAAATAAGTTAAATGTAAAGGGCGTAAAAACATATACCATGCTAACAGTCTAAGGAAAGCAACAGCATATTAATAACTGACAAAGTTGATTTCAGAACAAATACTATCACAAGGAATAAAGGAAACCTTGTCATAATGTTACAGGTGTCAGTTAATCAAGAGAACATAACAACAATCTCTTCCACGGGTTCCCAGGGACCTATGTAAACACAAAAACAAGGTAATTATTAATTTCCAGGAATAAAACCTGATATAAGAATGGAAATGAAATGATAGCCTTCCATGTCCTGGAGCTGCAAATAATATTTACCTATTAGAAAATGTAATCAGTAGCTATTGATCTAAACTTTGTTTCAGAACTATACCAGCACTACAGGTACCAGGGAGGTGTGGGTTTACGTGTGGGAAGCACACGAGAGAGCTAAACTTTCATCTTCCACAGCAGAAACAAGAGATAACACCCAGACCTGGAGAACCAAGAAATTGCAGTAGAAATTTATTCTTTGGACATAGGGAGATAGAGAACAGACCTCAAAGAGTTGAGAGTGGTTGCAGATGGGGAATAAGAAATCGGAATGAGTAGGGATGGAGCAGGAAAGTGTTCTCATTGAAAGTCTAGTACATCTGTCCTTTTAAATCATGTACACATTACTTTGATGAAATATAAAATATAATTGAAATAATTTAATTAATGATGCAGAAATGGGAAGGGAAAAGACTAAGGAGAGGGACTCCAGCTGTTGATCGGGGTCAAAGGCCCAACTGACCTAATCAGCTGTGATCAGGAAGCGTGATGAGGAAGACACCTAGAGGCTTCCACTAGAACCATGAGGTCAGAAAGCAGGATGAGCAATGCTTCCAGAAAGGGCCAGGCTGGCCCCCAAAGCCTGGGTGAACTGGGGGATGATTTGATAGATTAAAAAACAGGTGCTCACCACTGATCTAGCTTTGCACTGATTTCCACTGGATACAAATCAGTCCAGAAACACTTGCTTGAGCACTGTTTCTGCCCAGTTCTAGTTTAATTCCCCACTGAAAATCACAGCCTGCTGGAGCAGAAACCTTCACGGGAACCAGTACAAGGTAGGAAAACTAGACCTGTAATGAGTTACTGGAGGCTAGATGTGGGCTGAACTGAGAGTTAAAAATTCCAAAGAGACACAGTCCTAGGGGAGCCCCTACACATTTGTGAAGTTGACCTCTAGGAGCACAACCAAGTTCTCACAGTAAGTATAACAGAAAAATCCCTTTGTACTTCTAGCAGAAGGAGAGGAAATGGAATCACTTTTAAATATATCAGAGCACTGAGCTCTTTTTAACAAGGTGAAACTAGCCAACCAGAGCCTAACTTACTCTGGGGTTTATCAGAGCTTAACTGAGCAGAGAGAAGGGAAGTACCCAACCTTATCCCACTCTGGCTATCCTGTCCCACCTAAGGGAGAAGAAACAAACAGAAACACTTGTAAAGTTCACAGTCCAGAGGTGAGCTCTCATTAAAGGACTGAGATCTAATCAGGGAACTGTAGAATGCTTCCCCTCCCCCTGCACCTCACCACCACATCACTAAAGGTGTACACTGGTCCTCTCACCCAGTACATTATGTCCAAATCAGGAAAAAATTATAAGGCATACTAAAAGGGAAAACACAGTCTGAAGAGACAGTGCGAGCATCAGAACCAGACATGACAGGGATGCTGGAATTACCCGAGGATTTAAAACATGTTGATGTTCTAATGAATAAAGCAGAGAGCATGTAAGAACAAACGGGCAATGTAAACAGAGATGGGAATCCCAAGAATGACCAAAAAAGAAATAATAGAGATTTTTTTTTTAATCACTATAACAGAAATGAATAATGATTGCTTTGATAAGCTTATTAGTAGTCTGGGCATGGCTGAGAAAAGAATCTCTGACTTTGAGGATATATCAGTAGAAACTCATATGACTAAAAAGCAAAGGGAACAAAGTCTGAAAAAAAAACAGAGCAGAATAGAATCCTCAAGGACTGTGGGACAGTTATAATATACCTACTAGGATTACCAAAAGGGAAAGAAAATATTGAAACATTAGTGGCTGAGACTTTCCCCAAAATTAATGTCAGACACCAAACCAGAGATCCAAGGGATTTAGACAGCACCAAGCAGAATAAATGCCACAAACAAAAAAACCACCCTACACCTATGCATATCCTTTTTCAAACTACAAAAAATCAAAGATAAAGAAAAAATGCTGAAAGAAGTCAGAAAGGGGGGAAAAAATCTTACCTATAGAGGAGCAAGGATAAGAATCACATCCAATTTCCCCTCAGAAATCATGCCAGCAAAAAAATGAAATACTTAAAGTACTGAAAGAAATAAAAACACCAGCATAGGATTGTATACTCTGCCAAATGATCCTTCAAAAGCAAAAAAGAAATAAATCCTTTCTCAGACAGAGACAGTAAAATGACCAGTGGCTGGTAGGAATTGGGGGCAGAGAAGCATGGAGCACAGAGACTTTTAGGGCGATGAAAATACTCAGTGTGATACTAAAATGATGGATACCAGTCATTATACATTTGTCCGAACCATGCACTGTACGTACAATCTCATGCTGCTGCTGCTGCTGTTGCTGCTAAGTCACATCAGTCGTGTCCGACTCTGTGCGACCCCATTGACTGTAGCCCTCGTCCCCGGAATTCTCCAGTCAAGAACACTGGAGTGGGTTGCCATTTCCTTCTCCAACGCATGAAAGTGAAAAGTGAAAGTGAAGTTGCTTAGTCATGCCCTACTCTTCGTGACCCCGTGGACTGCAGCCTACCAGGCTCCTCCGTCCATGGGATTTTCCAGGCAAGAGTACTGAAGTGGGGTGCCATCGCCTTCTCCGACAATGTCATGACTGAATCCTAATGTAAACTATGTGTTTTGGAGGATAACATTATAACAAATGTATCCCTCTGGTAGGGAATACTGATCATGGAGGAGGCTGTGTGTGTATAGGAGTAGGGGCACATGGAAATTCTCTATAACTTCCCTTCAATTTTGCAGCCAACACAAAACCCCATTTTTAAAATTTTCTTTAAGAAATAAAAAGAAAGCAATAAACTACTGATGCATGTGACAGCCTAGATGTGACTTCTGTGGATTTTGCTTTTAAAAGTACCTCAAACCCTCTCCTCCAGGCTTCCCTGATAGCTCAGTTGGTAAAGAATCCACCTGCAATGCAGAAGACCCAGTTCAATTCCTGGGTCGGGAAGATCCACTGGAAAAGGAATAGGCTACTCACTCCAATATTCTTGGGCTTCCCTGGTGGCTCAGCTGGTAAAGAATCTGCCAGCAATGCAGGAAACCTGGGTTTGATCCCTGGGTTGGGAAGATCCCCTGGAGGAGGGCATGGCAACCCACTCCAGTATTCTGGCCTGGAGAATTCCATGGACTGTATAGTCCATGGGGTGGCAAGGGTCAGACACGACTGAGCGTCTTTAACTTCACAAACCCTCTCCCCACCCTACCCAGGCCCATCCCCTCCCTGGGAATGCGCTTTAGGTCATGGTTTGCAAACCCTGTGAAAAATAAAGCAGTCTTTTTACTTTAAGATGATCTTAGCTCTTTTTCTAGGATTTATTTCTAATTGAGGATGACAAATAAAACCAGAAAAAAAAGTGTGAAAAGCTATAACATCAACTGAGTAGCATGCAAGGAAAATGGTGCCGAAACCCAGCATATCCGGCTGAGGGGCACAGCCAGCCTCTCGGGCCACATACGCTCGGACCCACGCAGGCCACGCTCTCCAGCCCCGGTCCCCTCCCCAGGAGTCCCAGGGGAAGACTCAGAGCCTCCCCGGGTTTTTGAGGACACTGGAGTTATTAGGGAATCTGGGTTAAAATGCAGGAGGGACAGGTCCCTTGCCTGGCCCCGACCCTAGCTCTCTGAAGGTGCTCCTTCCCACTCTGGGGGCCTCGTCCCCCCTCTGTAAGACCTGAGAGGGCAGGGATGCTGGGGCCACACATCCTTGAGGCCCCTCCGGCTGTAATCCTTGTAATGAAGCTTTTTGTTAAGCCCCTCAGGAAAGAGGGACACAGATGTGTGGGGGCAAAAGTCGGGAGATCTGGGAGAAAATATGCTTCCTCTTAGCAGGAATGACATTCTTTCCTACAGTGTTCAAGAAGGCAGACTGTCACTGTAAAAAAAAAAAAAAAAAAGACTGCCATTTGAAGTTTGAAGAGCAACAGGCAGGGCCTTCTGTCCCTTACTAATGGGTGTGAAAGGAGCTCAGTGGCCATAGAGCAATGTGTCACCAGCAGGGGGCAGCAGAGGACAGGCCACATGCAGAGCCCCAGAGCCCCAGTACCCCCTTGGGTCCAAGATGCTCCCTCTAGGATGTTGGGGCCAAGATGTTCCATTCAGGATGCTGGAGGTAGGGATGTGGGTCCAGGGTGTGTCCAAGGTACTCAGTCCAGAATGCTGGGTTCAGAATACTTATGGCAAAGTTGCCTCTGCTGATCTTCACTCCTAGCTGAGTTTGACTGCACTAGCCTGCACCTTCACACAAACACCCCGCTGCTCTCCACACCTCACATAGCCACAGCCTAGAAGGCCCTGGGGAACCAAATCTCATTTGCTTAATTAACTAATTAATTAACATACAAATGAATAGCGGTGAAGATCAGGACACAGTTTGGTGTAGAGGCAGTTTGGGGTGACTCAGAGTTCAAGTTAAGGATTCCTTTCTGCTCACCTCAGAATGATGCTTGCAACTCAGAAGTCATGAATTTAAGACTACTTTAGGTCACTGAGTTTGTTCTCAATGTGTCTTCCCTATACTCAATGCCTCAGGGTCAGGGCAGATGTCTTCACCTCTGCCACAGCTCAGTCCTGTGACGTTGTGAGAAACACAGTGCCTGGACATGTATACACTGCTATATTTAAATTTTTTATTTTAGTTTTTGTTTGCTTTTTCTGTCCTGGGTCTTCACTGCTGCGTGGGCCTTCTCTAGTTAGTGTAAGCAGGGACTAGTCTTTGTTGTGTGTGCAGGCTTCGCGTTGTGGTGGTTTCTCTTGTTGTGGAGCACGGACTGTAGGAGCCTGGGCTTCAGTAGTTGCAGCACGAAGGTTCAATAGTTGTTGCACACAGGCTTAGCTGTTCTGTGGCAGGAGAAATCTTCTCAGACCAAGGATCTAACCTGAGTCCCCTGCATTGGCAGGCGTACTCTTATCCACTGTACCACCAGGGAAGTCCCACACTGTTACATTTAAAATAGATAACCAACAAGGACCTGCTGTGCAGCACAGGGAACTCAGCTCAATATTGTGAAATAACCTAAATGGAAAAAGAATTTGAAAAAGAATAGATCCATGTACGTATATAACTGAACCACTTCATTGTACATCTGAAACTAACACTGCTAATCCACTGTGCTCTAATGTAAAATAAAAATGTTTTAAGAATGTAATGCTTGTAGCAAAATGTTCACAAGACACTGCTGTTAAATAGTCTGTTGTAAAATAATGTATGATATGAATCCACTTCACTGGGAAAATAAGAACATTGGTCTGGGAAAGATTCTCAACCTCCTAACAGAAAATTGGTGGCACCAGTTGGGTTACCCTCTGCCCCTGAGTTACTGAAAGTGGAAGTGAGATCTAGAGCCCCAGTCATACTCGGGAATGTTTTAGTATGTTTCTGTGAGAGACATGGTATCTGGATGACGAGGCTATTTACAAAATGATGATGTTTTCAATCTAGGATTCTTCATTTATCAGCTGGAAATGTCTATTAAAAAGAATTTTGCCTTTAACTCTTTGTCCTGACACAGGTAGTTGTCCAGGGCCCCCTAACTCTCCTGGGAGATGAGACATCCCTGGGTTGCCCTATTCTTGTGTAATACAGGCCATCTCTCCCTGGAGTCAATACTCCTTGTAATGGGCAGTGGTTTAGAGGAGACCACAGTCTGAGAGGTGGGAGGCTGAGCACAAAGGCTGGATTTGGTTTAGGCCTTCGTGACGGACAGAGTGAGGAAATAGTCATGAGGAGCCTTACAGACCTCCCCAATACTGCTGGGTTTTAATATCTATTTTTATAGGAATGTTGCATGTAGGGCCTCCCAGGTGGCACAGAGGTAAAGAAACACTGGCCAATGCAGGAGATGCGAGAGACTCGGATTCGATCCCTGGGTGGGGAAGATCCCCTGGAGGAGAAAATGGCAACCCACTCCAGTATTCTTGCTGGAAAGTTCCATGGACTGAGGAGCCTGGTGGGCTACATGGGGTTGTGAAGAGTCAGACATGACTGAGCATGCATGCACCCAACGTGTAGGGGGCGCTGCAAGCTTACAGCTTGCCCGATTTCCACTAGGGGCACACACTGTGTCCAGGACTTGCCCAAGAAGCTTCTCCGCTGTCGGGTACCCCTTCCAGCCACTGCTCCACTTCACAGTGAGGCTGACCCGCTTACGAACTCTGACTCCACCAAAAGTCTTCAACTTTCAGAACTGGGGTAATGGAATTTTATGATATGTACTCTCTTTGTGTGTATGAGTTTTTTTGTTTTTTTTTTTTTCATTTAATACTCAAGGTCCATCTTTTACAGTTAAGTGAAAGAGTAAGCTTTAAATAAATTACACACGTGGGTCATTTTAATAATTCAGACAAGATAAAAGGATTTATAATGAAAAGTGTGTCTGTCTCTCACATCCCCTCCCCAGAGGTTACCCCACAGTTTCCTCAGTGTTATTTCAGACAAATAGGCTTCTGTTATGTACTCGTGCATGTGTGTGCGTGTGTGCGTTCTTTCTTACAGACAAACTGGCACATGCTACACACAGGAAAGAACTCTTCCTGAGATTACCTCCTGAGTGTTTCCCACGTTAGCCTGCCTTCTCACCCCTATCACCACCGCCACTCACTCTGCCTCTGAAGAAGACACCCAGTTACTCAGAAGTAACTCAGCCTGGCTTTATCTGGCATTTCCTCGTGATTCAATTCATAAGACTCCAGAAGTCATCGCTTCCTCCCAGGAGACACCGTGCGTCAGTGTGTCCCCCTGAGAGACACAAAACTTGACCACTCGATTAAGGAGGAGTCTGCACATAGAGATGGGCATCAGGCACATGAAAAGATGTTCAACGTTGCTAATTATCAGAGAAATGAAAATTAAACTACAATGAGGTCCCACCTCACTCTGGTCAGAATGGCCATCGTTAAAAGGTCTATAAATAATAAATGCTGGAGAGGATGTGGGAAAAAGGAAACCCTCCTGTATTGCTGGTAGGAGTGTAAACTGGTGTAGACACTGTGGAGAACAGCATAGAGTTTCCTTAAAAAGACCAAAAATAGAACTGCAATATGATCCAGGGATCCCACTACTGGGCTTATATCCAGAAAAGGCAAAAACGCTAATTCAAAAAGATAACACACCCCTAGGTTCATAGCAGCACTATTTACAACAGCCAAGACATGGAAACAACCTATATGTCCACCAACAGAGGAATGGGTAAAGAAGATGTGGTACACACATACAATGGAATACTACTCAGTCATAAAGAAGAGTGAAATCATGTCATTTGCAACGTATGAATGGACCTAGAGATTATCATGCCAAGTGAAATAAACCAGACAAAGGCCAATAGCATATGATATCACTTACATGTGGAATCTTAAACAAATGGTACAAATGAACTTATTTACAAAACAGAAATATACTCACGAACATAGAAAACAAACTTATGGTTACCAAAAGGGATAGGTAAATTAGGAGTTTGACATTAATAGACACACACTATTCCCAGGCGATGCTAGTGATAAAGAATCTGCCTGCCAATGCAGGAGACATAAAAGATGCAAGTTCCATCCCTGGGTCGGGAAGATCCCCAGGAGGAGAGCATGGCAACCCACTCCAGTATGCTTGCCTGGAGAATCCCCATGGACAGAGGAGCCTGGTGGGCTATCGTTCACAGGGTCTCAAAGAGTCCAACATGACTGAAGTGACTTAGCACACACTATATATGAGATACATAAACAACAAGGACCCACGGTATAGTACATGGGACTATATTCAATATCTTGTAATAACCTATAATGGAAAAGAATCTAAATCACCTTGTATGTCTGAAACTATGCACCTGAAACTAACACAATATTGTAAATCAACTCTACTTCAGTTTAAAAAAGGAGGGGTCCACAGGTTTGTCTGTTGTAAAATCACTGAAATTAGTCTGTGATGAGTTAAGTAATTTGTGGGAGCCTCTTTGAGACAGTGTGTCTTGTCTGTCATCAAATGTCCACTGAAAGTGGTGGCACTGCTGGCCCTGGCACTTTCTCTGTGTTCCTGTTTTCTTAACTGCCCGGAGCTCCACTGTCTGTGGGACCAGGCAGTGCTTCTCAGGCCTGTGGCTCCCGCAGTCCTGCTCAGCATCTTCAGAAGCGCAGCCTGCAGCTGCAAAGGGCAGGATCCAGGAGGAGTGAGGGATGGTGAGGCCAGGATGAGGACATCAGATGCACAGCCATGCCCTCTGTCCTGGCCCCAGAGGGCCTCTGGGTGGCTTTGATGCCCAGGCCTGTTCATCACAAGGACCTTGTCCCTGGTCTTACTTTGTTCTAAGGCTTCATGAGCTCTCTATTCTTCTGGGCAAAGAATTTAGAGCTTTGATTTCGAAACCAAATTTGGATTCTGGATCCAAGAATCCCTGTTTACTTAGCAAGGTGTAGTCTAGAATCGATGCCAGGAAAGGATTATTCGTGAATGCTTTGATGAGTGCCTCTGCCTGGGAGGACGGGTTGAGGGTGCTCTGCCATGTGACTCCTCCACCTTCATTCTTCACTTGAGAGTGGTCTTGTCTTAAATGATCTTAGCTTAATTCTAATGTTGCCTTTCCTGGAACGGATGTCTGGTTCTTCAATTCTAAAACCAAATCTGGATTCTAGATTCTTCAGTATTGAGATCTTAAGTAGGTTTTCACTGAGTAACATACCGCGGGTGAATTCATCTCTGAGGCTTTTGATTATCTGTGAACTTAGCCTGACTGTGTGTCACTCGTAGTGCGATCGTGTCTGTAGTCATGTGACATGTTAGAAGAGTCTTTTTTTTTTTTTAACCTGCACTATAAGCACTTTAAGGAAGAGAGTCTTAAGAGCCCAGGAAGTGACTAGGTATAGGATAATGGTTTTAAATGCACAAATACGATTCTTACAATTTCAGACGCAATGTAGTTGTGATATTGTGATATGTATGCTTCTTTATTAACGCACTGTGCTAAGTCACTTCAGTCCTGTAGGATTCTGTGCGGCCCTATGGACTATAGCCCACCTGGGATGCTCCAGGCAAGGACACTGGGCTGGATTGCAGTGCCCTCCTCCAGGGGATCTTCCCAACCCAGGGATCAAACCTACGTCTCTTATGTCTCCTGGATTGGCAGGCAGGTTCTTTACCACTAGGGCCACCTGGGAAGCCCTATTAACACATCAAATAAAGCAAAACCCAGCAGAGTGTGCAACAGACGTCATCATTTTAATGAAATGGAATGATGAAGATAAACCACATTCAGACTCTCTGACACAGCTGGAATGGATATGAAACCATTTGTGATTTTTTTGGTGACAAAAGTTTCAGGCACTGCTGAGAGTGCTGTAGCCACCTCCAGTCAGGGGTGAAGAGGGGTAGTCGAGCCTTTTCTGCCACCTCTAAAAACCAGCTAAAAACACTGAAGCCAGAGTGACAGAAAACACGTGTGTGTGCATGTGCATCGTAGATGTGTGTGTTTCACCTTTATCACTGATAAGGCACCTTGGGAGCTGCAGAACTCAGCCTGAAGCCACAGCTGGGCTTCTTCCCACCCCTGACACCCTGTCTGTCACATCATGTCTGTCACACCCTCCACGGCAGTTAAAGTACATGGAGCAGTTACGCCGACGGATCCCCAGGTACAAAGAGGAAAGAGAGAGAGAGGCAGCTTTCTGACCTTCTAGAAGGAGGGACTCGGGAACTTGACCTCTGGGGCACCAGCCGCCTCGGCAAGTCTGGCAAGTGAAGTTCCGGGGCTCCTGCCCATCCCTGCTCCTCACATCACCAGTCAGAGCAGGGGAGGAGAGGCTGCCCTCCAGCTCCTGGCTCGCAGGTCCAGCAAGGAGCAGGGAGGGCTTCCACGCTGGCCTTCCCCCTGAGGCTCAGGGTCTGCAGTGCTGGGTAGCAGTCCTGATTCTGCCTCCAGGAGACATCTCCAAAGGGAGCTGCCGCTTCCTCGTGACTCTCTGGAGCCTCTTACCCCAGAAGACTCCAGAGTGGGCGAAAAGAGAGCATGGCTGAGACTCCAACCCCCTCCCCACCTCCAGACCCTAAACAAAAGCTCTTGTTTCAATCTCACATTATGCCTATGACAACTTATTTTATCACCTTGGCTAGACCATGGTACTCAGTGTTTGATCAAATACCCACCGAGGTGTTGCTATGAAGGTATTTTTAAGATGTGATTAACATTTAAATCCATGGACTCTAATCAAAGTACATTACCCTCCAAGATAGGTGTGGGACTCATCTAATCAGGTGCAGCCTGTAAGAGAAAAAAAGACTGAGATTTCCTGAGGTAGAGGTAATTGTGCTCCATACACGCCTTGGACTCCAGATTGAAGCATAAGCTCTTCCCTGGGTCTCCAGCCTGCTTCTGCCCTGCAGATTTCAGAATTGACAGCTCCACAATTGTATGAGCCAACTCCTTAAAATAGATAGATGATAGATAAGATAAATAGATAACAAAGGAGAGAAAATTCAGAAGGCAGAGTCCTTCTTGGAGATGAGGGAAGCAGAATGCATAGGAAAGGGCAGGAGCAGGGTGGTCAGGTCCACCAGGGCCAAGCAAACCTCTGTGTCCCTCACACCTCGGAGACAAACAGAGTGCCAGCCAGACCTGCTGAGCAGCTCCGGGCACCTGAGCCACACAGCCTCGAGCAGGAGGAGCAGGAAAGACACGGCTGAGATCCCCCGCCTCTTCAGGTGAGGGGCAGGGAGTCAGGCATTTCTGTTCCCCTTACCCAGAGGCAGAACTGATAATCAGTGATGAAATCAAGATGTGACAATCAATTCCCCACTCTCTCTCTCTCTGTCACACACACACCACTCGCACACACAGAATCTGTTGCTCCTGCTTCATTTTTGTTCTTATTCTTGCTGCTACTTACTTTGTGACTTTCCTGGATTAATTCCGTAGATTCTGTACTCCAGGCAATGCATGCCCATTGAGTTCTCTGCTAGCTTTCATTTTTTTCATTATTTTTATTTTTAAGCCTGGCTTCCTATGAGTCACCAAGGTCAGTGTCATTTAATGGTCAGTTTATGATATTCTTCAAAGCAATGAACCACCCGTTGCCATTTTGCTTATCCATTTCCTTCCTGGGCGTAGACGAAGCCCTTTGCATAACCAGGAATGTGCCAGAGCTTTTTGAGGTTTCCTGTGGTCATCTAGCTCTCCAGGTCTTCCTTTTACATTTTTGGCCAGGCTTTTTTCACCTCAGCTGAAGTTAGAGCCTGTGTGGCTACTGTATTACTAATAGATTGCTAGTGTTCTCTGTAATTGGATAGGGCTTTTTTTTTTTCAGAGTTGAATTTTGAGTCGTATCAAATGGAGACTACCAGGGGAGTGAAGATTTTCGAGGTTGGTCAAACAGTTGGCTCTGTTCCAAGCTTTGGGCTTTTAATGGATCTCTCAAAATGGTCATTCCTCTGGCAGCTGTGAGTCTGCCAGCTTTTCTTGACATTGAGTTGGGGTGCAAGGGCAAATGTCAGAGCCTTAAGTATCACCACCACTCTCCCTGCTGCTCTTAGGAAAATTCATATTTTTTTTAAATATAAGTTTTTTAATTTGTCCTGTGTCTATGATTAATTTCCAGAGTTCTAAAAAGGTGGGGGTTTTATTGACTTGTCACTATGTTTGTTGATTTTGAGGGAAAGTAGTTTCCTAAGACCCACCTTTCTAAAAGTCAGTTCTTCTCAACAGCCTATATTTTTCAGCTGCCCTGGAACCCTTTAGGAAGCTGGTAAGGTGTAAAGCGTGAAATGATGATAATAGTCATCCTATAAGATTTTATCTTTAAAAAACCTTGCTTAAAAAAAAAAATCACTATTGGAATATTTAAGAGAATTTCCAAAGCATTAACAATAGAGCTTTACAAGCTATATCTTCAGTCTGCACTATTCCAAGTTGTCCTAGTTTTTCAACAGAACCTAATATGGCATTCAAACTAAAATGCACTTCCCGATAAGTAAGACACTTTTGTCTGTGAACTTGACTCACAGGATCCTTTAAGGATCCTTTAAAACCTCATCAAGAAGCTATTATCTAAAGATTTCCTCAGTTCGACAAGAACAAATGCTTGTAAACTAAAAAAAAAAATCTGCCAGTCAATACAGCAGCAAATGCAAAGCACTGATAAATCATGTCTGATTAAAGCCACAGGGTGGAGAATCTTAGCACACCTGTATCTAGGCAGCCACCCTCACCAAAATATTTAAGAAACACCCTGGAGGAACAAAATCTGCACTCCCTTTTAGAGACTATTAAAAACAGAAATGAAAGTCTGCAAACAGCTGATAAGCCGCTCCCACTGCTCAAAATGTTTTCAGTTATTATGATTGTTGATTCTGAGTATTTCCAAGATGATGGATGCATGTGGTGCTCATAAAGCTTGCACATTGCTTTGGAGAATTTATAAAGGGTGAAAGCCCCAGGCAAGGAACTCACACATCTCTGAGGCCAATATCCCCCAGCAGTGGGCTTTCTGTTGCCATAGCACTGTGATTGCTCACAGAGAGAAAATCAGTCAGGCATCGCCAAAGATAAAAGAGGAACTGACACCTACAAGGTACCCAGCCAATGAGAAATTGGAGTCAGACCCAACCAGTGTTTATCATACATGCTCTCATCTGTTTAACTTCAGTAATTACAAGACTTAGGGCAGGTAAACACCCAGACACAATCCGTTCTCAGCCCAGCCTGATTTTTTCCCCATGATGGCTACTGACATTGGGCCTCTGCACTTATATCTGCAATAGCTATGGCACACAGGTCCTGGACTCAGGCACAATAGTGGCAGCACCTGGGCTTAGCTGCCCCACAGCATGTGGAATCTTCCCGGACCAGGGATCAAACCTATGTCCCCTGAATTGGCAGGCGGATTCTTAACCCTGCACCACCAGTGAGGTCCCTACTATAACTTTATAGTAAAACTCAACCCTCAGGTCCCACTTTCTTTTCCTCAGGACTTTTTGGATGTTTCTCCAGTGATCATTGATCTCCAACCCTGGCATAGCCTTCTTACTCACCTTGGGGTGAGCTGAATTAACTCAGTAGAGATTTTTTTTTTTTTGCATGAAATTACTTATTGGCTTTATACATCTTGAAATTTTAAAGAATGTTTCCATGTCTCCTATTACCCTTATATTCAATAACAATTTTACTAAGTTTAACATTTTAGGGTAACTGATAATTACCCAATTATCTTTTCACATTGAATATTACTAAGAAATATGAAGTCAGCCTGATGTCCTTCTCCCCCTTATATATGAATTGCATTTTCCTCAAAGCATCTTTTCTCAAAGCATTTTTTCTCTTAAAGTTCAGTAACCTAACAAAATATGCCCATTCACTATATCCATTTAATAATCCATTAATCCATTTAATAATAAATTTTTCTAGACTATCTCCTAATTGAATCTCTTCAATCTGTAAGTTCAGATTTCCTTGATTTTAATAATTTTTTTCCTACCACATTTTTTAAAACTTCTGTTCATTGATTGGGTTTTCTAATTAAGCTTTATAAATGTTATTTTTATCAGGTCATCTAAGTGTGCCATCAAACTTGTGATGTTTTTTCTAATTGTTTTAATATCTGCTTACAGCTCCTACTTGTCCATGATTATTTCAAGGCTTTACTCTAGAAAAGTTAACTAAAATTTAGTTGTGTATATTCTGCTTTCTAGTTATTTTTTTCATTATATAAAACGTGAGGACTTCTCTGGTGGTGCAGTGGATAGGAATCCGCCTACCAGTGCAGGGGACAAAGATTCGATCCCTGGTCCGGGAAGATTCCACGTGCCGCAGAGCAGCTAAGCCTATACACTGCAACTACTGAGTCCACACACCTAGAGCCTGTGCTCTGCAACAAGAGAAGCCACCTCAACAAGAAGCCCGAGCACTGCGAGGAAGAGTAGCCCTCGCTCACCACAACTACAGAAAGCCCACACCAAAGTACTGGAGTTTCAGCTTCAGCATCATTCCCTCCAAAGAAATCCCAGGGCTGATCTCCTTCAGAATGGACTAATCATGGAGTTCTAAAAATGTCAAACCTTGATTTCGTTTTTTTTGTTTTTATTTTTTGCCTCTGTGAGATCTTGCCATTTCACAGAGGTAGATAAGAGCTTCCAAACTTGAAGTCTTCTTGAAACTTCTCTCCAGGCTGTACACCCACCCCTTGTCTACTTCTCCCAGAATTAGGAAATTTACTTGAAAACTATTAGAATTTTGTTTTCTCCTCTTTTCCCTGTATCCTCTCTGGGGAACCGTGAAGCTGTTCAGTGTTTCACAAGCATCATCTCCTGCTTTCCATGGCTGCCATTCTCAAATGCTATGGCCTGAATTTGTACCTTTCTTTGATAGTTGAAAAGTTTCTTGCTAATGTTTTTGGTTTATTAATCTCACCAAGAATTGGATAAGGGAGATTCTAAGACCTGAGTTCATTATACCATCTTTACCAGGAAGTCGTTCTAATTTGTTTTCTCAATAAGCAAAAGATTTATTCTCAGGAAATTCTCAGAAAACGGGAGCGGCAAATGTCAACCCACTAAATACTGTGGCACCTTCTCGTCCTCTCCATGCTGGTGGAAGAAACAAGAAATAAATGAGCAAACGATGTTTACAGAA
This sequence comes from Cephalophus harveyi, assembly GCA_006410635.1. Classification (NCBI taxonomy): domain Eukaryota; kingdom Metazoa; phylum Chordata; class Mammalia; order Artiodactyla; family Bovidae; genus Cephalophus; species Cephalophus harveyi. Next base: position 144,429 of record SJYT01060745.1, read on the forward strand.
GTAAGCTAATGACATGATTAAAGCAAGAAGGTGAAAAATTCTCACTGCACAGCTCTGCAGTGTGAACAGTAGCGTTTGAGATGGGACCTCAGGCAACAAACCAGGCGTGTTGATTTGGGGCACCAGGGTGAAGATGTCTGTTCTCAAGCCAGTCAGCGTGAAAACATACAGCACAGACAAATTTCAAAAGTGCACGTTCAGTGTGCTGTTTTAGAGTCACATGTGTACACTTCATGCTCCTGGACTGACTGGGTCCAGGCCAGCCTGGCTAAAGATCTGCAGCTTCACAGCTTTCCAGTTCCTAAATGCTGTGGACTAAATGGCCTGTGGCCACAGATCAGAGGAGAACACTCTCCCCCAGAGAAGCTGTTGGAGTGAAAAGGGAAAAAAGAGCAATGGGTTTTTCTCTTTCCCTTTTCTGAGAACAAAGAAGATCAAAAGAACAATGAGCAGGCCTGAACATTCTTAGGTTTTTTACTTTAACTGCTCCTACCTCTGCATGTCTGTAACTAAGTTTACTTTTCTGCCCCCTAACTCAGCAAGGAGTACGTCAAGGCTGTATGTTGTCACCCTGCTTACTTAACTTCTATGCAGAGTACATCATGAGAAACGCTGGGCTGGAAGAAGCACAAGCTGGAATCAAGATTGCCAGGAGAAATATCAATAACCTCAGATATGCAGATGACACCACCCTTATGGCAGAAAGTGAAGAGGAACTAAAAAGCCTCTTGATGAAAGTGAAAGAGGAGAGTGAAAAAGTTGACTTAAAGCTCAACATTCAGAAAACAAACAACATGGCATTTGGTCCCATCACTTCTTGGGAAATAGATAGGGAAACAGTGGAAATAGTGTCAGACTTTATTTTGTGGGGCTCCAAAATCACTGCAGATGGTGATTGCAGCCATGAAGATGCTTACTCCTTGGAAGAAAAGTTATGTCCAACCCAGATAGCATGTTGAAAAGCAGAGATATTACGTTGCCAACAAAGGTCCGTCTAGTCAAGGCTATGGTTTTTCCAGTGGTCATGTATGGATGTGAGAGTTGGACTGTGAAGAAAGTTGAGCACTGAAGAACTGATGCTTTTGAACTGTGGTGTTGGAGAAGACTCTTGAGAGTCCCTTGGACTGCAAGGAGATCCAACCAGTCCGTTCTAAAGGAGATCAGTCCTGGGTGTTCATTGGAAGGCCTGATGCTGAAGGTGAAACTCCAATACTTTGGCCACCTCATATGAAGAGTTAACTCATTGGAAAAGACACTGATGCTGGGAGGGACTGGGGGCAGGAGGAGAAGGGGACGACAGAGGATGAGATGGCTGGATGGCATCACCGACTCGATGGACGTGAGTTTGACTGAACTCCGGGTTTGGTGATGGACAGAGAGGCCTGGCATGCTGTGATTCATGGGGTCGCAAAGAGTCGGACACGACTGAGCGACTGAACTGAACTGAACTGAACTCAGCAGGAGCTACAATTTACATTGTCTCCTTTGATTCTATGCTAAATTCATCCCCTGTCTGGTGTTTACCCTTACAATCCCCTTCCCCTTGTAGCTACATATCGGGAGTGTTAGTCACTCAGTTTTGTCCAACTCTTTGTGACCCCATGGACTGCAACCCACCAGGCTCCTCTGTCCAGGGGATTCTCCAGGCAAGAATACTGGAGTGGGTAGCCATGTCCTTCTCCTGCATATCAGAAAGAAGGCTGCAGAGCCACCCAACTGCCAGACTCAATTACTGGGTTGTTCACACCAGTTTATGACTGCCTTTGAGACAATGAAAGAGGAAAAAAATCAAGATCCTGTCACCTTTGTTCCTCATCACTGACTCCTGATGGAGCCCTGGCCTTAAATAAGCCGCTAGACTCCTTCTGGAGGCGGGCACAGTTCCCGAGGCACAAGCCTACTGCGCTCCCCTCTCCTCCGACTGAGAATAAAAGTGACCTTTCAACTTCCTCCAAACTCTGTCTCCATATTTTTCATTTGGCTTCAGTGAGCAGAGAAGGCCTAGATTTTGGCCAGCAACAGAGTTCACGCTTTCCATGAATGCAGATGTCTTCATCCTCAGCCGGGTGTCACTTGTGGTGTGACCCAGCCTTCAAGGTCCAGGGAAAAGGCCAAATCCTGATGAAAACCATCTCCAAGCACTCCTACTGAAATGATCATACCCTTTCTTCTGAATCACAGAAATGAGAGACGGCAAGGTCAGGAGCAGGGAGAGAAGAAGTGTTCAGGAAGTCTCTGCCCAGAACATTAGAAGTTTCCTAATGATTACAAGTGAGAAGTAAGCTAAGGGGACATCTTGTCTTACAGAGTAAACACCCAACCTGGATGGCCAGCAGCAGCACCCTGAGTTCAAGCATTTGAACTATTGAAAACCAAGAGCCCTCACTCCAAACAAAATTTAATTCACTTTAAGGAAGGCTACAGCTCAGGACACAACACAACAAATATATCTGTGGGGAACAGACTTGCAACTCCTAGGCACAGCCTCTGATGTCTCCAAACCCTCCACAGTTGAGACAGAGCTCAGACCATCTCAGCTATGGGAAGTGATCAGCCTTCTTACCTTCCTAGCGACACAGCCCCAAAGGACTCCTAGTAACCCATCCCAGGCTACACCTCATCTATACTCTGTTATTCATTGTGGGATTCTGGGGCATGGCCCAGGAAAACTGGTTAGATTCTTATTCCTCTTGGATTGACCTCCCATATAAGCTCACTGAGGTAGTATGCATGGAGGATGCTAGGATGGGCCACAGCAAGCATCCGTGGGTTCCACATTCCATCCAGGAGATGTGAAGGCACTGGGTATGGAACCCCTCACCCAGCATTCCGACTAGAACAGCGAGGTAACAGGCTTCGGGGGTGTGGTCAATTCGCAGCTCAGCCCTAGATGGAGGAACTGGTGGGATTTTTTCTGAGTAAGGCCTCTTTCACAGGGGGAAGGAAAGGATTCAGCTTGCTATGTGTATTTGGTTGGCTCCATGCAAAATATGACTGGCACCATAAATTTCTCTCTGAAAGAGGCAATCATATAACAGTCCAGTTTGCCTCTATGGAGGGGTGCTTTGGGGTACTTGGTTTATCACTTCCTACAAAAATGGCAGAAATTAGGAGATGGAAAACAGAAACTGGAGCTTGAAACAGTGAGTAAACCCTCTTCCCGGAGTAAGGCTATCATCCCAGGGGTGCAGGCTCTGTAGAGGCCAGATTTCTTTGTCTCCAGTTCCCACTGCACCCAGACTTCTGTGTCTGGTGTCTGGTGAGGTGTGGAGGCCCTGGGTACATCACAGGCTGAGGGCAGAGTTCCACACCCTTACCCCCAATATTCTGCAGACTGGAGCCAATGCCTTGGCCTCCAGTCCCTGGTGATGGATATGGGGCCTCTGAGACCCCCAGGTGGAACCAAGGAAAGATTTTGAGGATCTGCAGCCTTAGGCCGGCTCACTAGATCTGGTTCCCTCTTGCTATCTGTCTCTCTCTGTCCATGCCAAGGGCTCAGGGGATTGGGGTCCAACATTCCTAAACACCCTTACTTGGGAGGCCAACCTCAGCTGCAACTCCTGCTGTGGGAAAATATAAACCGTGGTCCTGCATGCTTGTAATCACCCTTGTTGACAAGTAGAGCAGGCTGTCAACAGCCCTGGAACCTCGGAGAGAAAGGTCCAGGGTGTGGTTTTGTTGTCAGATACACACAGACAGTTGGTGTGTGTGTGTGTGTTGGGGGTAGGGGGGTGTCTTTTGTTGTTTAGTGACAAATACAACTCTGACAACCACTGGCTGTGTAATCCTTGGAGACCCCACAGTAGGGGCAGCCCTGGCCTCCGGCTTCTGTGATGGACCCTGCGGGCCCACACTGTACTGGTGGGTGATGGGCCAGGAGGCATTCACTGCTGGGCAGGGAACAATGGCCTCCGTTTGAATTCATTTACAGCCGATCGCCCATGACAGGCCTCTGTGTACCTGCAGGGGCCCTTTTCTGTCGTTTTCCACCGCAGGCATGTTTGGGCAAATCTTTGTGTTCTGGTTTCTCTGGCAGGTCTGTGTCTAGAAGGAAGCAACCACAACAAGTTGGAAAGTGCAGCCCTTAGGTCTGTGCCCTTGCCTGTTAGCCAGGAGATGGATTCAGAAGGACATGCCCCCGCCCAAGGGAATCAATAAGCCTCACATTTTAGAGGCAAATCTGTATTGATTAATGGATCCTTAATAGGCACTTCCATAAGACCTTTAAAAAGGAAATGAAAGCCTCCTAGTCCCTTGAATTCAAATATGCTGACACTCTTAAAAAAAAAAAAAAAAATTCCCCAAGCTGTGGAGGGGGGACTCCATCTCAGACAGGCAAATGGAACTGAAGTCCACCAACCTTGAATTTAAATGCTGTTGCTAAGCAACAGAACTAGGAGCAAAGAATGTGACTAGCTGTTAGTAAAAAGGAAACAGTACCCAAAAAAAGCCTAAAATATCAAGATTTTTTAAATGTCAGTATGCTCTGAGAACACAAAAGAATTATACAAGGATTTTTTGGGTTACAAAAAAATTTTGTTTAATATTGCATGTCACAATTCATCCTTGGACAAATTTAACTGGTCTGATCATTTTGATATAAAATACTACTGCTTATCTTCTCCTGTATTATAATCATGGTGTGGAATACAATGCAGACAAAGTAGTTGTGTTTATTTCCTCTTAATACATTGAATTAATTTGAATGCCTTAAATTTCCTATTCTGGTTTTATGAGCCACTATCATCATTTCCATTAAATGTTTAGCACTATGAGGATGTAGTCATGTATTCAATCAAATTGAACTGTAATAACTAATGTCTATATTTTTAAAAACTCAGTTGTACATGTCAAACCAGGCTGCAAATGCTGTGGGGTTAACAGTCAGGCCAACAATATCCACAGAGAGAGTGTGGCTACATTTGGCAGAAATATAACTTCCAAGATGCCTCATTGGCTCTAAGTCCTTGACTAGTGATTGATCTTTGATTATCCAGAATTTTTTTTAATATTTATTTTTTATTTTTATTTATTTGGGTGTGTTGGGTCTTAGTTACAGCATGTGGGGTCTTAGTTCCCCAACTAAGGTCCAACCCTGGCCCCCTACCCTGGGAGCATGGAGTCTTAGCCATTGAACCACCAGGGAAGTTCCATATCTGGAAATTTTTTAAATAAATTAAAGTTCACAAAGAGAGAGAGAAAGTACTGAAAATTGAGTTATCACACATGTACATGTATACAAAACCAGATTTGCTCTTTTTCAAGTTTCCATTGGGATGATAACTTGGACATAGGAATTGTCATGTGCTGATAAGGTTAAGAATATTGTGAAGCAGACTTCTCTGGCAGCACAGTGGATGGGAGTCCACCTGCCATTGCAGGGGAAACACATTCGATCCCTGGTCCGGGAAGATTCCACACGCCACAGGCAACTATGCCCATGCGTCACAATTACTGAAGCCAGCTCTGGGGCCCACAAGCCACAGCTACTGAGCCCGAGTGCTGCAACGCCTAAAGCCTGTGCGCCTAGAGCCCACTGTCCACAACAAGAGAAGCCACCTTAGCGGGAAGCCCACACACCGCGACAGACAGTAGCCCCACTCGCTGCAGCTAGAGATAGCCTCCGCACAGCAATGAAGAGCCAGCATAACCATAAATAAATAAACAAATAAATCTGGGGGGAAAAAAGTATCATGAAGCTAAAGCTGGATGCTGCATTCGTTTGCTAGGGCTGCTACAACAAAGCACCACGAAACAGATGGTTTGAACAACTGAGATTTATTCTCCCCCAGTTCTGGAGGCTGGAAGTCCAAGATCAAGGTGTCCACAGGGCTGGTTCTCCCAAGGCTGTGGGAAAGACTCTGTGCCTAGCCTCCACCCTGGCTTCTGGTGGTGTGCTGGCAGTCTTGGTGTTCTGAGGCCCTTAAAAGCATCACCAGATGTCTGCTTCTAACTTCACAAGGCTTTCTCCCTGTGTGCATCTCTGCATTTAAATTTCCCACTTACAAGGACATCAGTCATTGGATTAAGACCATCCTACTCCAAGATGACTTCATCTTAACTACATCTGCAACGACCTTACCTCCAAATGAGGTCATATTCCGAGTTACTGGGCATTAGGGCTTCAAACATATGAATCTGGGAGAACACAATCCAGCCCTTAACTAAGCCCGTCACTCAGGAATGGGGCTGTAGCCTCAGGCAGCATCTCAGCCCCCAAAGCCCTGGGAGGCAGGTGGCCCATGTTCTCAGGCTCCAGGGCTGGCATCACAGGAGACAAGCAAGGTCCCTCTCAACAGACAGCAAAAGCCCGCACAGCAACAAAGACCCACCCAGCACAGCCAAAATAATTACTTTTTTTTTTATTTTTTAAAAAAGAACACAAAGGAGACCAGAACCTCCAGACAGAGACAAATCTCTAGAAACGGTCTATATTTAACGCAAATTATTAAGGAGAACTTGGTTCAAACTTAGAAGAGCTCTTCATCTTCTTTGCAGGTTTCCTCATTAGTGAGTTAAATCCAGCTTTGACATGAATTAGTCTATCTGCAAGAAAATGATATTTTTAATAGTGATCTTTAACCATGAGATTGAATTAAATCCAACAGAACATCGCCAACAGAAAAGAGGCTTTCTGGGAGGACAGAGCCCTGGGTAACGCCCCCTCAGAGGTCTGAGATAAAAAGAGACCCAAGGGAGCAGTGACCGCGATCCAGACAGCGGGAGCAGAGCCCATCTTCCTGGACACTGAGAACTGAGAGGTGGAGGTTGATGGGGATCAGCTAAATGACTGGTGAGCACAGGAGGGGTGAAAATCAGGCTGGGGAAGTACCTTCAGGAGGGAATGAAAATTCCTTAAAACCAAAAAGTAAGTCACCGGAACAAAGGCACTGACCTTCACCAGGGACCATCGAGGGAGCTTCCAAGGGGTGCTTAGCAGAGCATAGGCAAGGAAGGAGGGCCACAGAGAGCAGCCCGCAAGGAGGGCAGGGAGTGTCTGCTGGGCCCGGGAGGCATATGTGGAGAGGGCCAGCCCCTTCGTTCTTGTTCCTCTGTGAGCCCATCTCACTCGCAACACCCTGGCACAGGCCCTGTTGGAGATCACTAGTTCCCAAGCTTTCCAGGTGGCTCAGTGGGAAAGAACATGCTTGCCCATGCAGGAGACATGGATTCGATCCCTGGGTCAGGAAGATTCCCTGGAGAAGGGAATGGCTCCAGTATTCTTGCCTGGCAAAGCCCATAGACAGAGGAGCCTGGCAGGCTATAGTCCATGGGGTTGAAAAGAATCGGGCACAACTGAGCAACTGAGCAGATGGGAAACCTCAAATCTGAGAAACACAGTCGGTAGACATGGTGCTGATTGGACAGCCAACGTGAGCACCAACCCTGGCTGTGTGGTTTGCTTGCTGTGTGTCCTTGGGCAACTCCATTGGCCTCTCTGAGCCTCTCTTCCCACATCTGTAAAATGACTTGACTGAGAAAGAGGCTCCATCCCCACTTCATGCTGTGCCCGCCCCCCACACCCATCTGTTCCCCAAGGCCAACACTAAAACCTCCTATCCTGCCACCTCTGAACATAGTTTCCCTTAGCTTGCCAGCATCAGGAACCCCATTTTCCCCAAAATGTTTAAAGGCCTGAGACACAGAGTGTGTTTTTGCTCTTATTATCTGAATAACTTGGCCAATTATCACCTTCAATTTGCTATGCAGATGGGGTCTGGCTCAAGAGAGGTACAGATCAGACCTCCTGCAATAGAGCCTGTGGTGTCTGCAGAGGGGAGCCCTCTCAGACCACTAAGGGCTGGTGTGGTCCAGGGTGGAATTTAGAGAGAGTTTCTATTGAGTCCAAGGGCACCGTGACTGCCTGGGGCCACTTATAGTCTACTGCACAGAAATCAAGAGTGGGGATCGTTGGAGTGTGAGGCTCTGAGACAGCAGCAGGCCAGTCCCTTTTGTCCTTAATGGAGCTTGTCCTGTCATGTCCACAAAACAGGTTCTCAGCCTGCACCTGGGGCTTAACCACGAGCCCAGAATAAAGACCCCATACCAATCTCACAGTGCTGCTTGTACCGAGCAGACCCGAGAAATGTTTGCCTGCTGGCTGGCTGGCTGGCTGAGTGCATGGGTTTTCCCATACCTTTAGATGGGAAGCTGATCCCATATCCCAGGCAGAACTGACTCGGAGGCCAGGCTCTGCATCCTTACCCTCCGTCAGCCAGAGCAGATGGTCCAGGAAGAGCTCAGCCCCCAAGCAGGCACATCCGCCACCCAAGGACCAGGAGTGCAGTGAGGAAGGACATGCCCACAACAACAAAGGCAGCGGTTGAAATACAAATGGGATAATGATATTCAATGTCTAACTTTTAAAAAGCCAAATGCCCACCAGCCAGTTCTTCCAACATGCATTGAAGGCTGGTTGTGGCCAAAGTCTGCAGAGGTCACCTCCATGGTTGGAAATTCGGCCTCCTGAGGGGGTAAGTGGTGGCCATGTCACTGCAAGGCTTCTGGGTCTTCAGAGAGATGTAAGGGGCACATCTGGAGGGTGCCAGGCCAGGGACTCTGCTCTCTCTCAGGTTAGGGCTGGCCCAAGACCTCAGGAGACAGGCAGGCCCCTGAGGAGGGGCCTCAGCTGTGGGAGAGCCCCTCACATCTAGCACCCCCAACCAGTCTCTGAATTAAGATGCTGAGGTTGAACCCAGGTAAACTGCAAGGTGGGATTCTACAGTCTGGCAGAACCCTAACGGAACAGGGCAGGAGGCTTCCTGGGGGTGTGGAGGGGACCCAGTATGGGGAATGATGAGGCTCAGGACACCCCTATAAAAGCCAGTGCCCTGCAGACCAGAGGGCCCAGCCTGGCCAGTCCACACGCTTCCATCCACCCCTTCAAAACCTCAGGGCCCTGTGCCTCAGCTCTCAATAAACCCACACCAGGCAGCTAGAAAAATTAGTGGCTCTGCTTTGAGCTAAAATTATATGCAATTTGTGTGGGAACCTCAGCTACCTGTCACTCAGCAGAGGCCAAGTGCAGCTGCCAAGCTCTCAGTTCACCCAGAAGAGGAAAAGCATTGACACCACGCTCCCTGCAGTGTTCCCAGATGTCAGGTCCACAGTCAGACGACTTTGGGAGGGATACTGGGGCGGGGGAGGGGGCAAGGTATGTCTTCTTCAGGGCGTTGATCATCTCTTGGATGCTCACCTGAGGGGTGGGAGGTTTCTGAGCAGCAAAGGACTGTCCAGTCCTGCAAGCTGAGAATTCGGCAGCCTGTAGGACACTTGAGACTGCCCTGGAAAAACTGCCTGGATTTCAGCGCCCAGCCCCACCTAGCTGCCTTTGCTCTCCCCTCACAGGAAGTGGGGCTTCCCTGGTGGCTCAGATGGTGAAGAATCTTCTTGCAATGTGGGAGACGCAGCTTCAGTCCCGGGGTAGGCAAGGTCCCCTGGAAAAGGAAATGGCAAATGACTTCATTATGCTTGCCTGCGAAATCCCATGGACAGTGGAGCCTGGCGGGCTACAATCCATGGGGTTGCAAAAGAGTCAGACATGACTGAGCACAACGCAACCAGATCACAGGAAATGGGTGGGGTAGGACTGGCTGGCACACCACTGCCCAGGGGGACCATGCCCCCTCCACTTCCCCAGGGAGTCTACAGCAAGCAAGAGGGGCTGCCAAGGGGGTGAGTGTGTCCTTGCACACCTGGAGAGCGCTGGACAAATGCCAGAGTGGCCATCACTGCCTCTCTTTCCGAACTTTCCCAACTACCCCTACCCCCATCCCACCAAGATGCCTTGTACCAGCTGGAACCAGCCTGGTTTAAGAAGAATCCCACTCTAGGCCTCCAGAAGAGCTCAGAGGTTGGCTGTGGTGTTGGGGGAGCAAGGCCAGGAGGGGAGGAGGGGGCACCCAGGGTGACTCAGGGCTTTGGTGTCAAGTGATGCCCATTCTGCAGCCCCAGGGGGACTTCCCAAGGCCAAAGAGAGGGAGGGAAACACAGGGTAATTTCCCAGGAACCAAAACTTCTCTTGGCAGCTCACGGCAGCCCCCAAGCCACAACCTTCCTGCAGCACCCAGAAAGGCCAGATCCTTGCCCCTGTGCTGTGCTGTGGATACTCGCTCAGTTGTGTCCAACTCTGCGCAAACCCATGGACTGTGGTCCATCAGGTTCATCTGTCCATGGAATTTTGCAAGTAAGAATACTGGTGTGGGTAGCCTATCCCTTCTTCAGGGGATCTTCCTGACCCAGGAATCAAACTGGGTTCTCCTGCATTGCAGGTGGATTCTTTATCAACTGAGCTACCAGGGAAGCCTGCCTAGGCCCTAACCCAGGAGAAATCAAAGCAGGCCAGCGAGGGAATGGGACCGCTTAGCGTGAGGGTGACCTTAGTGTGTGTGTGGATGTGATCCTGGGTGTGCTGTGAGATCCTGGGTGTGAGGGTGTGACCCTGATATAATGTGAGTTTGACCCTGGGTGTGAAGGGAAGAAATGGCCTCCCGGGCGCCCCTGGCAGCTGAGTTGCGTTTTTGCCCTGGGGGCAGGCTTGCCCCTGAGGCACTGGGCGGTGGCCACCCGCCTGCTGGCAGGGAGGAGGAGGCAGCCCTCCCCAGTGAGTGCCCCCAGGCCTGCAGTGGGAGGGGGCAGCCCTGCTGACCCGAGTTGGGAGGTTGGTTTTACCTTTCCTTGAAGGATTGCCCAGGCTCACAGCCAAGCGGCCTCATTGCACACCCGGGAGGTCTAACGGCTCCTCCTTTTGTCTAGGTCTGCCGGCTATTGTTCAAGCCACAGTATTTCCACTCTTGGCACTTCATGATCTCTTTACCCAGCAATAGTGAAATGGAGCAGGACACTGTGGTCCTTGCCCCACCCCCGTGTCCTTGCCTGCCTTTTGTCTGTGAAAAAAATCTTAAGCCAAAGAATAAGTTTAATCAGAAATGCAAGAAAATGCAGAAACAAAGGAAAGAGTCAAAAGAGACCATTTAATAATAGTTGAGTCCTTAAGCAAAGTCAAGGACCCTTAGCTCCTCTTCAAGGGCTACAGATAATGCTCTGAAGATATCTGTGAGCTGTCTTACAGACAGTGAAGCCTCCACCGGATGCAAGAAGTTAACTGCTTGAGGACCAGACTGTAGCCATGACAGAAGCTGCAGCAATTCCAAGAACTGGCCTCAGGGAAATGAGAACAAATCAACCCTGGAACTAGAGAGTAATTGTACTTAAAACAATAGAGATGACGCTGGTCTGACCACTGCATAGCCAATTTCAAGGTGACTGTCAGAGCTGATTTGTTGTCTCTACATGTAGCTCCCTCTCTGTTTTATTATAAAAGCTCATGCCTACTGATTGTCAGAGGTGGGAAGTCAGCCTTTGGACAGGAGTCCATCCACCAACCTCCAGTGGCCAGCGTCCGAAACAAAGCAAACTTTCCTTACCACCGACCTTGCCTCTTTATTGGCTCTTGAGTGGTGATCAGCTGGCCCCCACTTTCAGTTACAATAGTCCAGTTGCACCCTGGTGTCCTGGTATACACATGTACATAAAGGAGCATAAGAAGTACATAAAGTACACGTATGCGCATATACTAACGTGCACAGATAGGGGTAGGTCTATAGACAGAAAGAGAGCCAGACTGTCATGCTTGTGTGCCGTGGTCACAGTTGGGGATCCCGGTAAAAAGTTTATGGGATTTCTTGCAACCTTCCTAATATATTTTAAATTATTCAAAATAAACAATTTTTTATTTTTTAAGTAGCATCATATGTGAACCAGGGTTTGGGTTTTCTTAAAAGATAACCCAAACCCACGTCAAATGAATGCGGGGCTTCGTCTATGAGCTCCGTCCGCGCAGGCCCTTCTCTGGGACTCGCTGGACCTCTGACCCAGGAGCCTGAAGACCATCCTGCTTCTGGGCCTTATGTAACCTGTCCCCCGCAGATCCGGCATCCCAGCGCCTCCAGAAACCACTGGCCTGGGCTATTTCAAGAGCTCCCCTCTCCCAGGTGTCCCAGGACCCTGGCCAGACTCTGCTGCCCTGGCAGACTCAGGGTGAAATAGCCTCTGCACTCTCAGAAGAGCTGTTTTAGAGCACAGGCCTATGTCTTCCTACTGCCCATCACCTAGCCGCTGTCACCTCCTCAGGCACTCCCCACACCACCCTCCCCCCCCAACCCCGCCAGGTCACTGCTCCAGTACTTTCCACGTAAAGGCATTGGCCCAAGGGCTGGAAGTGGGGCAAACACTTGACCACCCTGGCACAGGCCCCTGCTCAAGGGGCACCCCCAAAAGCACGGAGGACCCCGGGATGGAAAGCAGGGGGAGTCGAGGGGCACAGCTGTGCTGGGGCAAGCAGAAGAGGAAGGAGGGGCCTCATCGGCCTTGGGGAACAAGAGCGGGGCAGGGACCTCACTGAGGGCTGTGCACAGAGTTTAGGCGACACAGCCTCTGCCCGGCCCCGGAGCACTCTGTGCCTCCATCCCCCGCTTATGACTGGGGCTGAGAACACAGCCCTGCGGGCTCCAGATGGCAGCCCCACCACCCTGAGTCCCCTCTAGTCGGCTGCCCCTTGTCTTACTCCTTTTGCCTACCCTCCGCAAAGGTAGTCAGTGGGCCCCTGAGGTCCTGGAGTCTCAGCCAAACAGATAGGGAAACCTTTCCACCTCTGTACCCTGTACTGTAGCACAGTGCAATGGACTGAATTGTGTCTCCCAAAATTCATGAGATGAAGCTGTATCCCCAGTGTGAGTTTTAGAAAAAGAGGTGGAGCTTTTAGGAAAATGATTAAGGTTAAATGAGGTCATAAGGATGGGGCACTAATCTCACAGGACTGGGGGCCTTATAAAAGAAGACACCAGGGCTGTCTCTTGCGCTTTCTCTCTCTGTTTCTCTGACATGTGTGAACACAGCAGGAAGGCAACCATCGACAGGCCAGGAAGAGGCCCCTCACCAGAACACAGCCCTACTGATCTCGGATTTCCAGCCTCCAGACTGTGAGAAATCAATGCAGTTTCAGCCGCCAGTCTGTAGTATGTTGTTATGGCAACCGAGCTGACTAAGACAGATGGAAAACACATCAAGTGTGCCAAAGGAACCTGCCAGCAGATTCACATTAGCCATCAGGAGATGGATTTTTAAATAGAATTAGTATCATTTTACCTTCACATCAGCTTCAATAATAATGCTAATAGCTGATGCATACGTGGTGCTTCCTAAGTGACCCTGGACTGCAGGTATGTCTCATGAAGCAGGTGAGGAAGCCAGCCCTTATCTGCCTGAGGCCACACACCCAGGGAAGGAGAAACAGAACTGAGCCCCGTGTTGCACTGGCCCATGGTTTGCACCCCTCTGCATGCTGCCTCCAGGTTTGCAAAGCGCTTTCACAGGCATCATTATTTAACACGGATTCACCCGACAAGGCACTGGTGGGCTCCTTCTGCAGCCCACATGCTGAGTGCATTAGTGCTGTAGTCACAGACAGAGGCAGCTGCACCACTGCCCCAACCCTGGGCTCCATGCAGAAGGTAAGAAGCAGCCAGACTGTTAACACAAGTATGTGTAAAGTTGCAGCTGTATAAACTACAAATTCAATGCCATTCCATTCAAAACTCCAGCTGGAAGAACGCAAACAAGCACATTCTAGAATTCATATAGGACAGAAAAGATCTGCAGACAGCTCTGAGCCCTTTGGAAAAAGAATAGAGGGATATTTGCTCTCCCAGGCACTTAGACTAATTTCAGAGGTGAAAAGCTGGAAGAAGGGCCTTGGTTCTTGTCTTCACTGAAGAAAAAATTCAGTGAAGAAACCAACATTGTGAAAAAGATAAAAGTGTTTATTTGAAGCAAAGTACATGTGGAAAAAAACAAAATACATGCGAAAGAGCAGAGATGAGCTCAGAGTGAGCTGCACCCAATAGGGGCAGCTTAGGTTGCTTATCTGGGGCATTTTCTGAGTTGGTCTCTGGCCAGTCATCTCCATATTTGGTCCTGATGTGAGCATGCATCTCTCAGTCAAAATGGATTCTAGCTGGTGTCTTCTGCCTCCCTTTTTCCTTTCCCTAGACTAACGGCTTTCTCTGTGCATGTGTTGGGCCAGGAAATCCACAAGAATGACCCAATCAGGACTCTTCCTGATAACTCATCTCAAAGATAAGCTGATCCTGCTCCAAAACAGACAAAGGCCCCTGTTCAGTTCAGTTCAGTCTCTCAGTCATGTCTGACTCTTTGCGACCCCATGAATCACAGCACACGAGGCCTCCCTGTCCATCACCAACTCCCAGAGTTTACTCAAACTCATGTACATCGTGAGTCAGTGATACCATCCAGCCATCTCATCCTCTGTCGTCCCCTTCTCCTCCTGCCCCCAATCCCTCCCAGCATCAGAGTCTTTTCCAATGAGTCAACTCTTCACATGAGGTGGCCAAAGTACTGGAGTTTCAGCTTCAGCATCATTCCTTCCAAAGAACTCCCAGGGCTGATCTCCTTCAGAATGGACTGGTTGGGAACAGAGTATGTATGCTGTCTCTTATACACATCTGAGGAGAAGGGGACGACAGAGGATGAGATGGCTGGATGGCATCACGGACTCGATGGATGAGTCTGAGTGAACTCCGGGAGTTGGTGATGGACAGGGAGGCGATGCATGGGGTCACAAAGAGTCGGACACGACT
>SJYT01060745.1:159203-238959 GCA_006410635.1 Cephalophus harveyi
GTATGATACCAAGTGCTGGCTAAGATGTAAAGAAATGAGAATCCTCCTGCTCCACTAGGAGGAGAATAAACTGGATTGGGCCATCTTGGAAAGCAGCATGCAGCCCTCAGAAGGTGAAGCAGGTGCATGCCCACAACCGGGAACTCTGCTGCAGAGCAGACCTTCCAGAGAGACCCTCACAGGGCTCCAAGATGGGGTCTGTGGAGGATGTCCATCACCAGATACAGGGCGGCAGCAAGGCATTGATTGCAGACAACCCTGGCATCCTCAGGAAGAGAATAACCAAGTCAATGTACCAGGTTGTTGGCTGACCCAACATGCAGTCCCCACTGCTTCATCTACCTCAACCTGCAGCCTGGAGAACATATGTATTCACTCTTTTCAGATGCCCACGCCAATAGAGTGATTGCCAATGAGAGAAGCAAGAGTCTACCGAAGATATGTGGGGACCCCTTGTTTCCTAACCAGTTCAGCACACTAGGGACAGCAGAAATAAGAAGAGGCAGAGACAGAGGCCACAGCGAGAACAGGAAGAGGCACGACAGCTGCGTGGGACACGGGTGAGAACAGTGAACGGGGACAGCTATTCCTTTCCACCCTTCCACTGGGTGCTTTGCTTTTGTGTCTCTCTTGCCTTCTGAATTGGCCTTCAAAGGCATCCAGTGGGGTGGACACAAGGCCTGCCTTCTCGCTGGGGGCAGTAACTCTAGGGTTGGTGGTGATGGTATCTGTGCTCCCCTCACCCTCCCCACAGTCTCAGGGCCCTCCCAGCGCCTCAGTCTGCTGTGTTTATTCCAGTCACTGTGTTTCAGGTTAGAAGCTGGAATTCGCATCACCAGTTGCCAACGCATGTGTCAAGTTTGGAGGTGGGGACCCACACATACATCCAGGTAATTCTCTGACACCAATAAGGTGTCCTACAGTTTCACTCACTTCTGACACCATCTACCTGGAGAGAAGGTCAGATTCCACAGGACTGACCCTCTCCCTTAGATGCCAGTGGAAAACCCAGGTTATCACCAGTGCTTCTGACCAGCTGGCTCTAAACTAGAGGTTTCACGACCCACTCTTTCCTCAGGCTTGATATTAACTTGCTGAAGTGGCTCACAGAACCTAGGAAACCCATCTATTCACGAGATTACCAGTTTAATATGTGTGCACGGTAAGTCGCTTCGGTTGTGTCCGAATCTGCCACCCTATGAACTGTAGCCCACCAATCTCCTCTGTCCATGGGATTCTCCAGGAAAGAACACTGGACTGGATGGCCATGCCCTCCTCCAGGGGATCTTCCCAACCCAGGGATCAAACCCACATCTCTTATATCTCCTGCATTGGCAGGCGGGTTCTTTACCACTAGCACCACCTTGGAACCCCCAAGTGGATGTAGTTCAGGAACATCCAGATAGTGGAGATGCGCAGGCAAGGCGTGGGGAAAGGGGGCGGAACTTCCACACCCTCTCCTCACCCTGAATCTCTGAATCTCCAAGTGCTCACCAAGTGGAAGCCTCGGAACTCTCTTCTTTGCAGCTTTTATGGAGGCTTCTTTACATAGGCAGCATTGATTAAATCACTGGCCATTGGTGATTGAGTCAGCCTCCAACTTTTCTTCCCTTCCAGTAGGTGGGGTGTTGGGGTGTTAGGATTGCAATTTCCTACCCTCTAATCACGGGGTTCCAAGATTGGATACCCTGGCAACCAGCCCCATCTGGAGATTGCTTTTCCAAAATCACTTCATTAACATAACAAGAGACACTTTTATCAATTTCTCCTCTTAAGAAATTACAAGGGTTTGAAGAGCTCTGGGCCATAAACAGAACAAAGAACATGTATTTCTTCTTGTATATCACAGTATCACGGAGGGTCTCTGGGAAAGTCATCAGACCCTGGAGCGTCTGTGACTATTTAGAAGGAAAACATTGAAACACTAGTGGGAGGCTCCAACAAAAAAGGCAGGGCCTGGGGGTGGATGAGCCCACCGCCTCACTGGACAGGGGCCCAGAGGTCAGCATCCATGCCTCTGGCCTCCTCACTGGCTGGCTTCCTCTAGGGGTGTTGTCCGACCTCCACGGAAATGAGGAACATTCCAGGGAGGAGCAGGGGAAGTGGTTGGGCCTCACCTCCCCACTTGAGCCCTCAGCTTTACTCCTCAGCCCTGCTGGAGTCGCCAGGGTCTCCTGTGGAGGGGAGAGGGTGTGGAGGCCTCACTGCTCACCCTGCAGACAGAGCCAGCCCACCATTCACGCTGGCGCCCTGGCTCCTTCCAAGTCCTGAGTCCCTCCCCCAGCTTGCCTCCTGTCAGCCTGGCCCACTCAGACTCCACTTAGGTCTTACTTCCCTCCACTTTGCAAAGTCCACCCGCTTCCAGCTCCAAAATGTGCCTCTGGCTCTCCTCATCTGTGGTTTCCTGTTATTCTCCTCATCCTCTTGTTCCTCCTGGGTGGGTTTAGTACGGTTTAGGTAAATGACCGTGTTAATCCACCTATTTGACTTCAATATAAAGTCCTGTCCGTGAGTTTCCATGCCCCACCCGGGGTTCTCTCCCAACTGAGGAAGAAACAGGGGGTGACTGTGATCAGGTTGGGCAACCCACTCAGGCCTGCCTATCTCCAAGTTTTCAGTTACTGCTTCCCATCTCTCTGCTGCAGGCACCCCTCTGACATCGCACCATGTCCTCAGAATCCTGAGCTTTGCCTGAAAGGTGTGGAGTTTAGACGTCCCATTTCAAGCACAATGAAGCCTGTCTCTCTAGACCTGTTGCCTCAATAGAAATTGAAGTCAGTCTTAAAACTCAAAGTCAAGCAGTGATTGTTTTTGTCATATCTGTTATCTGAGTGGAATAAAGTCAGCAGGAGGGAGCCCACAGGACTACCTGATGATGGGGAAACAGACGTGCATTGGTCTTGAGAGGGTAACAGGCAGGAAGGCTAGCAGCCTCCAAACAAAGGAAATAAGCTGCAAGTGTCAGACATTTTTTTACCTCTCTCAAGCAGCAGGAGGAAACAAACTGTGTATCAGATTTTTTCCCTTCTCTATACAAATTTAAGAAGAACTAAATTTAGCGAAGAAAAACTAAAGAGCCTCTTGAAAGTGAAAGAGAAGAGTGAAAAAGTTGGCTTAAAACTCAACATTCAGAAAACTTAAGATCATGGCATCCAGTCCCATCACTTCATGGGAAATAGATGGGGAAACAATGGAAACAGTGAGAGACTTTATTTTGGGGGGCTCCAAAATCACTGCAGATGGTGACTGAAGCCATAAAATTAAAAGATACTTGCTCCTTGGAAGAAAAACTATGACCTACCTAGACAACATATTAAAAAGCCGAGACATTACTTTGCCAACAAAGGTCCATCTAGTCAAAGCTATGGTTTTTCCACTAGTCTTGTATGGATGTGAGACCCGCTTCCAGCTCCAAAATGTGCCTCTGGCTCTCCTCATCTGTGGTTTCCTGTTATTCTCCTCATCCTCTTGTTCCTCCTGGGTGGGTTTAGTACGGTTTAGGTAAATGACCGTGTTAATCCACCTATTTGACTTCAATATAAAGTCCTGTCCGTGAGTTTCCATGCCCCACCCGGGGTTCTCTCCCAACTGAGGAAGAAACAGGGGGTGACTGTGATCAGGTTGGGCAACCCACTCAGGCCTGCCTATCTCCAAGTTTTCAGTTACTGCTTCCCATCTCTCTGCTGCAGGCACCCCTCTGACATCGCACCATGTCCTCAGAATCCTGAGCTTTGCCTGAAAGGTGTGGAGTTTAGACGTCCCATTTCAAGCACAATGAAGCCTGTCTCTCTAGACCTGTTGCCTCAATAGAAATTGAAGTCAGTCTTAAAACTCAAAGTCAAGCAGTGATTGTTTTTGTCATATCTGTTATCTGAGTGGAATAAAGTCAGCAGGAGGGAGCCCACAGGACTACCTGATGATGGGGAAACAGACGTGCATTGGTCTTGAGAGGGTAACAGGCAGGAAGGCTAGCAGCCTCCAAACAAAGGAAATAAGCTGCAAGTGTCAGACATTTTTTTACCTCTCTCAAGCAGCAGGAGGAAACAAACTGTGTATCAGATTTTTTCCCTTCTCTATACAAATTTAAGAAGAACTAAATTTAGCGAAGAAAAACTAAAGAGCCTCTTGAAAGTGAAAGAGAAGAGTGAAAAAGTTGGCTTAAAACTCAACATTCAGAAAACTTAAGATCATGGCATCCAGTCCCATCACTTCATGGGAAATAGATGGGGAAACAATGGAAACAGTGAGAGACTTTATTTTGGGGGGCTCCAAAATCACTGCAGATGGTGACTGAAGCCATAAAATTAAAAGATACTTGCTCCTTGGAAGAAAAACTATGACCTACCTAGACAACATATTAAAAAGCCGAGACATTACTTTGCCAACAAAGGTCCATCTAGTCAAAGCTATGGTTTTTCCACTAGTCTTGTATGGATGTGAGAGTTGGACTCTAAAGAAGGCTGAGTGCCAAAGAATTGATGCTTTTGAACTGTGGTGTTGGAGAAGACTCTTGAGAGTCCCTTGGACTGCAAGGAGATCCAACCAGTCCATCCTAAAGGAAATGAGTCCCGAATATTCATTGGAAAGACTGATGCTAAAGATGAAACTCCAATATTTTGTCCACCTGATGGGAAGAGCTGACTCAATGGAGAAGACCCTAATGGAAGACAGGAGGAGAAGGGGACAATGGAGGATGAGATGTTTGGATGGCATCACCAACTCTATGGACATAAATTTGAGTAAGCTCCGGGAGTTGGTGATGGACAGGAAATCCTGGCATGCTGCAGTCCATGAGGTCGCAAAAGAGTCAGACAGGACTGAGCAACTGAACTGAACTGATACAAATTTAAAAGGAGGTTTCTCTTAAAACTTCTGTGTTGCCATTAAGTTCTGGTTCCACCTGAACTTAATTTTTCTCAAACCTTGAGCTAACCAATGCATTTTTTATGGGAATGTTTTTCTTAAGCTTAAACTGTGTTAATGAACAAGGTATGTACCCTAGATTCTGCCTTTCTTCAAGTGGGTTCTGCTTAAGACTCAGACCAATAAGGGCTCAACAAACCAGTATGTTTTACTCATACATTGTTCTCCTAATCTATGTTAATGAAACTATATATTTACTTGGAAACCTGCCTTTCATCAAGATTCATGTCTATTGTTTTATGACCCAGGATGACTCACCTTGTGCCAATGTTATCTCAAAATGCATGTTGTGGGTGAGGGGCCTGGTGCCAGTCTCTGAGTTTTGAGACATTCCCTTTCTCTAATTAGCAGCCTGATGGTAGCTGTATAACATCTGGCTAAAGACTAGCAGGTGGGCACTCCTTCTGACCTCTTCTGATGTCTATGACAGAAGCTTTCTCTATCTCTTTTCTATCTTAATAAAACTTTGTTACACAAAAGCTCTGAGTGATCAAGCCTCATCACTGGCCTGGGATTGAATTCCTCACCTCTGGAGGCCAAGAATCCCGGTGTCTTTCATGGCTCAGCAACAATCTTTCAGTCTGATGTTTGAATAGCCACCGCCATCATTCACAGTACAGTGCGCACAGGTAACAGGGGATTTGGGCCCTACCGGATCTGCAAGGGAGGTAAGGGACTCAGAGTGAAGGCTGGAGGTGTTAATATAGCCCGAGAGGAATGGGATGTGCCTGTGGCTCTGCTGTGCCAGCCCATTCATTATGGCCTTCAACTCTGCTGCTTCAGGTTCAGGATTTCTCCTCTCTGGGAGGAAACTATGGCCATTCAGCAAGGGGACAAGAGGCTTCCAGGACAGACCTGCCTGTTTCCTGTTTAAAGTTCACACACAACGTGGCTCCATCCTGACCCTCAGGTCGAGCAGCCCTAAGAAGGGCCAGGCTTTCTTCCCATGTCCAGGCTGGGTGATGTCAGAGCCTTGCTATACCGAGCAAAGGCACTGGGGTCAGACCTGTCACCCACGCTTTCCCACCGGGCTGGCTCCCACGTTGAGCTCAGGGGCATCACGTAGCGGCTGTGTCATGCATGGACATGCTGCTCAACTGGAAGCTCTCTGGGGTGTCCCAGGAGACAATGGAGGGAAACGCCTTCTCTCTGCTGAGCCCTGCACTGTGGGCATGGGAGGGGCTTCTGGACGACGTCCAAACTGTGGGAAAACACACCCTGTGCAGTCTCCTGGGCAGGCAGAGGAAATCCTGCTAGATGCAGTTCACTATGTTTTTACAGCTCCTGTAGCTATTCAGAAGCCCCATATCAAATTGGAGGCCTAGGAGAAACTACCCCTGACAACCAGATTCCATCCCAGAAACAGCAGTTCCCAATTCTCAGTACTAGATGAAAACCCAAGCATTTCTGGTTGGTAACCACCAGTCAACTCATGTGCCCAAGAACACAGCCACAAATGTACCTAATGACTCCCAAATCTGAATCTTTGATCTAAATCTCTCCTGAGCTCCAGTTTCAGATGTGTATCGCAAGCACTCCAAACCTAGTATATCTAGAACTGAGCTCATACCAGGGAAAGAAGCTCAGGGAGACTCCATAGACAATGTGTGTCGTGTCCGACTCTTTGTGACCCTATGGACTATCGCCCACCAGGCCTCTCTGTCCATAGGGATTCTCCAAGCAAGAATACTGGAGTGGGTTGCTATCCCCTCTTCCAAGGGATCTTCCCAACCTAGAGACTGAACCCACTTCTCTTCTGTCTCCTGCATTGGCAGGCAGGTTCTTTACCACTAGCGCCACCTGGACGTGAGGCCTTTAAATTGCACTTTGCAGGAGTTCAGTTCAGTTCAGTTCAGTCGCTAAGTTGTGTCTGATTCTTTACGACCCCATGGACTGCAGCATACCAGGATTCCCTGTACATCACCAATTCCCAGAGCTTGCTCAAATTCATGTCCATAGAGTCAGTGATGCCATCCAACCAGCTCATCTTCTGTTGTCCCCTTCTCCTCCTGTCTTCAATATTTCCCAGCATCGGGGTCTTTTCCAAAGAGTCGTTTCTTCCCATCAGGTGGCCAAAGTATTGGACTTACGTCTGCAGCATCAGTCCTTCCAATGAATATTCAGGACTGATTTCCTTTAGGATGGACTGATTTGATCTCCTTGCAGTCCAAGGGACTCTCAAGAGTCTTCTCCAACACCACAGTTCAAAAGCATCAATTCTTCAGTGCTCAACTTTCTTTATAGTCCAACTCTCACATCCACTGGTCTTCCCTCATAGCTCAGTTGGTAAAGAATCCGCCTGCATTGCAAGAGACCCCAGTTCGATTCTTGGGTCAGGAAGAGCCACTGGAGAAGGGATAGGCTACCCACTCCAGTATTCTTGGGCTTCTCTGGTGGCTCAGCTGGTAAAGAATCCATCTGCAATGCGGGATACCTAGGTTCGATCCCTGGGTTGGGAAGATCCCCTGGAGAAGGGAAAGGCTACCCACTCCAGTATTCTGGCCTGGACAATCCATGGGGTGGCAAAGAGTTGGACATGACTGAGCGACTTTCACTTTCACACCAGTCTATACATGACTACTAGAAAAACCATAGCTTTGACTAGACGGACCGTTGTTGCAAAGTAATGTCTCTACCTTTTAATATGCTATCTAGGTTGGTCATAGCTTTTCTTCCAGAGGACAAGGAGCAAGCGTTTTTAATTTCATGGTAACCATCTGCAGTGATTTTGGAGCCCCCCAAAATAAAGTCTCTCACTGTTTCCATTGTTTCCTCATCTATTAGCCATGAAGTGATGGGACTGGATGCCATGATCTTACTTTTCTGAATGTTGAGTTTTAAGCCAGCTTTTTCACTCTCCTCTTTCACTTTCATCAAGAGTCTCTTTAGCTTCTCTTCACTTTCTGCCATAAGGGGGATGTCATCTGCATATCTGAGGTTATTGATACTTCTCCCAGCAATCTTGATTCCAGCTTGTGCTTCATCCTGTCCAGCATCTCTCCTTGCAGGAGAGAGGGAGGCAGAAATGGGAAAGGGAATGGATAGAAATAGAAACAGATTTGAGAAAACTTTAGATAGTAGAATCAATAAGGCCTGGAGATTGGACAGATGTAGCAGTGGGGTCAGGTTAATAAAGAGGAATTTAACAAGATTCAGCAACACATTTTAAATACTATTTTTATCATTGATAATACATGCACATGTTTAATATTTAAAGATGAGAAAGTATAAAATGAAAAGTCAGCCTCTCTTTCCCACATCCATCCTTGGACCGGGTCCACTAGGAGCCGTGAAATGCATAATGCCCTGAAGCTGACAACACACCACGAAGCTCACATGAAGCTCCACACACATCAAGTGTACCACCTTGCAATTAACTAGTGTTCTGTTCCTGAACATTCAGGTTGCTCCCAAACTTCTGCTCTAGTGAACGTAGTGAAGGCATATGCATACACACATGCATATACATATACATGTAAGTATGTCAGTAAGCTGAATTTGTTGAGGTGAAACTGCGGACCAAAAGTATATGCATTTCTAGTTCTGGTTGACAGATATGGCCGAAGTGCCCTCTACA
The DNA here is from genome assembly GCA_006410635.1 of Cephalophus harveyi. Lineage (NCBI taxonomy): Eukaryota > Metazoa > Chordata > Mammalia > Artiodactyla > Bovidae > Cephalophus > Cephalophus harveyi. The sequence continues at coordinate 167,704 of SJYT01060745.1, forward strand.
ATGACTATACCAATCTACATCCCCACCAGCAACACAGGCGAGAACTGTTTACTCCAATCCTCCCACACACAGTGTATTACCAATTTTAGATTTTTGCCAATCTTATCAGTGAAGAATGATGATATTGTCATATATTTTAAATTGTGTATTTCTTATTATGGTGAGGTTGGATATCTTTTCATATGTGTAAAAGTCATCTACTGAGCTTGTGCGCTGCAACTACTGAAGCCCAAATGCTCTAGAGCCTGTGTTCCACAAGAGAAGCCACTGCAAGGAGAAGCCCACGTGCTGCAACTGGAGAGTAGCCCCTGCTCCCTGCAACTAGAGAAAAGGCCCCTCAGCAACAAAGACCCAGCACAGCCAGATTTATTAATTAATTAACTTTTTTAAGAAAAAAATAAACCATCATTGATCTGGGGAACAACTTCAAGTGGCCTAATCATTGCAGAATTGGAGTCCTCCACACTGGGTTAGGAAGATCTCCTGGAGGAGGAAATGGCAACCCACTCCAGTATTCTTGCCTGGGAAATCCCATGGACAGAGGAGCTTGGTGGGCCACAGTCCATGGGAGGTCTCAAAGAGTCAGACACGACTGAGAGCCTAAAACAACAAACAAATAAAAGGATGTATAGAGGCAGACAGAAAAAAAAATTTTTTTAATAATGATTTTTAAAAAATTTTTTTTAATTTTTTTATTTTTTACATTATTTCTCATCACTCAGGGCAGCCCCCCATCACAGCCCCTCATCACTCAAGACAGGCCCCAATCCCAGCCCCCATCTTCAGGGCTGCAACCCCATCCTAGCCCCTCTTCACTCAGGAGACCCTCACCTGCAAGCAGAATGACCTCAGAAAAGGGTCCAGGAACCAGGACAAAAGTGAAAACATTTTGGGAGATTCTGAAGAATCCCTTCTTTGCTTGTTTCCTAACAGCGAATTCTTCAATTCACAGGACAAATTTCGGGGACACCAGGAATGGGAGCTGGGGAGATGGTGTTCTATTCCCATGCTGCTGCTGCTGCTGCTAAGTCGCTTCAGTCGTGTCCGACTCTGTGCGACCCCATAGTCAGCAGCCCACTAGGCTCCTCTGTTCCTGGGATTCTCCAGGCAAGAATATTGGAGTGGGTTGCCATTTCCTTCTCCAATGCATGAAAAGTGAAAAGTGAAAGGGAAGTTGCTCAGTCGTGTCCGACTCTTAGCGACCCCATGGACTGCAGCCCACCAGAAGAAGAAAAAAATGGGTGACCCAGGAGATAGAAGCAGCGTGGGCCCCTGGGCCTGCAGGAAGGGAGACAGAGGGACACGGACAGGGAGGGGGCCGTGCGAAGGCTGAAATCTTCTTGGTGGCTCCTTTCACCAGAAATCAGAGTATTTCCCAACAACAAAGTTCCCAGAGGAGGAACATGGGACCTGGCCTTCCAGGAACGAACAATAGCACGTCCTTCCTGAATGTCCACTGCGTTCTGGGAACCATGCATAAGTATTCTGTATCCTGTGATTGTCCCCATGGTCCTTGGGGCATGGCACGGTGGCAGGAGCTGGCACCCGCACTCAGAGGGAGAGCCTGGCCAGCCGGAGGGGTGGCCACACAAAAGCTACTGCAGAAGTTGGCAGAGCAGATTGACGGGGAGAAACCCGCCCACTCTCCAAGCTGCTAGGGCCTTTAGTCAAACCCAGTTCAGGGAAGGGGCAGTGCCACCCCACGCCACCCCGAGCACACAGCAAGGCCAGAACAGCCTGTATCAGAGTCCACCAGACACATGGGCCCACTGACTCTGCAGTTCATCACAATTTTGTCCAGAACGTTATGACAGTGAGAGCCAAGCCTCCGGACAAGGAGGGTTCTCACCAAGAGGCAAGTGTGGGAGGACCCCAACCCCCACCTTCCTCCTCAGGAAATGCCCCCTCCCACAGCCTCCCAAGTCCAAGCCTGCGTCTCACCTGGCCTCCCCTCCAGCCTCCCTTGTCCTGACCCCATCTGACCCTCTGCTCCTGCTCAGGCATGACCAGTCACCAAAGTCCCAGTGACCCGGTTCTGGCAGCTTCTGTAGGTCCGCTCCCGCTGCCATCCTGTGTCCTCTGTTGACTGACGGCTGGACCAGGGACTTTCCTGGGGCCCCTTGTCAACCACTTCTGGGAGGAGCCTGGGTCCTGGGCACATGTGCAGCCACACTCAGCATCCTTGCTCCCGCAGGGTTCAGAGACAGCGTCAGCCTGTCAGATGCTGACACCCAGTTATGGTCAAAGACATGAAGACATCTAGGGGCTTCTTTCATCTTCCTGGAAACTGCCTGATGGACGCTGGAACCATTCAGAGGAACATCTTCCTCTGGCAGCTTCCTCCTCACCCTCCTGGTTCTATTGGCTTCAGCTACAGAAAAAGCAAGAGGAATCCAGAAAAACATCTATTTCTGCTTCGTTGACTATGCTAAAGCCTTTGACTGTGGATCACAACTAATTGTGGAAAAGTCTCAGAGATGGGAATAGCAGACCACCTTACCTGCCTCCTGAGAAACCTGTATGCTGAAGCAGCAGTTAGAACCGGACATGGAACAATGGACCGGTTCCAAACTGGGAAAGGAGTACGTCAAGGCTGTGTATTTTGTCACCCTGCTTATTTAACTTCTATGCAGAGTATATCATGCTAAACGCTGGGCTGGATGAAGCACAAGCTGGGATCAAGATTTCTGGGAGAAATATCAATAACCTCAGATATGCAGATGATACCACTCTGGCAGAAAATGAAGAGGAATTAAAGAACCTCTTGATGAAGGTGAAAGAGGAGAGTGAAAAAGTTGGGTTAAAACTCAACATTCAAAAAACAAAGATCATGGCATCTGGTCCCATCACTTCATGGCAAATAGATGGGGAAACAATGGAAACAGTGAGAGACTTTATTTTGGGGGGCTCCAAAATCACTGCAGATGGTTACTGCAGCCATGAAATTAAAAGACGCTTGCTCCTTGCTCCTTGGAAGAAAAGCTATGACCAACCTAGATAGCATATTAAAAAGTAGAGACATTACTTTGCAACAACGGTCTGTCTAGTCAAAGCTATGGTTTTTCTAGTAGTCATGTATGGATTGGAGTGAAAGTGAAAGTGAAGGTCACTCAGTCATGTCCAACTCTTTGCCACCCCATGGACTATACTGTCTATGGAATTCTCCAGGCCAGAATACTGGGGTGGGTAGTCTTCTACCCCTTCTACCCCTTCTCCAGGGGATCTTCCCAACCCAGGGATCAAACCTAGGTATCCCACATTGCAGGTGGTTTCTTTACCAGCTGAGCCACCAGAGAAGCCCAAGAATACTGGAGTGAGTAGCCTATCCCTTCTCCAGTGGCTCTTCCTGACCCAGGAATCAAACTGGGGTCTCTTGCAATGCAGACAGATTCTTTACCAACTGAGCTATGAGGGAAGACCAGTGGATGTGAGAGTTGGACTATAAAGAAAGCTGAGCACTGAAGAATTGATGCTTTTGAACTGTGGTGTTGGAGAAGACTCTTGAGAGTCCCTTGGACTGCAAGGAGATCAAATCAGTCCATCCTAAAGGAAATCAGTCCTGAATATTCATTGGAAGGACTGATGCTGAAGATGAAAGTCCAATACTTTGGCCACCTGATAGGAAGAGCTGACTCTTTGGAAAAGACCCCGATGCTGGGAAATATCAAAGGCAGGAGGAGAAGGGGACAACAGAAGATGAGATGATTGGATGGCATCACGACTCTATGGACATGAATTTGAGCAAGCTCTGGGAATTGGTGATGTACAGGGAATCCTGGTATGCTGCAGTCCGTGGGGTCGCCAAGACTCGGACATGACTGAGCAACAGAACAACAACAATTTTGCAAGTTAAGTGCATCCACTTTTTTTATTTTGCTTCTTTATTTATTTTTGGCTGTACTGGATCTTGCTACACATGGGCTTTCTCTAGTTGTGGCAAGCAGAGGCTACTCTTCCTTACAGTGCACAAGCTTCTCGTTACAGTGGCTTCTCTTGTTTCAGAGCATAGGTTCAGGTGCTAGGGCCTCAGCAGTTGCAGCGCGCAGGCTCAGTAGTTGCAGGTTGCAGGTTCTGATGCAGAGGTTTAATTGCCCTGAGACATGTAGAATCTTCCCAGACCAGGGATCATAGCCATGTCCCCTGCACTGGCAGATGGATTCTTAACCACTGGCCCACCAGGGAAGTCCCAAATGCATCCACTTTTTTTCCCTCCATTAGTAAGCTTTTATTTTTAACCATTTAAAAAGCTCTAAGAGACCGCATGTACTATTTGTATAAACAGTATAAGCCTTGTGGTTAAAAATTACAGTTAAAAGCCTTATAGACAGCTGCATCATTCAGAAAGCCCCACTCCTTCTCATTAAATAACAGTAAACATGAAGGAGTGATTTTAACCATGATAACTGGAGCATGCCTTTATCATTTCAATGCTACTCGGTACCTTGGCTCCACCTATAGTGTGCTCCACCTACATGTGACTATAATGACTCAGAATGAAAACCAAATCCCCACCTTGTCCCACCCAGCTCCATAGGGTCTGTCCACCTTCACCCTCCACTGCTCTCCCCTCGAGTCCTCCATCCCTCTATCAGGCTAACACTGGCCTCCTGGCTACTGCTCACACATCTCAGTGGCCCCCTTCCCCCTGCTCATCTCTGCCTCCCTGTCAGGAACTCCTGCACTCCAAGAGGACATCCAACTTCCCTCCATTCAGAACTCTGCTCATGGGGAAAGGATGGGTCTGTTTTGCCAGAGGCTAGACCAGCCACCAAGGGGGCGGGGGTGTGGGGGGAGCCTCTGCACTGACAACACGCCTTACTCCATCCCTCAAATTTGTCCCCACCAGTCTCCTGCCAAGGGACCGCCTCTCTGTTTAATACCTTTCTGAGATCTCTGATTGGATTTTCATAGTCCTGAGCTGGTGGCTGCCCGCCTGCTCCTCAACACCCTTCCCACATCCTTCATGACCACCCAAGCCCCCAACCCACTGGCCCACCGGTCATCCCCCGGCTCTGCTTCCTGGAATCTTCAACAGTCCCAGCAGGATCAGCCTCCCAAAAGCATTCCCTGCGTAGTCACAGCCTGCTGTCTGGGGCTGGGGGGACATCAAGAGGCCAGGAGTGCCCCTCCCTCCATGGGGACCCAACTGAATCCACTTACTCTTCCCACCATGGGTGACATATTCTTGATCCTGTTGCTTTCCAAGACAGGAGATGGTTCTGGGAGGGGTCCAAGGATTCCCACCTGACCACACCCCAGGAATTCTTCTTCATTTCTGTCAACTGGATCCCTCAGCAGCATCTGATGCCTTCTGGAAACTGGTTCTCTCACTCCCTCACTGTTGCCTGGGGTCCTCCTTCCCAGGTTAGAACCCTTGGGGTGGCTTTGCCCCAAGCTCTCTTTGCTCCCCACTCAACACATCCCCTGGGACCATCTTCCACTCCCACAGTGTCACCCTCCATGAAGGGACATGCCCATCCAAAACCCAGCCCAGACTTTCCATAATAACACTGACCATATCCACTGTGTGCCAGGCTCAGGAAGCTGTGTGGATGATCTCATCCTATCCTCCCAAGGCCCTGTGTAGACCAAGAACCTACCTGTGCAGAGCCACATACTTGTCGAAGGTCACGTCACAAGTGACTAGGCTGGGATTGGCCCCGTTGGCCCCCTGCAGCGCCAGCACCCCTTCACTGTGCAGAAGTCCACACGGAGCACACACCCCGGTCAAGTTCTGCACCAACGCCCTCCAGGGGACATGGCCTGGGCTGATCTGCATGCGTGAGTAAGATGGAGGCACGCCTGTGATGGGTACTGGAGGACAAGGGACAAATCTGGGACAGACACTGCCACTTGCATGCTGGTCATGGGTGGACTGGCTGGAATGTCAGCATGAGCTCAAGTGTCGTTCTCAGAGAGCATAGCCCTCCGCTTGCCACACATGCCCAAGCCCACAGAGGCCCTGCTGGGGCTTCTTCTGATGTCCTTGAGTCTGATCTCTGTGAGCCCGTTGTCTCTGTGGTATCACCGTCAGCTGTAACGCTCCACTGGTGTCTAGCTGACTGCTCCGTTGTGTTGACGATGACCTGGGACATCAAAGCTCCACATTCTAACCCAGTGAAATCTGAGCTCCTTGGTGGGGTGATTTTAAGGCCAGTCTATGGGGTTCGATCCCTGGGTCAGGAAGATCTCCTGGAGGAGGGCATGGCAACCCGCTCCAGTATTCTTGCCTGGAGAATCCCATGGACAGAGGAGCCTGGCAGACTACAGTCCGTGGGGTGGCAAAGAGTCGGGCAGGACTGAAGCAACTGAGCACCCACAGCTCGCACACGCTGAGGCTTCCTCTGACCCCATGAGGGCTCTTGTAAGTGTCTCTGTCCCCACTTATCTCTGGTGGGAAATCCAGCTGCCTGTGGTTTAACCTGTGCTCACGTGTAGCTGCCAGCGCCCTTTTACGCTCACCTCCAACGGAGAGCTGCCAGCTGCTTGCCACTGCTCACCACCGAAATTCTCCCGGTTCTCGAGAGCTCCCTTAGGCTGGGACTTCCCTACACTATCTTCTAAATCAAGTCAGTTCCTATGGAGAGAGCTTCAGAGCTGCCCGTCCTTACAGTTGCCTCTGCCCTTGGGAAGATCTCTGACCCACTCTCCTGGAGCTGGGGTTGTGGACAGTAGCGTAACACCCTCACTTTATGAACAGCATATTGGGTGCGGGCAGCAGCTTCTGGTCTCCACTCGCCTCTCCTGGCAGGAGCCTCCACTGTACAGGTGAACTGAAGTGAGAGCACGCTGAGCCTGGGGTAGAGCTCCCTCTTAACTGTCAGTGAGGTCTGGCCAGGGAGAGGGAGGCCTGACATCTCAGCCGTTCGTGCCTGGAATTTAGTCTCTGTAACACAGAGCTCGGAGTGGAGGGGATGAGAAATCCTGGCCCTCCCAGGAAAGCACCATATCTAGATTCCTTGTCTAGAAAGTAGAGAGACATGGCACCCCCTTGAATGGAGCTGGGGGAAGAGGGACAGAAATGCACACACATATACACACAAACGTATGTACACACATTCCTTGTGTGGTCTGGCACCCAGGACCCTCCATGTCCTAGAAAAACCCAGGAATAAGTGAAAATGTGGGGCCAAAGAGAGCTGTGACCAGTAGACCAGGCTGGGAGGGAGGGAGGCAGCAAGCCAGGGCTGGACAGGACTAGCCTGAAGGTCAGAGGGCTCAGTGGGGTCAGGGGTCACTAAAGCTAAACTAAACATAGTAAAGAAAGCGTGCTGGAGAGCTAAAAGAGCGGTCAGGCGGCCCAGTGCCAGGCCCACGATTACAAGGTTCTCCAGTCTTGGTAAGAGTGGGGTCTTCAGCCAAGAAGCATCATTGGATAGCCATGTGCACACAAGAGTAGCCTCTTGGTGCAGCTCTGGGGGCCCGGGCTCTCAGGCGGCCTGGGAAGTGAGAATCCCTGGGGCAGGGGAGACACACTGCCTCCAGGGGCTCCCACACAGGGTGTGGCCAGGCCAGCAGGCGCTGGGCTGCACTCCCTCCGCAGCTGCAGGGCACCATCTGAGAAGAGAACCAACATTTTAAAGGCTTGAGATGATCTGAAACCCAAAAGCACTGCGCCTCCGGGCCTCCACAGGTTATCTCATCAGCAGTCGTCCAGTTCACAGATGACCGGCAGAGACTGGCATGGTGGGCGATGCTCCAGAGGCACTGTGGATACACGTTGAGATCACAGCCTCTGTTCCTCGGCTGAAGCTGCCTCAGGAACCGGAAGTGCCAGGAGATTCCCATCCCATCCCTGCACCTGTGGGCACCTGCACCCATAGGCACCTGCAGGGAACCTGCAAGCTCAGGGGACCCCCTGCACCTCTGGGCAGGAAGAGGAGCAAGGCCTCTGAAGGACATAGGGACTGCCCTGCTAGGTTCCCTCCACATCCACTCACAGCCACGACCCCACTTCTGGACCCCAGCAAGACGGTACTGAAGTAAACCGCCCACATTCGAAAGCATCGGCTACGGAACTGGAACGCCGCCAGGGGCCAGAGAAAGGCTTGCGGACAAAGCGCCTCCACCAGCTGCTCCCAGGTCCCCAGGACCAGGCGGGGGTCCTGGCAAGCCCGAGGCAACCTCGAAATGCCAGAAAGATGAAGTCTCCCCTCCGTCCTCAAAGCGCAGGGAGCCAGTGGGAAGGACAAAACCTCTGAGAGCTGGATAGCAGATCCCTCCCGCCTGCCCGCACTCCCCTGGTTTGAGGCTCTCTTTGCTGCTCTGACCTCTGACCTCCTGGAGCCTCAGTCACTCCCTGTCTGTACAATGGGCCTGGGGGACTTGCCAGTTCTAAGAGGCCGGGCAGAGTCTCTGAATTCCCTGAAATAAAACTGGAAACCTCAGAAGTAGCATGTCTCTTTACTCACAGAAAGCACGGGCACAGCAGACAGAGCTCAGCCAGCAGAGCGCACAAGGCCCCTACCCCGAGGCCGTGCTCTCAGAGGGGCCCATCACCAAGGAGGCCCACAGCAGCTGCGGCCACAGACCGCAGGTCGCAAGCTATCCTGCGGCTCCTTGGAGCTCCCAGTTCAATTCTGTCTTCCAGATTCTAAGTGGGCTCCCCATCAAGAGGACCCAAGGCCTGCAAAGCGAGGACCCACAAAAGCCCCCTCCCACACTTTACTACCCCACCCCCAGCCAGGTGGGAATGAAAGAAAGTGAAGTCGCTCAGTCATGTCCGACTCTTTGCGACTGCCTGGACTGAAGCCTACCAGGCTCCTCCATCCATGGAATTTTCCAGGCAAGAGTACTGGAGTGGGGTGGGAATAGGCACACCTTTTCAGAGCAGAGACTGTGGTAGGGCCAAGGCTGGGGGTGGAGTCAAAGTAGGAGGTGGGGCCAGGACTGGGGGTGGAGTCAGAGTAGGAGGTGGGGCCAGGGCCAGGCGTGGGGTCAGAGTGGGAGATGGGGTCAGGGGTAGAGTCAGTTGGGAGGCGGGGTCAAGGTCAGGCCAGGGCAGGGCCCTAAGGGACTTGGTACTGGGAACACCAGAGGCCCCAGCCCAGCCTAGGACAGCGCAGGTGAAGCAGTGGTGATCCGTGCCCAGCACACAAGCTCCAGCCACAGCACATTTTCTCTTTCACCAGCCCAAGACCGCCCGGGGAAGGTTCAGGGACAGCCGAAGCACCAGCTCAATCAGCCCTGCAGAACTTTCTTCCATCTCTCCAGGCATGGCCCCTCGGGCTCACCAGGCCCTCACAACACCTGTTCGGTGTGTCTGCTGCGCCACACCACCACACCAGTCATGGCGATGGTCAGCAGGACGGGCACGGTGATCAGCGGGATAAGAATTTCGTCTGGGGGGTCCTCCCAGTCTTGCCTGTCCACCGAGCAGTTTTGGAAGAACTGCCTATGGACGCCGGCGATGAAGCTCTCAGCCAAGGGGTTGGGCCAGTAGCAACCCACCACGTTGGTCTCCACCTCCGTGCAATTGGTGAAGCTCTCGTAGTACCTATCAAGGCAGAGAGTTTGATCATTCAGCTCCCCCACCCCTTCTAACTTTGGCCCTGACTTACAGGAAAGTGGGGGGCTGTGCTGTGTGGCCACCGGTCTCAGCATGGCCCCAGGCCACATGGGAAAAGTTGCCTCGTTCTACAACCTCTCTTGGGCCTGCTGGTCTGGCAGTATCCATCCCCCTGGCCTCCTTGCCCTCAGGTTCTCTTGCGTGGTGGCCCCATACCCTGCAAGAAACTCTGAGGCCATGAACTCCCCAAAACATACCCCATGCCCCCGTCTGCATCTCGTACGTCATCCCTGCCTTCATCATGGTCATCCACACTGTCACCTCCTCCCTACAAGAAAAGGAACTCCCAACACCCCAGGTCTGGACTCAGCCCCCAGGGTGCCAGCACCCCCAGGTCTTCCCAGAGGACACTCAGTCTGGGCTCTTTCTCCAAGGCCAAAGGTCACAGCCCCTTGACCTGCAGGCCCTTCTCACCTAGGACCACTATATGGGCCTCCCAGGGGAAGAGATCTCTCTGAGGCCAAGAGCCGGCTGCCTCCCAGTCAAGTTAACCTGCCTTCATTAACCTGACTGGGTGGTGCGGGGAGGTGGGGGGGCACCTCCTGTCCTCCTCTCCAAAGTTATCTTCCTCAGCCCCCACCTGACAGGACACATGGGACCCCCTCTGCCCAGGGTCTTCCTGTCTGTGTTGACCAAACCTGGAAAGGCACTTAGCAAGCCGCAAATGAGGAGCCACGTCCATCAAACAGCCAGGCTCCTGATGGTCCATATGGCCAACCAAGGGTTATCACTGGCAGTCCCCAGGATTCAACCCAAAAGCCCACTGACTGAGGATTACTGGCCTCTGGGGCTGCTGACCTAGACTGGCAGCCATTGTTCAAGATGCTCTGGTCAGAGGGCTGGTTGAATAGCTGCCTCAGTGTGCCAGCTCCGACCACTGCCCACCTGGCAAAGTGCTTCACACAGGACGGGTATAGGGGAGGAAGGGGTTCCTGCCTCAGCTCCCCATGGGAACTAGGCTTTGCAACCACCCTTCTCCTTCCGGTACTGACCCAGGAAGGGTGGCCTGAGCAACAGGAAGGATCCGCTTCCTGCAGGAGATTCCTGTACACAACCTCATCTCTGCCTGGAAAGGCAGAGGGAAACAGGGCAGCGGATCCATTCAGCCAGACCCTTCACCACTCCTCCTGGTGGCCCTGGGGCAACCGGTTTCCCAGCCCAAACATTTGGCTGGTTGGTCAGGCACACATCTGCCCGCACCCCTCAGGTAACGCAGGCAAGGAAGAGCCACACAAGGCAGAAGAAAGCAGGAAACAAAGGCTACAGCCTGGAATCCATGTGCAGACGCATGATGTGGTCCTTGGGATGGGTCCAGGCTCTGGGTCGCCTCACTAACCAGGTCCTCAGGCAAACCGTCACCCCCAAGACCCACCCCTCCCACTGGGCCCCATCAGTGGCCTGCCACCCCAGAGCTTCTAACCCAACACCCTGCAGAGCCCCACCTGCCCCAGAGTTCAGTGCAACTGAGACAAGGTACAAGGAGCAGGACATGGAGGGTGATTTGAGGCCCCTGTGACCCCCATGCACAGAAAACAACACAAGGTAGCAGCTTAGGGCTCAGGATGTTGAACTGATATCTTCCAATCTCAGCTTGGCTGACCATCTTCCTGACTTTGCCCACACTGCTTAGCCTCCCTGAACCTCAGTTTCTCCACCTGTAAATGGGGCTCATAATTCTCAGCCAATAAGGTAATGGACCCTGTTAGGTGAAAGCCCCCACCTTGGTGAAAAGACCCAATTAGGTGCTGTGAATACACTTCTGGTAAGTGCCTGGCACATAGTAGGTTCTCAGTGAGGTCACGGGTGAGTCCCAAAGGCTAGGGCTTGGGCAGAGCTGAGACCTACAGGGCCATGTGCAGACTGCCCACGCTTGCTGCTTCTTAAGATCACTGGGAACTGACTCCTATTGTGACAAAAAATGTTGTTAACAATAAAAGACAGCAAAGGTCAGGCACTCAGGCACAAGGCAACAGTTGCAGAAGTCGCCACCCACAGCCCAGCACCCCGCGTTCCCAGGGCTGGGGAGGCAGATGAGGCAGGGATGCGCACCTTTCCACACACAGTCCCAGGTGCTGTTAACTCATCAGCCTGCGTTCAAACTGGAGATAAAATCAGCTTCCCAAGGAAGCTGCCATTTGTGTGATATCACGGAACCAGGGTCACGACAAGCTCGGTTCTTCCCAAGCGACTCTGGTCACCCTGGGACCTTTCCATGGCCTCCCTTCAGTCTGTCCCCCAGAGCACCCTCCCTGCAGCCCCTGGAGGTGCTCTCACAATGAGCAAAAACGCAGCCATGGTCCAGAGGGGAAAGCTGGGATGTGGAACCCAGAAGACAGGCAAACTGCCCCTGTCAGATTCCCTCTTCCACCAGCAAACTTTTCCCTAGTCCAGTAGACATCGGCCCCTCTCTCCTCCAAGACCCCCTCCTGGCTGACCCCTCTACTGTCCTCCGGCCCTGGGGCTGGATGTCTGTTTGAGGTCACTGAGGCTTTAACAGGTGACAGAAGCCCAGGACAGGAAACTCACACCTCCTCCCTAAACCTCCACCCCTGTGTGTCCACTCTGGGCTTGGCGTTCAGGTCAGGTTCCAAGGACAATAAGAAGCCTGGCCAAGCCCCTTCCTGAACACCCCCTTCCTCTTTCCCAGCAGACACAGAAATTTTGTTCCATTTGGTTCAGTGAAGAGCTGTGTGGAGTCCATGAGGGGGCTGTGGATGCGCCCACAAGGAGCCACTGTCCCCTGGGGAGATGACCATGGAAACCCATAGAACAACCACTGGGAAGAGAGAGCACAGGGGCCAGAGTCTTGGGGTAGAAAGGGCTGATAGAAATCCCGGGGTCCCAGGCAGGCATGGCCCACAGGACAGGGTGAAAGCAGCAGCCACCAGCATGTGCCAGGCGGAGACTTCTAAGTGGGAAGTGGAGGAAGGTAGGTACAGGCCATCAGTGATTTCCAAGGAGGTGAAAGGTGTACCTAGACGCTTGATGCTGGGTGTAATCACAGCAGATGAAAAATATCTCAGAAGCTTCTAGAAAGTGGGGCCCTCTGTGGTGGGGCTCCCATCATACCAGGTAGAAACCAGTGGGACTCAGTTTCTCTGTGGTCCAATGGTCCTGACTACCGACCCAGCCCTGGCTGGTGCTATGAGGAAAACCCAAAATGGCAACTCCACCCAGCACGGACCGTGAAGAGAGGCAGGCACCCCAGGGCAGGGCACCAACCACACTCAGGAAGGGGAGTGGGTGTCGGGGGTTCCCAGAGGAATGACCACACTCAGAAGAGTGGGGGATGCACACCCTGGAGTGTTCAATTTGGAGCAGCCAGTGTGGTCAGTGAGGGGAGTGAGGGGCTGGAGGCTTGGAATGAACCTCGGAACTTGAGGAGCACAGGCGCTGTGGGCAGGGCAAGGGCAGGGCATGGTCAAGGGCAGGGCATGGGCGGGGACACTCACACGATGAACTCCGAGAGGTTGCACCATTTCCAGACCTCTACCTTCATCATCTTTTCGGCGAAGGTCTTGCCGCAGCGGGGCAGCATGGCCAACATACGCTTCTCATTGCAGCCACCCACCGGGGGAGACTCCCCTAGAGAGGAGAGAGTTGTGAGTATCACTAGGAAGGCTAGGTGCTGTCATGACCCTTGAAGGCTCGTGCTGATGCCCCTCAAGGTCAGCTGGGGTCTTCTTCCATCACCTTGGCCTCCATGTAACTCAAGAAGGTTGAAGCCAGTGCAGAAACAGGAACCCACGTTGAGGTGTCACCAAGACAGGACCCAGAGGGGTCACAGAAAGAAGTCCTCTAGTGAGGCAGGGGAAGAAGCAGGCAAGGGAGGGCAGCATGCAGAGAGACTGGGGTCTGGGGAGTGGAGAGGCTGAGGGAAGGTGGGTTCCAGTGGGATAAAATATAGGAGAGGACTTCCCTGGTGGTCCAGTAGTTAAGAATCTACCTGCCAATGCAGGGGACATGGGTTCAGTCTCTGGTCTGGGAAGATCCACATGTCATGGGGGCAAATAAGTCCATACACCACAACTACTGAAGCCCAAGCACCTAGAGCCCACGGTCTGCAACAAGAGAAGCCACTGCAATGAGAAGCCCGCGTGTCGCAGCTAGAGAGTGGCTCTCATTGTTCTCTGCAACTAGAGAAAGCCTGCATGAAGCAACAAAGACCCAGCACAGCCAAAAATAAACAAATAAAATATTTAAATAGAATAAATATATAGGAGAAAGTCACTGTGTCCTTGTATAAGATGAAGTCTTCTCATATGACATTAAAAATACAAACAAAAGAAAAATAAAGAAATTGAACTATATCAAATTTTTAGACTTTTGTGCTTCAAAAGATACCATCGAAAGAGTGAAGACATCCCACAGAATGAAAGCAAATACGTGAAAATCATATCTCTGATACAGGGTTTGTATCTAAAATATATAAAGAACTCTTATGACTATTAAACAAGAGCAATGACTCATTTAAAAATAGGCAAAAGGGGAATTCCCTGGTGGTCCAGTGGTTAGGACTCAGTGCTTTCCCTGCCAGGACTGGGTTCAATCCCTGGTTGGGGAACTAAGATCCCACAAGTCATGTGGCACAGCCAAGGGTCGGGGGGAAAGGTTTGGAAGGTTCTTGCTCTATACATGAATTGATATAATATCACTTAGACTGTGATAAGTTAAAGATACATACTACAAATTCTAAAGCAACCACTACAGTAATCAAAAAATAATAATAATTACTGCCAATTAGTGAAGGGGAAGAAGGAGAAATAAAAAAGTGGGAAAAAAATACAAAGTCTAAAAGAAAGCAGAAAAAGAGAGAAGTGGGGGCAAGAACTGATAGTACCATGGTAGATTTAAAACTAACCATGTCAATGAATTATCACATTGAAAGTAAATAGTCTTAGCACCTCAATAAAGAAAGAAAAATTGTTGGGACTTTCTTGGTGGCCCAGTGGTTAAGACTCCAAGCTTCGACTGCAGGGGCACAGGTTCGACCCCTAGTCACGGAGCTAAGATCCTACATGCCACATGGCATATCCAAAATTCAAAAAATGAAACAAGGATTATTAGGTGAAATCAAAAGACAAAATCCAAAACCCAATCACAGGCTATTTATACGTACCCTACCTTAAAATGACTCAAAAAGATTCAGGGTAAAAGGTGGGGAACAATATGCCATGCTACCACTAATCAAAAGAAAGGTGGAGTGGCTACATTAATACTGGACAAAGTATATTTCAGAGCCAAGAGTATCACCAGAAATGAGTCCTTCCATAATAATTAAAGACTCAATTCATCAACAGTAGTTGGGTGAAAGGGGAAGAAGTGACGTTGGAGGCTGGACCCAAAGGTAGACTAGTGCAGGTGTGCAGGCCTTCCCAGTTTATTTAAAGCCTAACAGAAGGCAGAGGTGGGTTTTCAAACTCCACACTCCCCCCACTGAACCCACCCTGAGCCTCAGAACATTCACATCGTGGGGTCCCAGGTAGGCAGCAGCCAAGCCAGAAGCTGACACCCCTCAAAGAGGAGCCTTGCCATTTCTTCAGGAAGAGGGTGCCCTTCTGAAGTTAACCACAACCAGTAGATGCCCAGCCCCACCCCCTTGGAGTCACTGGTTTGCTGTGTGACTCTGGACAGACCCTTCACCCTGCTGGGCCTATGTCTTCTCCTTTATAAAAGAGAGTGGTACTGATTTTGGGTGTTTTCACTAGTTAATAGTCATGCATCTCTTTCAATTTGTCTCCATCTGGCCACAACTACCCCACCCACACACCACTCGGCCTGGACGCCCAGCCACCTAGCCCCCTTCCCAGGCTGCAACAGGTCTGGCTTATGTGCTCCCAGGCTGTCGATCCAGTTCCATTTTAACACAGCTCTCGATTCTGAAGTTCTTGATGGAAACAATCTATTGTAATACAATTCTGAAGGAAGAACAAAGCCATTCCCCTCTGAGGCTGGTGCAGACCACCATACCTGAGCCCACCTGGACATCTCTGGGGGTGGGGGCCTCCCTCCCAGCCCCTCTCAGCACTGAGTCTCAGGATGACCACGTGAGGTGGAACAAAGGTGTCTGACTTGGCTGCACACCCACACTCCCTGAGGCCACAGCCCTGGCCCATGGCAAGGGTGACTCTGAGATTGGGACCAAACATTCGTATTTGTTAAAAAAACAAACAAACAAACCCATCCCTGCGTGATTCCAATGTACTGCCAGAGCTGCAAACAAGTAGGGAAAGCAATGCTTGCTCACAATTACGTGCTCACAGGCACGGAGATCTTGTGCAATGAAGATTCTGAGCCAGTAGGCCTGCAGCACCAAGATGCTAATCTCTGACAAGTTCCAGGTGCTGAGAGGCCCTGCCCACACTCTGCAGAGTTAAGAGACAGACAATGGGAGAGCTGAGGAGTCGGAGGTGGTCGAAAAGCCCCACATGTTTAACCATGACTCTATTCCCAGCCCAGGTGCACTCAGTCTCCACTCTGAGCCCCAGTTTCCCCTTCTGGAAATGAATGCTGGCCTGGCTGCCCCTTGCCAGGCTTCCCTCAGCTTCAGTGCTGACCAATGTCTGCTGAGTGCCCTGTCCTAAGTGTGGTCCAACTCGCTGAGTCCCACAACAGCCCAACAAGACAGGGTCGCTGTGACCACTTGCTCAGTAACAGGGTAGGGGGGCCAAACCCACATGCAGCCCTGGGTCCAGGCCGTGCAGGGGGGCACAGGCTCTCAGGCTGTGTGGAGGCAGCTGAGAAGGCCACCTGTACTCCATTCCCCCGCAGCTGCCCTGTTGCACAGGCACTTTTTCCTTGCAGCTCATTGACAGGCACCCCAACACAGGCTCCAGTCCACTTAATGCCCTCCACATCCAGCCGTGTGCCCATTCCTGGGTCTGGCTGACAGTCTCTGCAGGGTATCCTACATGGGTCTCCTGAGTGCCACCCTCCACCCACGGGCATGAACCAGGCAGCTCTCATACCGTGGTTTGCCCCTACTGGTACCGCCACTCCTCCAGGTGCAGCCCAACTAGACCTGGCCATCTAGACCCCCTGGACCACCATCAAAACCCAACTGGACCTGGATCCATGGACCTGGATGATCTGGACTTTAATCTTCTGGGCCTGGACCCCTGGACCTGGAACATCTGGACATTCTCAGCCTAACCCAGCCACCACCTGTCAGATCACTGAGACCCAGCTCAGTGCTTCCTCCTCCTCCATCTCATTCTCCTCCTTCCCCCTGCACATCCTCCCTCTTGGAACTCCTTCCTCCTCTCCCTTCCTCCTTCCTCATTGACCAGAATCTCCATATGTCCCAGAATCACCACACACCAACATGGCAGGGGCCCGGCCAGAGCAGGTTGAGGATGTGCCATCAAGGACCACATGACATCCTGAGGCAAGTTTCATGGGATAACTTCTCCTGCCCATGGGGGGAGTGGGCAGTGTGCTATGAGGATGCACAGGACAGGCACCATGGGACACCTGTAAGTGACCTCCATGAGGGGATCGAGGGGCAGTTAAGTAGAGCACCAATTCTGATGCACAGGCTTAAGGAACTCCCAGCAAAACCCAACAATCCATCCAGTGTTATCAGACTGAGGTAAAGTTTCTGGTACCAGAATGGGAGGTGGCGAGGTATCTGTCTAAAGTCCAACACCAAGGAGAGAAGAGGGATGTGGGGCTGGGCTCAGTGGTAGCAAAGCTGGGACTTGGAAGTAAAACTTTCCTCTTTGGTGAGCTTGAGGTTTGCCTGTGAGAATACCAGTGAGATTTACAAGACCCCGGATGAAACACTTGGAAAGTCTTTAAATGCCAGAATTGCCTGCCATTTCAAAGAAAATAAGATAGATGGTTTTAGAAAGTTCATGTTGTTTCTTCATTGAATTTTAGAGATCAAGTCCTGAGCCTTTGGAGTAGGAGCACTGACTCCAAGACCCTAGACTACCAGAGAACTAAACCTGCTGCTGCTGCTGCTGCTGCTAAGTCGCTTCAGTCATGTCCGACTCTGTGCGACCCCATAGACGGCAACCCATCAGGCTCCCCCGTCCCTGGGATTCTCCAGGCAAGAACAGAACTAACCCTAGGAAGTATCAAATAGTGAGAACTCACACAAAGGAAACCACTTGAATATAAGACCCACATCACCCAACCACCAGTAGCACCCAGTGCAGGATGCCTCATCTAAACAAACAAAGGAAAAATACAAACCTAGTCATCACCAGACAGGATTACCACTTCATTCAATCTTGCCCATCAGAGGAAAAACAAACAAACAAACAAAAACTCAGCACAAATCTCTCCTTATTACAAGCTCACACAAACCACTGGACCAACCTTGGGAGAGTAAAAACCAAAAGGAAGAAAGAATTCAGCCTTGAAGCCTGGGAAAAGGAGACCTCAAACACGATAATTTAAAAAAAAAAAATAATGAAAAGGCAGAGAAATACTACACAAATGAAGGAACAAACTAGAAACACTGAAGTCCAAATAAATGAAGAGGAAATAGGGAAACTCCCTGAAAAAGAATTCAGAATAATGATAATAAAGATGATCAAAAGCCTTGAAAACAAAATGGAGAAAATGCAAGAATCAATTAACAAAGACCTAGAAGAACTAAAGAATAAACACACAGAGACAAACAACACAATTACTGAAATTAAAAATACTCTAGAAGGAATTAATAGCAGAGTATCTGAAGCAGAAGAACAAATCAGAGAGCTGGAAGATAAAATGGTGGAAATAACTTCTGAAGAGCAGAATAAAGTAGAAAGAAGGAAAAGAACTGAGGCTAGTCTCAAAGACATTTGAGACAATATCAAAAGCACCAACATTTGAATTATAGGGGTCCCAGAAGAAGAGAAAAAGAAAAGGTATGAGAAATTTTTTGAAGAGATTATAGTTGAATTTTTCCCCAACATGGAAAAGGAAATAGTCAATCAAGTCCAAGAGGCACAAAGAGTCCCATACAGGATAAACCCAAGGAGAAACATGCCAAGACACATACTAATCAAGATAACAAAGACTAAACACAAAGAAAGAATATTAAAAGCAGCAAGGAAGAAGCAACAAGTAACATACAAGAGAAATCCCATATTCTTAACTGCTGATCTTTCAGCAGAAACTTTGCAAGCCAGAAGGGTATATTTAAAGCACTGAAAGGGAAAAATCTACAACCAAGATTACTGTACCTGGCAAGGATCTCATTTAAAATTGATGGAGAAATAAAAGCTTTTCAGACAAGCAAAAGTGAAGAGAATTCAGTACCACCAAACCAGCTTTACAATAAATGTTAAAGGGACTTATATAGTAAAGAAATACAAGAGAAGAAAAAAGATCTACAAAATCAATCCCAAATAATTAAGAAAATGGCGATAGGAACATATATATCAATAACTACTTTAAATGTAAATGGATTAAATGCTCCAACCAAAAGGCACAAACTGGCTGAATGTATGCAAAAACAAGACCCATATACATGATGTCTACAAGAAACCCACTTCAGACCTAAAGACACATATAGACTGAAAGTGAAAGGATGGGAAAATATATTCCATGAAAATGGGAAGCAAAAGAAAGCTGGAGTTGCTGCTGCTGCTGCTAAGTTTCTTCAGTCGTGTCCGACTCTGTGCGACCCCATAGACAGCAGCCCACCAGGCTCCCCCGTCCCTGGGATTCTCAAGGCAAGAACACTGGTTTGAGTTGCCATTTCCTTCTCCAATGCATGTAAGTGAAGTCACTCAGTTGTGTCCAACTCTTAGCGACCCTATGGATTGCAGCCTACCAGGTTCCTGCATCCATGAGATTTTCCAGGCAAGAGTACCAGAGTGGGGTGTCATTGCCTTCTCTGAAAGCTGGAGTAGCAATCCTCATATCAGACAAAATAGACCTTAAAATAAAGAATATTACAAAAGATAAGGAAGGACACTACATAATGATCAAGGGATAATTCCAAGAGGAAGACATAACAATTATAAATATCTCTGTACCCAACATAGGAGCACCTCAATAAGACAAACACCAACAGACATAAAAGGAGAAATTGACAGTAACACAATAATAGTAGGAGAATTTAACAACCCCACTCACACCAATGGACAAATCATCAAAACAGAAAATTAACAAGGAAACACAGGTCTTAAATGATGCATTAGATGAGACAGATCTTATTGATATCTTCAGAACATTCCATCCAAATGCAGAAGAATACACCTTCTTCTCAAGTGCACGTGGAACATTCTCCAGGATAGACCACATCTTGGGTCACAAATCAAACCTCAGTAAATTTAAGAAAATTGAAATCATATCAAGCATCTTCTCTGACCACAATGCTATGAGACTGGATATCAATTACAAGAAAAAAAACTGTAAGAAATACAAACACATGGAGATTAAACAACACATTTCTAAATAACCAACAAGTTACTGAATAAATCAAAAGATAAATAAAAAAATCTGTAGAAATAAATGACAATGAAGACATGACAACTCAAAACCTATGGGATACAGCAAAAGCAGTTCTAAGAGGGAAGTTTAAAGCAATACAATCCCACCTCAAGAAACACAAAAAACATCGACTAGACAGCCTAACTTTACACCTAAAACAACTGGAAAAAGAAGAACAAAAAAAAACCCAAACTTATTAGAAGGAAAGAAGTCATAAAGATCCAAGCAGAAATAAATGAAAAAGAAATGAAAGAAACAATAGTAAAGATTAATAAAACTAAAAGCTGGCTCTTTGAGAAGATAAACAAAATTACAAATCTTTAGCCAGACCTATCAAGAAAAAAAGAGAAGAATCAAATCAATAAAATTAGAAATGAAAAAGAAGAGGTTACAACAGACAATGCAGAAATACAAAGGATTATAAGAGACTATTGTGAACAACTATGGCAATAAAATGGATAACCTGGAAGAAATAAACAGCTCTTAGAAAAGTTCAATCTTCCAAGACTGAACCAGGAAGAAACAGAAATCATGAACAACCCAATTACAAGCACTGAAATTGAAGCTGTGATCAAAAACCTCCCAAAAAACAAAAGCCCAGGACCAGACGGCTTCACAGGAGAATTCTATCAAACAGAGAAGAACTAATGCCTATCCTTGTAAAACTCTTTCAAAAAATTGCAGAGGAAGGAACACTTCCAAACTCATTCTATGAGGCCACCATCACACTGATACCAAAATCAGACAAAGACAACACAAAAAAAGAAAACTACAGGCCAATATCACTGATGAATTTAGATGCAAAAATCCTCAACAAAATTTTAGCAAACAGAATTCAGCCACACATCAGAAAGCTCATACGCCATGATCAAGTTGGGTTTATTCCAGGAATGCGAGGATTCTTCAATATACGAAAATCAATCAATGTGATACACCATATTAACAAATTGAAAGATAAAAATCATATGATAATCTCAATAGATGCAGAAAAAGCCTTTGACAAAATTCAGCACCCATTTATAATTAAAACTTTAATTATAGTTTTATATTTAAAACTCTTCAAAAAACAGCCACAGAAGGAAACTACTTCAACATAGTAAAGGCCATATATGATAAGCCTATAGCAAACATTGTCAATGGTGAAAAGCTGACAGCATTCCCCCTAAGATCAGGAACAAAACAAGGTTGTCCACTTTCACCACTATTATTCAACACAGTTCTGGAAATCCTAGCTATAGCAATCAGAGAAGAAAGAGAAATAAAAGGAATCCATATTGGAAAAGAAGAAGTAAAGCTCTCACTGTTTGCAGATGACATGATACTGTACACAGAAAACCCTAAAGACAGTATCAGAAAATTACTAGAGCTAATCAGTGAATTTAGCAAAGTTACAGGATACAAAATCAATACACAGAAATCACTTGCATTTCTATATACTAATAATGAAACGTCAGAAAAAGAAATTAAGGAATCAATCCCATTCACCATTGCAACAAAAAGAATTAAATATCTAGGAATAATTTTCTTCCAAGGAGTAAGCGTCTTTTAATTTCATGGCTGCAGTCACCATCTGCAGTGATTTTGGAGCCCAAAAAAATAAAGTCTGACAGTTTCCACTGTTTCCNGACGGACCTTAGTCGGCAAAGTAATGTCTCTGCTTTTGAAAATGCTATCTAGGTTGGACATAACTTTTCTTCCAAGGAGTAAGCGTCTTTTAATTTCATGGCTGCAATCACCATCTGCAGTGATTTTGGAGCCCAAAAAAATAAAGTCTGACAGTTTCCACTGTTTCCCCATCTATTTCCCATGAAGTGATGGGACCAGATGCCATGATCTTCGTTTTCTGAATGTTGAGCTTTAAGCCAACTTTTTTGCTCTCCTCTTTCACTTTCATCAAGAGGCTTTTGAGCTCCTCTTCACTTTCTGCCATAAGGGTGGTGTCATCTGCATATCTGAGGTGATTGGTATTTCTCCCAGCAATTTTGATTCCAGCTTGTGTTTCTTCCAGTCCAGTGTTTCTCATGATATACTCTGCATATAAGTTAAATAAGCAGGATGACAATATACAGCCTTGACGGACTCCTTTTCCTATTTGGAACCAGTCTGTTGTTCCATGTCCAGTTCTAACTGTTGCTTCCTGACCTGCATACAGATTTCTCAAGAGGCAGGTTAGGTGGTCTGGTATTCCCATCTTTTTCAGAATTTTCCACAGTTTATTATGATCCACACAGTCAAAGGCTTTGGCATAGTCAATAAAGCAGAAGTAGATGTTTTTCTGGAACTCTCTTGCTTTTTCCATGATCCAGCGGATGTTGGCAATTTGATCTCTGGTTCCTCTGCCTTTTCTAAAACCAGCTTGAACATCAGGGAGCCACCATAAAATAATTCTTAAGGGTAAAAAAATAACATGGAGAAGAGGGAGGGGGATCAGAAGCATTTATGGGTGTGTGTAGAAGTGTGTACGTGCTTTTGTGTATCTATGTATGTGTGTGTATATGTGTATATGTCTGTATGTGTGCATGAGTGTATGCTTATATGTGTGTGTGTTTGTGTATGTGTGTGTGCATGTAAATTTTAAAGAGGTTGCCCAGGAAAGGCTGACATAGAACTGGACTTTGAGTACAGACTTGAGAGAAGAGAGCAAGTGAAGCTTGCAGGAGATGGGTGGAGAGAGATGCCTCTTAATTCTATGACCTTGTTATATAATACAGAATTCACAGGACAGAATTCTTACATCAAATTTAGAATTATTAGCTTTCACTCCTAGATCAACTCCAGGGTTTATTCACCATTGCCCTTCCTCTAACATTACAGATGTAATTATAAACTAGTATTTGGGGAAACCAAAGCAAACACTAACCTGGCTCTGACATGATCATGTTCCACTTCGTGACAATTGAAAGGATCCTGATTTTCTTTTTCTAATTTAATTTTTATTTTATATTGGTGTATAGTTGATATTACAATGTTGTGTTAGTTTCAGGTGTACAGCTAAGTGATTCAGTTATATACATATATATTATTTTTTCAGATTTTTTCCTATATAGATTATTGCAGAATATTGAGAGTAGAGTTCCCTGTAAAACATCCTGATTTTCAATGCTTTTCCCCACCCTCTGTCATCAGTCAATGTTCTTTTCTGTCAAAAATGCCCTTAGCTGTATCATACCATTTGCTGCTCTGAATGCCACGATCCAGAAGCATGAGCAGAAACAGAACCTGACACTATGCTTAGAAGGTGCCAGGTGTGGTTCTCAGAGCTTTATATCATTACCTCATCTCACCCTTTCAACAACTCGGTGAGATACGTTTCTCTATTATGATCATTTTCTGGATAAGAAAACTGAGGCATAGAGAGATTAATTCACCCAAAGCTAGGCAGCTTGCAAAGCAATAGCGTAGGAATGTTGAATCTGGTGGTATGTTTGACACCACATCAGTGGTTTTCAAATTCCAGTGTGCGGTAGAGCCCCTTGAAAAGATTGCTAAACCCAAATGGTGCGACCGAACCAAGAGACTTGGAATCAGTAGATCTGGGGCAGAGCCTGGTAATCAGCATTTCTAACAGTGGTACACTGCACTCTGTTGTACTGCTTCAAGCTAGTGGGGACTTACTTCTCGGTGCTGTGACAAAAGAAAACAGTACTGTCCTTTAAAAGAATGCTTTCAAAATAGAGCTGCTATATGACCCAGCAATCCAACTCCTAGGCATATACCCAGAGAAAACCATAACTCAAAAGGATACATGCAGTGTTCATAGCACATATTCACAATAGCCAAGACATGAAAGCAATCTCAATGCCCATCAACAGATGAATGGATAAGGAAGATGGGGTACATGCATGGGATGTGATATCACTCAGCCATAAAAAGAATGAAATAATGCCATTTGCAGCAACATGGATGCACCTAGACATTATCACCCTAAGGGAAGTCAGAGGGACAAATAGCATATCATATCACTTATATGTGGAGTCTTTAAAACATGATACAAATGAACTTATCTACAAAAGAGAAACAGACTCACAGCCATAGAAAACAAACCTACGGTTATCAAATGGGAAATGCAGACAGAGATTAGGAGTTTGGGATTAACATACACACGCTAATATATATAAAATGGATAATCCACAAGCACCTACTGTACAGGGAACTCTACTCAACTCTCTATAAGAAACTATACGGGAAAAGAATCTGAAAAAGAATAGATATATATATAACTAAATCATTTAGCTCTATGCCTAAAACTAACACAACACTGTAAAACAACTATAATAGAAAATAAAAGTTAAATTTATAAAGAACCTAACTATCAAAGAAAATACCCACTTTCACTCTGTTTATTGACAACAAACTGGGGAGTCTGAGCACTTAACTTAAATTCAATTGCATCAGCACGGAGCTCCTGTTAGCAGTTCCCAACCTAGTTTACTGTATAAAACAGCGGCACCAAGAATTTTTAAAAAGGCAGAGTGTGATTAGAGAAATATAAGAGCTTTGGGGGCCCACAGGGTGGCTACACAGAACACAGGTCATTGAGACAGGAGTCCCCAGTAAGTCTACATCCCTTTGCCAAGTGATGCTGCTGCTACTCCCTTCAAGAACTAAGACCTATTTTTCATCCCTGTTGAATGGAGCTCTCTCGGGACTTTGACAAGTAGAACGTGGTTGATGTGCTTTCCTTCCAGTCCTGGGGGCTCTATCTTAAGAGATCTTCTTTCTTTTTCATCTGCCCTTCCCCACTTGGAACCGTGAAATCGTGAGGCTGGTTGAATGGAGCCTGGGCGAGGAGGAGCTGCAGAAGGCACAACAGTGTGCAGTAGGCACAACCCCGAAGCCCCCTGGACTTCCGGTTCACTCCGCGGGCTCTGCGGTTTCCAGCCCGCCACCCGCAGCTACTAAGACCCTCCAGGTAAAGGTTCCAAACCCAAGCTGGCCTGGTGATGGAAAGTTCTGTCATTCCCTGCAGGGGTTGCTGGTCCCAGCCGACTCCCAAGCCTGGGAGGTGTGTCTTCCGTGCACCTGGGGCCACGAATCAGGGCTGTAATGTTGACTATCAGTATCATGTAGACTTATTCCTTTGTAAGTTCTCCCGCCTTCCTTCCAGTTAGGGCAAGAATAATTTCCAGGTGGCTCAGTGGTAAAGAATCTGCCATGGGTTTGCAGGAGACACGGGTTGATCCCTGGGTCAGGAAGATCCCCTGGAGGAAGAAATGGCAACCTTCTCCGCATTCTTGCCTGGGAAATCCCATGGACAGAGGAGCCTGGCAGGTTACAGACCATGGGGAGGCAAAAGAGTTGGACACAACAACAAACCAAGCTTTAGATGAGCACAAATAAAATAGGCTCTAGGTTACTTCATTTTGTATGACTGTCTCTAGGTCCATCAGTATCAGAAATCCAGAAAGGAAGGGATAAATGTCTGCAAATTCTCCACTTTGCTGTACAGTAGAAAATAACACAACATTGTAAAGCAACCATGCCCCCCAATAAAATTAATTGAAAAAAGCAGAACAAAAAACAGAGCAAACAGCAAAAAACACAGCCTGTGCAAAGAACTTCGGCAGCTATTTAGGACGTAATAATAGTATTTTGTTTTCATTGCATGTATGTGTGTGTTTACCTATTTATGTATGTTGTTGTCAGTCACTAAGTCATGTCTGACTCTTTCAACCCCATGAACTGTAGCGCTCCAGGCTTCCCTGTTTTAATCTCCTGGAGTCTGCTCAAACTCATGTCCATTGAATCAGTGATGCCATCCAACCATCTCATCCTCTGCCACCCACTTCTCCTTTTGCCTTCAATTTTCCCAGCATCAGGGTCTTTTCCAGTGGGCCAGCTCTTTGCATCAGGTGGTCAAAGTATTAGAGCTTCAGCTTCAGCATCAGTTCTTCCAATGAATACAAAGAGTTGATTTCCTTCAGGATTGACTGATTTGATCTCCTTGCAGTCCAAGGGACTCTCAAGAGTCTTCTCCAGCACCACAGTTTCAAAGCATCAGTTGTTTAGTGCTCAGCCTTCTTTATAGTCTAACTCTCACACCCATACATAACTACTGGAAAAACCATAGCTTTTACTATACAGAATTTTGTCAGAAAAGTGATGTCTCTGCTTTTTAATATTCTGTCTGTGTTTGTCATAGCTTTTCTTCCAAGGAGAAAGGGTATGGTGATCATGCTTTGTCATGAGTGTTTGTCACATGAAATTTTATTTTGAAGTAAATGGAATAATTTTGCAACTAGATTCACTTATAGAAAAAACTAATAATGAATGAGAACAAGGAAGTAAACATATGTGCTAAAACATAGGAAACTGTAAGGAAGATGAGATGGGATGGGGGGGTTAAGACAGGTGCCTGTGTTCACATGACCTCACAGACCCCCTCCCAGAGCATGTGCCCCAAGGGTCATGGGACAACTATCCTGGCTCTCAGGCTACCTCTCCCTTCCTCTCATCCATCTTCATTTCAGATTCCTTGGAGACGGGCTCTCCCAGGCTCGAACTTATTGGAGGAAAGTGAAGAACTGCCTCCTGTGAACTTGGCCCCTTCTCCTGCCTCCTCCTTCCCCAGTTAGCATAAGGGCCTGCCTGGAGACTGGCCCGCTTGTGGAATGGTTCTCCTTAGCCCCTGGAGGCTCTTTCTCTTACAGCTGGTTCCAAGCCTTCAGCTGTGAGCTTTAAATCTTTCGCGAGGGCTTAGATTTTCATCTGATAGCGTGAGCCCCCATCACAGTTTTGGAAGACTGGAGGCACTTATGGTGAAATTCCAGTTCAAGACTAGAGACAGGAAACCTACAAGAATCTCTATGGATGTATTTGAGTGTCTGAAAAGGGCATGCCTCCCACAGAAATGCAGAGGAGACCGGAACATTCAATATTTAAGCAGTTGGTGTTTTGTCTTGTATGTGTTCCAGGCACTGTTTCATGTCCTGGGGAAGTCAACAAAACACAGGGACCCTGCTCTAGAGAAAATGACATTCTAGTAACAGACACACATAACAACAACAACAAAAAATACACAAAGGAATTTGCAGAATAATGCCAGATAGTAATATTAGCTGTGAAAAGTTAAACAATGGCTGCTGCTGCTGCCGAGTCGCTTCAGTCGTGTCCAACTCTATGCAACCCCATAGACGGCAGCCCACCAGGCTCCGCCGACCCTGGGATTCTCCAGGCAAGAACAGTGGAGTGGGTTGCCATTTCCTTCTCCAATGCAGGGAAGTGAAAAGTGAAAGTGAAGTCGCTCAGTCGTGTCTGACTGCTAGCAACCCCATGGACTGCAGCCTACCAGGTTCCTCCGTCCATGGGATTTTCCAGGCAAGAGTACTGGAGTGGGGTGCCATTGCCTTCTCCTAAGCAACTTAAGGGGATCAAATATAAGTGTTTGGCGTTTGTGCATGTGTGTATGTGTGTGTGTGTGCATGTGTGTGTGCAGTGCTGGTGGAGTCACAGTGCTCAGGACAGTCCTCTAGATGGAGAGACACTTGAGTAGAAACAAGGATAAAACTCTGTTGGTTGAGGCTGCAAGTCGGCAGGATTTGGGCCAACTTCAGACCACAGATGTGATTGGCCTTGATGACTCTCTTGACTTGGCTACCATTTTGCACAACATCTGGATTTCAGGCTTCTCTTGAAATAATGGTCGAAGCAAGGCTGGGTCCACAGTGCCCCAGGCAGCTCCTCAGCGGAGGGAGTGCCAGCCATCAGCCTCTGAGGATCAGTGTGTGCCCTAAGCAGCCTCCCCTTCTCATGCGCTTGACCTGTCTAGCCGCCGCAGGTGTTTGAGTTCACTGGCCTTTGTTGTAAGATCAGCAAACAAACAAACAAAAACAAAAATCAAGGCCTTTATGCCTCTGAATACTATCACTGAATAGGCTCTGCTGGGTTTGAGCATATATGCTTGGAAGACTATGCAATTGGAAAAGTGATCATTCAGTCAATAAACATTCTTTTTAAATTTTTAATTGAACTATAGTTGATTTACAAAAAATTGTACTAATTTTTGCTGTATAGCCAAGTGACTCAGTTACATATATATCTCTCCCTTTTTTCATATCCTTTTCCCTTATGGTTTATCCCAGGAGATTGAATACAGTTCCCTGTTCTATACAGTAGGACCTTGTTTATCCATCCTAAATGTAACAGTTTGCATCTGCCGACTCCACCCCCTACTCCATCACTCTCCCTCCAGTGCCCCACCTGGCAACCACAAATTTATCTTCTATGTCTGTGAATCTGTTTCTGTTTCATAGATAGGTTCAATTGTGCTGTATTTGAGAGCCCACATATAAGTAATATCATATGGTATTTGTCTTTGTTTTTCTGACTTAGTTCACTTAGTTTGATAATCTCTGGTTGCATCCGTGTTGCTGCAAATGGCATCGTTTTGTTTCTCACGGCTGAGTAGTATTCCACTGTATATATGTACCGCTTCTTTATCCACTCATCTGTCAATGGACATTTAGACTGTTTGCATGTCTTAGCTCTTGTGAATAGTCCTGCTATGAACATTGGGGTGCATGTATCTTTTTTGAATTATAGTTTTATCTGGGTATACGTCCAGGAGTGGGATTGCTGGATCATTCAGCACCTCTATTTCAGCCAATCAACATTCTCGACACCTAGGCTAGAGTTATTCAGAGAAGAAACAGTGAGGAAAGAAACGTCCCCTGATCTCAAGGGACTCACAGTCAACTGGTAAAGGCAGACATTTGAGGACAGAGTCTCAGCACTGTGGCAGAGTGCGCAGGGAGCCGAGGGAGGGTGCCAGCCTCCCTTGGTGGGGGTTGTTAGGGAATTCCTCCCCTGGGCTAAAAACTGAGGGGAGTCTTCTCTGCTGGCAAGTATGGTGTTTATGGGGTGGGGAAGTTTCTAGAAGAAAAAAAGCATAAATAGGTCTTGGAAGTGAAAAAGATTGGGGACACCCGGTAACTGGAATTCCCCCCACTCCACCCTCATGTGTCTTACCCTGACCTTGCCCTCACTCTCTATAGTTCTGAAATTTCTTACAATGTTACCTTTATCTAAGCTTTGCCAAAAAGGCAGCTGTTTTGGAGAAACTCCTTTTTCCCTTCCCTGTCCCTGGGGTGTTCAAGACAGGAACAGGTTGGGCATATAGATTTCAGAACACGTAGTCCTATTTCTCTGATATCCTCTTCATTTTTATCTGCTATCTCTTTCTGAAATCCTTATTAATAGATTTTCAGCCTCTTAGATTGAGCTTCTTAATATCTCATTGCCTTCATATGGGCCCCTTCTTATGTTTTGTGTGCAGTCCATGCAGTCATGTCCGACTTTTTGTGACCGCATGGATGTAGCCTGCCAGGCTTCTCTGTCCATGTGATTTTCCAGGCAAGAATAGTGGAGTGGGTTGCTATGTCCTATTCCAGGGGATCTTCCCAACCTAGGGATCGAACCCGAGTCTCTTACATCTCCTGCACTGGTAGGCAGGTTCCTTACCACTAGCGCCACTTGAGAAGCCTCATATATTGTCAGGGGTGAGAGGTTCAGTTTTCCGAGGGATATCCTAGACTTCCTCTTCCTTTCATTGGGTGCTTACTTATATTTTGTTATCATCATTTAATTGTTCAAATTCTTTGTTTTTGATTGCTCTTCTTTTATAATAGTCAGTTCTGTTTTGCCAATTTGAGATATTCTCATATTTCTCTGAAGATATTAATTGGTATCTTTAAAGTTTTTCCCTGTTATGTACATTAATTTTCATTGGGATGTGTTGAATAAGTGAGTGAGTGAGTATGTTTAGAGAGCTTTCTGTATGTCTAATGATCTTGATGACCATGGTTATACATAAAGCATTAACAGTCTTTTAGAAGCGCTTTTGGACTTGTGTTCATATAAAATTTTAATGTTGGAGTCCTAACCCAGGACCTCAGAATGTGGCGCATCTGGAGATAGAGTCTTCAAAAAGGTAAAATGAGGGCATGTGAGAAGCCCCTAGTTGTATGTGGCTAAGTGTCTTTAAGAGGAGATTGGGATACCCAGGCCACAGGAAGATCATGTGAAGACAGAAGGAAATGACAAGACAAGGAGAGGGATCTCAGAAGAAGCCAACCTACTGATGCCTTGACCTCAGTCATCCAGAATTAAAGGAAAAGAACTTTCTCTTGTTTAAGCCATCCATTCTGTGGGATGTGGTTGTGATGATGCTCGCAAACTAATACAGATACAAGGCTGTCATCGCTTTGGGGTGATCTGCTAGAGAACTGGTTCTTCCATCAATGCCGATCCCTCTCCCTCATGAAACTTTTAAAATTTACTCAACTTTCAAATGTATAATAGAGTATTCTTAACTGCAGTTATCATGTTGTACATTTTTAGAACTTAGTTTTCTTATAACTGGAAGTTTATACTTTTGACCCCCTTCTCCCAGTTCACCTATTCCTCATCCTCTACCTCTGGGATGCACAAATTTGGTCTCTGTTTCTATGAGATTTTTTTTTTCACATCAGTGAGATGGTTGGATGGCATCACTGACTTAATGGACATGGGTTTGGGTGGACTCCAGGAGTTGGTGACGGACAGGGAGGCTTGGCGGGCTGCGGTTCATGGGGTCGCAAAGAGTCGGACACGACTGAGCCACTGAACTGAACTGAACTGAACTGAGATCATAGATCATACAGTATTTATCTTTCTCTATCTGACTTATGGGTTTCCCTGGTGGTTCAGTGGCAAAGAATCCACCTGCTCATGCAGGAGATGCAGAAGATGTAGTTTTGATCCCTAGGTGGGAAAGATCCCCTGGAGAAGGAAATGGCAACCCATTCCAGAATTCTTGCCTGGAATATCACAGGGACAGAGAAGTCCATGGGGTTGTAAAGAGTTGGACGTGACTTAGCAACTAAACAGCAACAATCTGACTTAAATTACTTAGTACCATGTCTTCAAGGTTTTTATGCTTGAAAAATGTCTATATCAGATTTGAAAGATTTTTTTTTTATTGCTCTTATACCCAGTGCAAAGTGAAGTGAGGTCTGTGAACTGGGTAAGCTGCCTATCTCTTTGCATTTCAGTTTCCTCATTTGCCAAATAATGGGATAAGACTGAGTAACTGGGTCCCCAATCCAAGTGGTTATTAGATTGATCTCAGTTGCTTGCTTATAACCCAGATCCCTAGGCCTCAGGGCAAAAAATTGGACCTCATAAGTCTGACATAGAAAGCCTGAGGCTAAACAACCCTTTTGTGCCCTTAACACCTGGATAGCTTAGTCTCTGAATTTTGGGTCTATTATTTGATTTCTGTTTTAACTAGAAATTCTTTTATGAAGGACAGATATGCTATTTTCATAATTAGAACCATTTAGAGTCTTACACCCGGAAAAAGCAATACACCCCACTCCAGTACTCTTGCCTGGAAAATCCCATGGATGGAGGAGCCTGGCAGAGTCTTACACTGGAGAAGGCATGGCACCCCACTCCAGTACTCTTACCTGGAAAACCCATGGACAGAGAAGCCTGGTGGGCTGCAGTCCGTGGGGTCGCGAAGAGTCGGACACGACTGAGCGACTTCACTTTCACTTTTCACTTTCCTGCATTGGAGAAGGAAATGGCAACCCACTCCAGTGTTCTTGCCTGGAGAATCCCAGGGACGGGGGATCCTGGTGGGCTGCCATCTCTGGGGTCACACAAAGTCGGACACGACTGAAGTGACTTAGCAGCAACAGCAGCAGAGTCTTACACTGAGCTTCAATATTGCATAAATAGGCTATCCATTATCAACATATGGAAGCACTTAGTTGATGGAGCAGCTGGAAGGGACAGGGTGGGGTGTTAGGAGAGGATGTTACGTGATTTGAAAAAAGTTTTTAAAATATATTTACATATGGAAAGTAAAATATCTTTTTTCATATAACTTGAAAATTAAAGGCCATACTTTTTTTCTTGTCTGACATGGTGCACAGGAAATAGAATTTGTTCCCTGCCCAAGCTCAAGGCAGGAGTTAGAGGTGGAGTGGGGGATGGTGTCATGAGATTTTCAGGTTTATCCAAAAGGGTCATGGGTCTAAAAAGGTTTCAAAGCACTGCAGCACTGAGATGGATTGGTTTCTGAAGAAAAGTGAGAAAAGAAAACCATTAAGTTCAACTGTCACTCTTCCAACTGAATATTGAAACCACTTGGGAAAAAAGTCTTGAGTGAGGTTTACAGTCAGAAGCAACGCTGGTGTTTTTGAGGTTTGTGCATGAGTCGCCATTTAGCTGTACCACACTCTTCCTAGAGATGTGATTAAGTGCCATATTTTGAAGCTTTCGAACGTGTTAAGCTGTTTGTTGCACTGGGCTGACTCATGCGAGGGTTCGTTTGGATGAGTGGATGTGTGTGTTGCCTCATGGCTTCGTGGACAGAGGATTTGGGAGGTTGGAATTTCCATTCTACTTTCTCAGTGACGTGGTGGTGCATGAACACTAAGTATCTGAGAACATTAAGGTCACTGAGTGTTTCATCTTTAAGTCTTTGTGGACCCTGTATTGGACTCGAGGGTGATTGGCTCAATTGTATCATCCGTGGACTGACAAGGTTAATGTGGATGATGGACCGACCTGGCTGACAAGGTAAGTGTCCTCCTCTTACTTCCTTTTTCATTTTGAAGATAGATAATAGCATGTGACCATGCTTGTAACTATTAATAAGTAACAAGCAAGAGTTACTTTTTATACTCATGGAGTAATGGAGTAATAGTGGCAGTAGTCCTCCTATAAATCACTCCTCCGTGTAAGAGGGAGACAGATTTTGGAGACCAGAGCAGAAAGTCTAACATTAAAAGCAGTGAGTGTAGAGACAGGAACACTGATTTGGGTGCTGGTTCTCCCAGCTCTGTGAACTTGATTAGGATGGTTTCAGCTTCTCAAACTTCCATTTCTTTGTTTGTAAACTTGAGATCGTAATAACTACCTGATAGAATTTTTTTCAGAACTGAAAGATATATTTTTAAGCACAAAGATTCATGCCTGGCATTTTGTCCTGAAGATGATGGAGCCCTCTGCAGATTTTTAAGTAAAAGAATGATGTGATTAGATTTATGTGGTAGTCAATGTGAAGAATGAGTAGGAGGTCCACAAAACTAGAAAATAAGACTTATGCAGGGAGATAGACAAACTGAAAAATTATACAGACATACAAAATTATATTTATTATTTACATCATATTATAATATAATACATAATAGTATTTTATTAATATATATTAATAATTATTAATATATTAATTATAATTATACAAAAATTATACAAAAATATACAACTGAAAAAGTATATGATCTTAAATAAAGCAGAAGAGGAAATGAAGAGAGTGAGACCTGCTTGAAGTATAAGAGAATAAGTTTCTTGGGAGACAGGTCCAGGCCTTATTTATCTTTGATGACTTAGCACCAGCCCAATATCTGGTCTATATGGTAGGTGCTGAGAAAACATTTCTTACTTGATCATAGAATTGATTCAGTCTGGTTGAATGACATCCAAAAGGGAATAATATGAGAAATTTTCTAATTCTAACTAGTATTTTTTCCTCATGTTTCCTGTCGCTCTTGACTCTTTCCTTTTGTCTACCTCCAGCTGGGGAGCTGAGCATTTGCCTTCTTTTTGGAAAAGGGATGCCATAGCAGAAAGTGGACTTTAAGAAATCTGATAAAGTTTACAAGTTTTGGCTTTTCAAGGGCCTCATCTCATTTGGAAGAAAACACGATGAATCAGAGTCAGTATTTACTTCAAAGAGATGAACAAAGATTCCTTATTCTGAATGTTGGGGAGATTCAGAGGGGACATGATGAGACCTGGGAGCCTCCTGCAGCAATGGGATGGGCCGAGGGTAGAGGAAATGGAGCTAAGTTTGCAGGTAGGACAGCGGAGAAGACATGGGCGTCTGTCCCTGGATGCTGCCCGGGGTGGAGGTGGGGAGATGCAGAGCCAGTGCCTACCACCAGCTGATGAGGAGCCTCAGTGCCGTGTGGCATAGCCCTGCACAACAGATGGGTCTAATACCTGAAAACACAGCAATCTCCCAAGATCAGAGTTGTACCATATAGTAGAATTTCCCCCCATACGGGTGTGACTCAGAGGGACACTGGGGTCTTAAAGAGGCCTTAAAGATGGGGAGCTCATGGTAGGGTAGGAGGGTATGCTGCTGGTCTGCTAATGACCAGTGACTGACGTCTCACAGGAAAACCAGGACACCTGCTCTCTCCCAGTACCCCCTGATTGTCGTTGTTATTGTTTAGCGCTTAGTCGTGTCCCACCCTTTTGCGACCCCATGGACTGCAGCCCACCAGGCTCCTCTGTCCATGGGATTTCCCAGGCAAGAATACTGGAATGAGTTGCCATGCCCTTCTCCAGGGGATCTTCTCGATCCAAGGATCAAACCCCTGTCTCTGTGTCTCCTGCACTGGCAGGCGGATTCTTGACCACTGTAGCAGCTGGGGAATCCATCCACCCTGGTGCTCTGACACAGTGAGTTCTGTGAGCCTACAGCCCCCCAGAATTCTGATGCAACCCTGGGGGACGTGGAGGAAGCAGATGTGAGCTGACTTGTTAAGTCTCTGCCCCCCAGAGACTCACACTATAAATTGTACTCAGTTCCAGAAAAACGAAGAAAAGTTCTTGACCACTTCATTTTGCCTGAGATCCAAGTTCCCTGTACAAACACGATTTTTGGACATATTATTATTAGAAGTAGAGTAGGCATAATTTTTATTTGCTGCCTGGATGCATTCTGTGTCACACAGATCCAAACACACCTGAACTAAGGATTCAATCTAGGAACCCAGTTTTCAAGAGTATTGCCGAACGGAGCCTGATGAGGATGAAAGAGAATCACAATCACACAATGGGAGAAGGCAAACAAGGACCTGGGTGGGCTCTTAGCCGTAACTCTAGCACTTTTCTAGTATTCAGAGTTAAATGCAGACCAAGGGGGTCTTTCTGTGAACATTTATGTAGCACTTTCTATCTTCCAGGAACTGTCTCAATCACCTTATATAAGTTAACTCTTCGTTCTTGCAGCAAACAATTCAGTAGGTGTTATTATTGTTGTTTTTGTTGTGTAGTTGCTCAGTTGTGTCTGACTTTTTTCAACCCCAGGGACTGTAGCCCACCACTGGATCTTCCAGTCCCAGGGATCAAACTTGTGTCTCTTGAACTGGCAGGATGATTGTTTAGCGCTGAGCCACCAGGGAGGCAGGCACTATTATTAGCATCTGAATTTAGCAGGTATCGAAATGGAGATGTGGGGATGTTGCATCATACCTGCCTGAACTCACACAGCCCGGAAGTGACAAATTCAGGTTTGCTGCAGGGCTCACGGCCTCACTTTGCTTCCAGACGTGTTCCGAATTCATGTAGTAACAAAGACCTTTATAGTTAGACTGGCCTCAGAAGTCGTGATTTCACTAGGAGAGGGTAATGAAGGTGTTGTGGATTGTGTGGCGAGATCTGAGATTTTGCTGGGATCGGCATTGGACTGAATGATGCTGAGGTCTCTGATTCTGAACCCCTAGGACGTTTCATTTGTTGGTTATAATTGTTAAAAATTCAGTTTGAAATAGGCTTTTT
Source organism: Cephalophus harveyi (assembly GCA_006410635.1). NCBI lineage: Eukaryota > Metazoa > Chordata > Mammalia > Artiodactyla > Bovidae > Cephalophus > Cephalophus harveyi. The sequence goes on from SJYT01060745.1 coordinate 203,264, forward strand.
CTTCCTGTTGTGGCATGTGACACTTCCTCAAGAAAAAACTGCAGTAAAAACTAACTCAGGGACTTCCCTGATGGTCCAGTGGTTAAGACCGCCTTAATGGGGTTAAGAATGGCTTAAGTGCAGGGGGTGCGGGGTTGGAACTAAGATCCCACATCCCTTGTGGAGAAAAAACCAAAACATAAAACAGAAACAATATTGTAACAAATTCAATAAAGACTTTCAAAGTGGTCCACATAAAAAACCTAGCTGAGGTTATATATGTAATCATAATTATCCATCTGAAAAATAGCAGACTTTTTACAGTGAAAATATTTTATTTATGTAGCAAACAGAGCTAATTGAGGCTGACGGGTGGAATTATTTTCAGACTCTTCTATATTAAAAAAAATTTTTTTTTAGAGAGTCTGACTCTATTTCCTGGTTGTTGGTTCTGTTGGCTGAATTTCTTGCTGTTTGTTTTCCATGCATTGTCTGGAATTTTGGTTTGAGAGCCTGTCTTGGGTGTGATCACCCGCCCATCCCCCTTTCTTCTGGCTATCTGTGCTCACTCCTATCTGCCTAACATGTCTGAGATTATCATGGTGGATCCAGTCTCCCATCTCATTATGACACTGGGAATGTCCCACTGAGTGTCTGTGAGTCTATCCTTTAGGAATGTCAAGGGGCTATATTATAGTACTTCTGGAATGCACTAGAAAGTGGATGTGTGTGATGAATTGAGTCTATACTTCAACTTGTTTTCTGTATATACTGACTTTTTCAAGGATGTAGACACATAAAAATCAAGAGAAAATTGTTTTTTGTTTTAGACTGAATTTTATCAACAGTGGTTTACCATTTTGGAAAATCATGTTACTGACAGTCTCTCAACTCAGGTTTTTGAGTTGCCAACACCTTGCACCTCACTAACAGCTATTCATGGTGATTGCTACATAGATTTACAAGTATCTACAACTTCTTGACACCTTGTTGACCGTGACCAAGCATTTACATATTGAGATTATGAATGTCTTTCCTTCTATTTATTCTTTATATTAAATGTAGACATTAATTTTTAAAAATATTTATGTGTAGATAGGTTAATTATAAATTTCATGGCATAGAACAGAGGGTATCACAAAAATGCTTCTTATAAAATGGAGGTTTGAGGATTTATAGAGACTTCATTTTGCTTTGAGTGTCTATAACCCCCAAAACCTCAAAATGAAACCAAGCCAAAACCTCTACATTTTAAAACCAGAGTTTCCTTGAATCTTGACTCAGGTTTACTAAAAGAATATATGACAACTTCACAAAAGTTGGTAGGAGGTAAGGTTTCTGCGGAGGGCAGTGTGAATCAAATAGCAGGTTTAGGAGAAACCATTATAAAAATAAAATTTTACTTTCTCAGAATGTTTTCAGACACTTCCTATTTATATGACATGTTGTAAGGAGCAAATTCAATAAGCAGCAAGTGCTGTGGCAAGGTGGCTGTAATCATCCTACTAGAATATTTATGTATTTCTTCTCTTCTCTGAGTCTCTTAGCTACTTGATCTTCTATCGGCAAACTAAGCTTTGAGACAGCTGAGATAGGAGAAAAGACAACCCTCCTTTTTTAAACTCAGTGCTCTGCTGGACCTGAAGTGTGTCTATCCATTGCAAGTTCTTCTGCCTTTTCTCTGTTTCCCGCTTTGAAATATCTTTTCTCTATCTCCACTCTTTAAAGTACCATGTCGTGTATCTGAAAGAATAAGCAGGCAAAAATGTCTTATGAAGAAAGAGATCTAAAGCTTAATGAGTGAAGAGTCATCTTGCCAAATGATAAAGTGTATTATAAAGCTATGCCAGGTAGCATAGCAGCTTCATGGTCCAAAAATGGGTACAAATAAAAGAGGTGTTACAGAAGCTGATGCTAGTTTGTAAAAAATTATTATGATAAAATTTACCTTGTCACATAAAGGGTGAGTACACCATAGAGTAAACTGAGAGCAAATTAGAATCTCGCTATATATTATATATTAAAAGAAACTGAACAGAATTGAAAAGTTTTCTTAATATAACAAAATAACAGAAATTACAATTAGTGCCATGATCTCAGAGAGAGAGAGAGAGAAAAAAAAAAAAAAAAAAAGACTCTAGAAGCCAAAATAGAAAGCAAAACCAGTGGAGGAAATCACAAAAGGAATGGATTGATCAAATTAACTAGTTTAAGTTTTGTTTTTAGTGCTGCTGCTGCTGCTAAGTCAATTCAGTCGTGTCCGACTCTGTGCGACCCCATAGACGGCAGCCCACCAGGCTCCCTGGTCCCTGGGATTCTCCAGGCAAGAACACTGGAGTGGGTTGCCATTTCCTTCTCCAATGCATGAAAGTGGAAAGTGAAAGTGAAGTCGTTCAGTCGAGTCCGACTCTTCGCGACCCCATGGACTGCGGCCTACCAGGCTCCTCTGTCCATGGGATTTTCCAGGCAAGAGTTTTGTTTTTAGTGCTAGAAACAGCAAAATCAGTAAAAACTGACTGCTTGCTCCGGGTCTCACACCGCGGTGCTGCAGCGGGCTCTGAAGCTTCCCAAGCGCGTGTGCACAGAGGAGCGCAGCTGCTGTTCACAGATGTGCGGGCTGTGTCCTGTGCAGGGGCGCCACCGTTCAGTGTAGGCTTTCACAATTTTGAGATTTTTTTTTTTTTTATAGTTTTGCTATAATGTTTTAGGTTGCAAAGACAGGCTATTCGTGTATTCGTTACGTCCGTTCCCTGACCGACCAAGTGACGTGCCTTCTCACTGACAGAGGGGACAGGGATTTTGCTTTGACTCCTGAAGAAGGAAGGGGTTCCACGAACAGAAGACATGTTTAGCGATAAACAACGCTCCTAAAACTGAACGTCCTTCACACGTTCACGCTTCCCCGGTGGCTCAGCGGTAGAGTCTGCCTGCAACGTAGTCCTAGGAAACACAGGTTCGATCCCTGGGTTAGGAAGACCCCTGGAGGAGGAAATGGCAACCCACTCCAGTATTCTTGCCTGGATAGTCCCATGGACAGAGGACGGACAGAGGAGCCTAACGGGCTGCAGTCCATGGGGTGGCAAAGAGTTGGGCACGACTGAAGCCACTTTAGCACACATGCCCGCCGCACTGCATCAGAAAATATCTTCAGATAAAAAAGAGAAATTCCCTGTAGTAAAAGTTAGCTAAATCTGAAGTCTCGTTTTGCAGTTCACAGTACTGTAATTTATTTTATGAAAATGATATTGCAGTATTTCAATTTAAGTCTAACAACACTTTAAACCGGCATAAATGACTCTATCATAAGGACCTAATATTTATTTTCCATGACCACATAATCATTGAGTTATATCACAGCTATTATTTATTGGTGGTTGTGAACATTTTATCGTGCAGTTTTGATCGTTGTTAAATGGCTCATTTAAATAAATATAATTTTAAAAGAAAACACATTTGATGGTAAACTAATTAAATGATCGCATTATTTCTGCCCAGTATTCAAAAGCTAAGAAAACAACATATCACAGTCAGAAAAAATAAAAAATGGGAATCTACTACACAGTAAAATGAAAGAAAATTACTTGGATTGTTCAATGCCGGGTCAGTCTCAAAAGGATCCAGTACAGACATTTAACACTATCTCAGAGGGGGAGATAGTGACCCCACTCTTTATTTTCACGTTAATAAGAATGGATGAATTCCTTTTAAAAAATGAGAGAGAGAAAAAAAATATATATATATGGGGAATCCATTAAACAAAATGTACTTTCTGTTGATTTAGTTATGTGTCTTTGGTATTAAACAGCAGAACCCCCTCTTGAAGAGATGATCCATCTTGAGTAACAAATGTTTATCTTGCAGAAGAAAGCACAGGTAAGAAGTTTCTGGAAACTTCTTACACAAGAATACTGATAAACAGTGGGAAAAAAATTCTAACTACTTTTTTTTAAGCTTGAAAGCCCTTTTTTCTAAAACAAATTTTTTTTTTTAATTTGTAAACTAAGGATGAAAAAACACCAACTGAGTGAAGGAAATGGTAGCAGATTTTATCAGTCAATTGTTGTAAAACAGGAATAGAGTGAAATGCACCACAAACATGTTACTGAATGTTTAAAATTTTAAATTATTGAAAAGAAGATATAATTATTGATGTGACAGAAAATAATTACTTTAAAACAAGAAAATGTTAACATGCTACTAATAAATATATACTATAAATATCTATGTGGTTAGCAAAACAATTGGCATTCAGAGGAAAAATTACAAAACTGGGATTTTTCCTTCATTTGGTAGAAATCATAGCAGAAGGGTGCTTGGGGCTGGTGCACTGGGATGACCCAGAGGAATGGAATGGGGAGGGAGGTGGGAGGAGGGTTCAGGATGGGGGACACATGTACACCCATGGCGAATTCATGTCAATGTATGGTAAAACCACTACAATAATGTAAAGTAATTAGCCTCCAATTAAAATAAATAAATTTATATCAAAAAAAGAAATTATAGCAGAATTTGACAATGTCATGACTCATACTTATCCATAATATAAATATTGTAGATAAATAGCAACATTGTACATTACTGAGGGGATGAAATACAAAACCAAAAATTAAGATTATAGATGATGAAATTAACAAATTATTTAATTTCATGAAGGTGAGCTCTGCTAATTATTATTCCATTACTTTAGATACAACTAGTGGTGGGCTGATAAACTGACTCTCTTAAAAAAGAAATAAAAAAACCAATTTCAATGGCAACACTGAATGGTAAATTAAACACAACACTAATAAAACTTATTTCAAGTTTAATAACTGGCTCACAAAATTCCTGCATGTTTAACAATCGATTTCACCAACCAGTGCAATCAGGCTCCTATATATACAATCTAAGTCATGTACAACAGATGACATAGTTGCTTGATGTGTGAATTTCAAAATGCAAGTCTTGTATCTCTAAATGAGACTATTTTTGACAATTTTGCTCTATAGGTAACACCAACTCAACAATGATTCTATATATGTTTAATTGACTACTTACAAAGATATAATCTGGACATCTAAAATCAGACTACAGTAAGAGCATAGATGTTCATGGAAAACATACCATATTGCAACTGACGATGTTTGAAAATGATAGAATATCCTGCATTCTGCTTTCTGTGCATTTTTGAACTGGGAGGAAATGAGACAGCAAAAAATCTAACAACACCAAGCAGCTTTTATCTTGCACAAACTGTACAACTCTTTTGTAGACTTAATAGAAGTTGAAGACTATTGAAAGCACGTTTGCTAAATATAAGTATTTGGCCACCATTGAATTTTTAATAGGAAATGAAATTGGTAACATTATGTTAATAAAAAAACAAGTTGAAGCAGGTTAAAGCTCTTTTAGACTATTTTGATGGTATTAGTAAAGATATTAATCTAAGAATTCTAGAATATAAACCAAAGTAAACTTGAAAAAGTATCAACATTTATACTTTATAACACTTGGTTAGTACTAATTTACTATATTGTTAATATGTGAGAGTTATAAGCAAAATGTTGCAGAAACCAGATTCAAAAGATATAATATCCTCAAAACTTCAAAGAGAGTAGGAGATTTGTTTTAAAAAGAAATGTGATTTTTCTGAAGAATCTATTATTGTGCTAAAAAAAAAAATGGCAACTTGCTGACACAGGTCTGAAACTCTTGTTTTAGATAAAAACTAGAAGTAAGAGGACCGATTTTGACTGGGAATCCCACAGTCAACCCATTGGTGATCCAAAACCAAAATTTCCAAGTCACAAATTTTGGTTTTTGTTTTAAATGCAATGATGTCATCATTAAGGAAATCATTAAAGAAAGTTTCGTGATGCTAAGCAAATACCATGTCTGTCTGATATTCTAAATAACATGTCGTTTGAGAAAGTATGAGGCCTATGAAATACTACAGCAACATAAAAAGCTATAACTGCCACCCACTGATGCCTGTAACAGAGGATGTGATATTGGTGAGTTGTAAATATTCAAGAAACTCGAATTTTTAAGCTGTTTTCTAAAATCTTGATTGATTTTCCCTAGATATTACAGTTTCACTATTGAGTTGTTTTCCACAAAAAGTTATTAAACACGTTTCCATATACAGGCACTTTGGAGAAACTGTAGGTTCGTTTCCAGGCCACCACCGTAAAGCTAATATCTCAGTAGAGCAAGTCACAGATATTCTTTTGTTTCCCAGTGGGTCTAAAAGCTATGTTTACACGCTCTTTGGACCTATTGTGTGCTATAGTATCGTCTAAACAAATGTAGTGGTGGTGGTGATTCAGTAGCTAAGCCATGTCCAGCTCTTGGAGACCCCATGGACTGTGTCCCGCCAGACTCCTCTGTCCATGGAATTTCCCAGGCGAGACTGCTGGAGTGGGTTGCTATTTTCCTCTCCAAGGGGATCTTCCCAACCCAGGAAGATTTAAAGAATGCTTTATTGCTAATAAAACACTATCATCTGAGCCTTCGGGGTGTCATAATCTTTTTGCTGCTGGTGGTGGTTTATTCACTCTGTCATGTCCGACTCTTGTGACCCCCATGGACTGCAGCCCACCAGGCTTTTCTGTCTATGGGATTTCCCAGGCAAGAAAACTTATGTGGGTTGTCAATTTCATGGAAGTTGAAATATTGCAAGAATTACTAAAACATGACACAGAGACACGAAGTGAGCAAAGTCTGTAGGAAGAATGGCACTGTCAGACCTGCTAGTGGAGAAAGCAGAGTGTCAAATTTTAAATGTACTTAAAACCACTTAAGTTGATCAGCAGTATCTCAAGAAAACTAGAAAGTCCATCTGAGGTGATTTCTGTAGGAAATGACATACTGAAGCTAGTAAGCATGAAAATCATCATAAATGTTTCATTTCTGTAAAACAACTGTTTAAAATAAATGACTGTGTTATTCATCATTATTTTGTTTAAAAATTTCACTTTCTATTATTTTATGTTTGGTAATCTTATTTTTATAATTGACACAGCATATTTGGTAATTTTGTGGTTTGTAGAAATAAATAATAAAAATTTAAGGAATATATTAGTAAAAAAACTTATTTAATGAAAGAGCACTGTTTTTTTTAAAGTGTAGGGGCCTTCTTATTTTTTTTTTTATTTAGGTATAGTTGAATTACAGTATTATATTCATTTCAGGTGTATAACACAGTCTTTTGAAATTTAAATACTAAATGAAATGATCACCACAATAAACCTAGTCACTGTCTGTCACCAGGCAAAGTTATTACAATATTATTGACTATATTGTGCTATATATTATATGCTGTATATAGTATATAATATATTTATATATAATATATATGCTATATATGATATGGCATGATTTATTTTATTACTGGAAGTTTGTGCCCCTTAGTTCCATTCAGCTATTTTGCCCAGTCCACCAACCCGCTCCCCTCTGGCAGTCACCAGTTTGTTCTTTGTGTCTATAAATTTATTTCTGTACTGTTTTGGTTTTCTTACCTTCACATGAAAGCAAACACACACAATATTTGTCTTTTTCTGTCTGACTTATTTCACTCTGTATAATACCCTCTATATCCATCCATGTTGTTACAAATGGCAAGATTGCATTCTTTTTTTTTTTATGGCTGACTATATTCCACTGTGTATCACGCAATATTTTTAATCCATTCATTTATTAATATCAGCGGACACTTAGGTTGCTTCTGTATCATGAGTATTGTAAATAACACTACAATGAACATCAGTGTTCAACAATCTTTTTGAAACAGTGTTTTCGTTTTCTTTGGGTCATTACCCAGAGGTGGAATTGCTGGATCACATGGTAGTTCTATATTTTAATTATCTGAGGAACCTCTGTAGTGTTTTCATAGTGCTGCTCCAGTTTAAATTCCTGCCAACCGTGCACAGGGGCTCTTTTTTCTCCACGTCCTCACCGGCACTTGGTATTCCTTGCCTTTTTGATGGTAGTCTTCCTGACAGGGGTGAGATGATATCTCATGGTGATTTGTTTTGTATATTTCCCTGATGATTAGTGGTGTTCAGATCTTCTTGTGTGTCTGTTGGCCATGTGTACGTCTCCTTTGGAAAAATGTATATTCAGGTCCTCTGCCCATTTTTAACTGAATTGTTTGTTTGTTTGTTTTTTGATGTTGAGTTTGTATAGTTGGATTTTAACCCTTAGAGGATATATCATGTACAAATATCTTCTCCCATTTAGTGAGTTGTCTTTTTCATTTTATTGATGATTTTATTCACAGGACCAAAGCTTTATAGTTTACTGTAGCTCCATTTGTTTATTTTGGCTTTTGTTGCTTTTCTCTGAGAAGACAGATTAAAAAAAAATACTAAGACTGATGTCAAAGAGCTTGCTGTCTATCTTTTCAGTTCTATGGTTTCAGGTCTTATACCTAAGTCTTTAATCCATTTTCACTTTATTTTGTATATGATGTAAGGAATGGTCTAGTTTCATTCTCTTGAATGTAGCTATCCAATCTTCCCAACACCATTTATCGAAGAGGCTGTTTTTCCCAATTGTGTGTTCTAAGAATGCTGTTTGTAATTTGCCTATTTTCTGGGACAGCAGTATCATGATTGTACATATTTATTTTTTTATTTGTGGTTATATATAAATATATATAAAAGTCACACAAAGTGATATAAAGATAAAAGTGGAAATTATTGCATTTTTAACATATTTATTTTATATTAGCAGTAGTAGTGGTAATGTATTTTACTTATGCCCTAAAATGGTTATAAATAATAGTTTGTAAACAGCCCCATTATTTAAAATGCTTTACCACAATATTGCCTTTGCTATTTTGAGAGTGTATCCAAAGAACTGTTTCTTAAGTTTATTTTAATACCAACTTTTAATGCTGTCACACCTGAAATTTTTCTCCTCAGAAAGATTTTTCAGTAAAAAATTTCAGTATAAACATCTATCATTAAGTTTAGGGGGAAAAAAAGAAGTACTGGATGAGCATCATGTGAATTTTAATGTGTAAAAAAAATGATGGATGTTTGTTTTTACCTTTGTGTAGATCGTCTTGCCAATTGCTGTGACCTCCTGTTTCTATTAGCTACTGAGATGAAATGTGCACGTGGGGTGTCAATCTACGTGTGCGTGTCAGGTAGCCTTCTCATTCATTTTAACTCTGATGACTAATCTCTTGGCATATCTGATGCGTTCTGAAGGTAGATACTGAGAAGTGGGGTGTCGGTTCTGGTGTTCTTTTGCTGTTCACTTCTTTTTGCATTGATGATGGTGTATTCATTCCACAGTTATTTGCAGGAAAGTTTCTAGACACATGTCCATATCTGAAGGGTAGTTTAAATAAAGCTGGGTGCTATCATCTATAAATTCACATTTCAGGCACATGTAATAAATGGCAACACACTGAAATCCTCTGCAAAGGAAGGAAAATAGAACAGCATCACTGCTGCCTTCTCCCAGGGTCCCTCCTATAACTGATATATGATCCAAGTACAGTCCCAGGGCTCATGTCTCTATTAAGTATTAGTAAAGTTTCATTTCTATATTTTTTAAAGGAAACAATCAATGAGTAGAGATACTTCAGTTTTTTTCTCTTCTATCCTAGTGAACCATACACATCACCACCAGGCATGTGCCTTGTCTCATTCCAAACCCAACAATTGGAAATGTTCTCAAATTAGGAAAAGTGTTAAGATGTTGACTTCCCAAAGATGATGACTGCTCACTATGATTATGTACATTGTGTATTATCGCTGAATATGTTACAAGAAAACTCAACAGACTTTGCTCTTAAAAATTAAAAATTTTAGAATGCTTTTTACATATAAATATTTAATGCTATAGGATAGATTGAGAGTTTTGCAATAAACATAGAAAATGAGTTAACGTCATATTTTCTTGCAATCAACAAATCTAATTTATAAAGATTTCATAAATGAAATTTAAAAACTGTCAAAGACATTTTAAAGGCATGAACAGATGATTCACAGAACTACAGAATGACTGGGAAACATGAGAAAAACCTCACGAGTAATCAATGAAATGAACAATAATGCATAAGATTATCACCATCCATCCATCGAATTATCTATTGCAAATAGTCTGTAAAGATACCCACCTAGAATTCCTCCATTGCTGTAACAGGCATGTCAACCTCTCATCAAGAGGTGGCGTGTATTTCTTTTTCTTTAGAATTGGGATAGTCTGACTTGTGTTGAACAATAGAATGGGATGGAAGTGATGCTGTGCATCTAATGTGTAAAGATCTGTGTTGCTGGTGTGCATATAAATTGATAAACCTGGATCATATGGTAGTTCTATGTTTAACTTTTTGAAGTACCTGATGGCTCGGTCAGTAAAGAAACCGCCTGCAATGCAGAGGACCCATGTTCGATCCCTGGGTCGGGAAGATCCCCCGGAGAAGAGAATGGCAATCCACTCCAGTATTCTTGCCTGGAGAATTCCATGGACAGAGGAGCCTGATGGGCAAAGAGTCAGACACGACTGAGCGACTAACACTTTCAGTTTCTACTCTGTTTTATAGTTTTATAGTGGTTGCACCATTTTACAATGCTACCAATAGTACCCAAGTGTTACAATGTTTCTGCATTCTTGTCAACACTTTTTCTTTTTTTTCAATAGCAGTCACCCTCATGGGCTTAAGGTAGCATCTCACTGTGGTTATGATTTGTACTTCTCTTATAATTAATGATGTGGAACATGCTTTTTCCTGTGTTTGTTGGCCATTTTAATATAATCTTTAGAGAAATGTCTACTCAAGTCCTTTATCCAAAAGAACTGAAAGAAGGAGGTTCTGAAGAGAGATTTGTATACTCATTATCCATAGCAGTGTTATTCATAATAGCCAACAGGTGGAAGTAGTCTAAATGTCAACTGATGGATGAATGGATAAACTAAGTGAATCACATGCGTAAAATGAAGAAGGCAAGCTTAATACCTGCTATGACATGAATGAAGTCTGGGGACATTATAAGCCAGTTATGAAAGACAAAAACTGTATGATTCCACTTACATGCGTTATCTAAAATAGATTCATAGAAGCAGTAGAATGGTGGTTACCAGTGGTTGTGGGGAGAAGGAAATGGAGAGCTGTCATTTAACGGGCATAGTTTCAGTTTTGAAAGATGAAAAAATTCTGACAGTTTCTTGCACAACAATATGAATATATTTAACGCAGCTAGTTCAGTTCAATTGCTCAGTCATGTCCAACTCTTTGCAACCCCATGGACTGCAGCACCCCTGGCTTCCCTGTCCGTCACCAACTCCCATAGCTTACTCAAACTCATGTCCATTAAGTCAATGATGCCATCCAACCACCTCATCCTCTGTCGTCCCCTTCTCCTCTGCCTTCAATCTTTCCCAGGATCAGGGTCTTTTCAAATGAGTCAGTTCTTCACATCAGGTGGCCAAAGGATTGGAGTTTCAGCTTCAACATCAGTCCTTCCAGTGAATATTCAAGATTGATTTCCTTTAGGATGGACTGGTTGGATCTCCTTGCAGTCCAAGGGACTCTCAAGAGTCTTCTCCAACACCCCAGTTCAAAAGCATCAATTGTTCAGTGCTCGGCTTTATAGTCCAACTGTCACATCCATACATGACTACTGGAAAAACCAAAGCTTTGACCAGAAGGACCTTTGTGGGCAAAGTACTGTCTCTGCTTTGTAATATGCTATCTAGGTTGGTCATAACCTTTCTTCCGAGGAACAAGCGTCTTTTAATTTCATGGCTGCAGTCACCATCTGCAGTGATTTTGGAGCCCCCCAAAATAAAGTCTGTCACTGTTTTCATTGTTTCCCACCTATTTGCCATGAAGTAACCCACGCCGTGGAGAAAGCAATGGCACCCACTCCAGTACTCTTGCCTGGAGAATCCCAGGGATGAGGGAGCCTGGTGGCCTGCCTTCTATGGGGTCGCACAGAGTCGGACACGACTGAAGCTGCTTAGCTGCAGCAGCAGCAGCAGCAAGCCATGCCATGTGGGTCTACCCAAGACGGGCGGGTCATGGTGGAGAGGGCTAACAGAACTTGGCCCTCTGGAGAAGGGAATGGCAAGCCACTTCAGTATTCTTGCCTTGAGAACCCCATGAACAGTATGAAAAGGCAAAGTGATAGGGTACTGAAAGAGGAACTCCCCAGGTCAGTAGGTGCCCAATATGCTACTGGAGATCAGTGGAGAAACAACTCCAGAAAGAATGAATGGATGGAGCCAAAGCAAAAACAATACCCAGTTGTGAATGTGACTGGTGATAGAGGCAAGGTCCAATGCTGTAAAGAGCAATATTGCATAGGAACCTGGAATGTTAGATCCATGAATCAAGGCAAATTGAAAGTGGTCAAACAGGAGATGGCAAGCATGAACATCAACATTCTAGGAATCAGCTAACTAAAATGGACTGGAATGGGTGAATTTAACTCAGATGACCATTATATCTACTACTGCGGGCAGGAACCCTTAGAAGAAATGGAGTAGCCATCATGGTCAACAAAAGAGTCCAAAATGCAGTACTTGGATGCAATCTCAAAAATGACAGAATGATCTCTGTTCATCTCCAAGGCAAACCATTCAATATCAGAGTAATCCAAGTCTATGCCCCAACCAGTAATGCTGAAGAAGCTGAAGTTGAACAGTTCTATGAAGACATACAAGACCTTTTAGAACTAACACACAAAAAAGATGTCATTTCCATTATAGAGGACTGGAATGCAAAAGTAGGAACTCAAGAAACACCTGGGGTAACAGGCAAATTTGGCCTTTGAATACGGAATAAGCAGCACAAAGGCTAATAGAGTTTTGCCAAGAGAATGCACTGGTCCTAGCAAACACCCTCTCCCAACAACACAAGAAAAGACTCTACACATGGACATCACCAGATAGTCAACACCGAAATCAGACTGATTATATTCTTTGCAGCCAAAGATGGAGAAGCTCTATACAGTCAGCAAAAACAAGACCAGGAGCTGACTGTTACTCAGATCAGGAACTCCTTATTGCCAAATTCAGACTTAAATTGAAGAAACTGGGGAAAACTACTAGACCATTCAGGTATGACCTAAATCAAATCCCTTATGATTATACAGTGGAAGTGAGAAATAGATTTAAGGGACTAGATCTGATAGATAGAGTGCCTGATGAACTATGGACGGAGGTTCATGACATTGTACAGGAGGCAGGGATCAAGACCATCCCCATGGAAAAGAAATGCAAAAAAGCAAAATGGCTGTCTGAGGAGGCCTTACAAATAGCTGTGAAAGGAAGAGAAGCCAAAAGGAAATATATACGCATCTGAATGCAGAGTTCCAAAGAAGAGCAAGGAGAGACAAGAAAGCCTTCTTCAGTGATCAGTGCAAAGAAATAGAGGAAAACAACAGAATGGGAAAGACTAGAGATCTCTTCAAGAAAATTAGAGATACCAAGGGAACATTTCATGCAAATGTGGACTCAATAAAGGACAGAAATGGTATGGACCTAACAGAAGCAGAAGATATTAAGAAGAGGTGGCAAGAATACACAGAAGAAGTGTACAAAAAAGATCTTCATGATCAAGATAATCATGATGGTGTGATGACTCACCTAGAGCCAGACATCCTGGAATGTGAAGTCAAGTGGGCCTTAGAAAGCATCACTACAAACAAAGCTAGTGGAGGTGATGGAATTCCACTTGAGCTGTTTCAAATCCTGAAAGATGATGGGGTGAAATGCTGCACTCAATATGCCAGAAAATTTGGAAAACTCAGCAGTGGCCACAGGACTGGAAAAGGGAAGTTTTCATTCCAATCCCAAAGAAAGGCAATGCCAACGAATGCTCAGACTACTGCACAATTGCACTCATTTCACACACTAGTAAAGTAATGCTCAAAATTCTCCAAGCCAGGCTTCAGCAATACGTGAACCATGAACTTCCAGATGTTCAAGCTGGTTTTAGAAAAGGCAGAGGAACCAGAGATCAAATTGCCAACATCCACTGGATCGTGGAAAAAGGAAGAGAGTTCCAGAAAAACATCTATTTTTGCTTTATTGACTATGCCAANCAAGGAGATCCAACCAGTCCAATCTAAAGGAGATCGGTCCTGGGTGTTCTTTGGAAGGAATGATGCTAAAGCTGAAACTCCAGTACTTTTGCCACCTCATGCAAAGAGTTGACTCATTGGAAAAAACTCTGATGCTGGGAGGGATTGGAGGCAGGAGGAGAAAGGGACGACAGAGGCGAGATGGCTGGATGGAATCACCGACTCAATGGACATGGGTTTGAGTGAACTCTGGGAGTTGGTGATGGACAGGGAGGCATGGCGTGCTGCGATTCATGGGGTCACAAAGAGTCGGATATGACTGAGTGACAGAACTGAACTGAAGTCCAGTTTATGCAACAAATTGGTTACATGCATTATATAATATATATGGTATAAATATATATATACGTGTGTAGAGAATATAATTTCAGTTCAATCCATATATAATTATATCATCTATATAACAAATAGGTATACATACATATGTGTATGTATATATATTATATGTTTGAATCACACTGTATCAAGAGTTTTATATCATGATTTATTCACTCAACATTTTACTGTAAGATTATTTTCATGTCACTGAAATAATATCATATATGTATATCAACAATTCATGTGAGCAACCCCTCATTTTGTTGCTGGAAATTTCAATAATGAAGTACCAATTTACTACTGGAAATAGCTCCATAATGAACATCCTCATGGATCTTGTCCTATAGTATGATGTCCTGGACTTAGGTTATGAATTTGGAGTTCCCTGTCTGTCCAGTGGTTGAGGTTCCATGCTTCCACTGCAGGGAGCATGGGTTCAATCCCTGGTTGGGGAAGTTCCACATTCGGTACAGTGTGGGGGAAAAAAGGATTATTAATTTTTTTAGTACTATTGATATTTTTGTCCAATTGCTTTTGAGAAAGCTTTATCATTTTTTAAAATGATTGTAACAGTCATAACATAAATCTTAACATCTGAAGGCAAGGAGGAAAGGAGAGGTCAGGAAAGATGGGTGTCATCCGGTCTTGGGCTGGGACAGCCAGTGACCCAGGGACCCTCAGAACCTGTGCTGTGCCCCTCCCCAGAGCGTCATCGTCTGACCCTTCTCTCTTCACAGCTCCCCTTCTGCTCTCTCCACTCATCAGGACGGTTCTGTGCCTCACGACTTTCTCCTCACCCCTCACCCCAGGCTGTCCATCGTGATTTTCAATATCTTCTTGGAAATGATCCCTTTGGAGATGACTATAGTCATGGTCCATGTGGCCAGCAAAACAGAGAAGCAGGGATCTCGGTCCCAAGTGAACTCTTGAAGTGCAGGTACTTTTTTTTTTAAAAAAGAATATTATGATTTATTTGTCTATCTCAATAGTTAAGAAAAGTGTCAAGTCAGTAAACTCTCAGCATTTTGAATTCCTAAATTGTCAAAATATCAGGTCATTTAAGAGAAAAAGCAGAGACATTTGATGGAGGGAAAGCATAACATCTACAAAATGAATTGAATATTTCATTTTGTGTTCAATTGCTATGGTGTCATGTAGATATAATTTATAAACATATACTTGCTTCACATTTTACATATTTAGAAATTAAATCTACATTCACAAGTATTTCGGTATTTGAATTTCTTAACAAAAACTACCCAATTTTATATCTGAAATTTTTTCCAGCTTTATTGAGATGTGTGAAGTGACTTAGTCATGTCCGACTCTTTGCGACCCCATGGACTGTAGCCTGCCAGGCTTCTCCATCCTTGAGATTTTCCAGGAAGAATACTGGAGTGAGTTGCCATTTCTTTCCCCATTATTGAGATATAATTGTCAAATAAAAATCATATATATTTAAGATGTGTGTGCGTGCATGCTCAGTCTCCCAATTGTGTCTGGCTTTTTGTGACTCCATGGACTATAGCCTGCCAGGCTGCTCTGTCTATGAGATCTCCCAGGCAAAAATATTGGAGTGGGTTGCCATTTCCTTCTCTAGGGGATCTTCGTGACTCAGGGATTGAACCCTTGTTCCTCTGCATCTCGTGCATTGGCGGGTGGATTCTTTCCCATTGTGCTACCCAAGAAGCTCCATATTTAAGGTGTACATGTGATACTTTAATATACATATACACTGTGGAAAAATGACCACTATCAAGTTAATCATCATATTTATAATCTTGCATAGTTACCCCTTTTGTTGTGTGTTTGGTGAGAACACTTAAGACATACTTTCTTTTTTTTTTAAATTTTTTTTTAATACAAAGGCTTTCATTTTTTTTTTTTTTTAACAAACATACATGGGATTCGATAAAGGTTACTAGCTGAATGAGCTTAACACACAGGTTCTCTGTGACTTTGACACATTCAACTTCTAAATGATCAGCTAGCTAGTTAGGATTGTACACTTGGTAATTTTTTTTGTTGTTCAGTCACTCAGTTGTGTCCAGCTCTTTGCCACCTCGTGGACTGTAGCCACAAGGCTCCACGGTCCATGGGATTTCCTAGGCAAGATTACGGGAGTGGGTTGCCATTTTCTTCTCCAAGACATACTTTCTTAAACTTCAGGTATTCAGTACAGCTTTTGTTGCTGTTTCGACGTGCAGGTACTGCTTAACTCAGGCTGCCCCACCCCACCTGCTGTGATCACTTCCCTCAGCTCCTCCGCCTTCATTTTTCCGGGAGAGCATCAAATACTACTACTGTGTCCAGCAAGCTCAAGAGGCCCAAGGTATCCAAGTATTTTTCTTGAGTTCTTTACTTAGATCAGGGGGAGAGGGAAGCGCTCCTTGCAAGTCGTGGGGTGGAACAGCGCAGCTGCTCAGGATGACCTCTCTGTGAGGCAGGGTGTCTCCATGTTGGCACTATCGGCATCTGGGCCTGGACGAGTCCTTATCATGGGCCTGCCGCATGGAGTATGGAATGATCAGCAGCATCCCTGGCTTCTGCTCACTAGCGGCTAGCAGCATCCGCTCTCAGTTGTGGCAACCAGTGATGTCTCCAACCACTGCCAAAGGTCCTTTGGGGGTAAAATTGTCTCCATCTGAGAGCCACTGACCTAAAAGCATTTTTTTTCTACAAACCTCCCTACTTCTTAATGACTTAGTTTTTCTTCTTTTTTATGAAGATGGGTGGTAAGCTAATGCTGGCAAAAGAGCACCCCAAATGAAAATCCTGCAAAGATGCTCTTGTACCCTGCCTTAGAATGTGGGGACATTGGCTAACCCTGAGATAGGAAGACTCGTATTAAAGACATTGCCCCTTTAGATAAAATTATAAAAAAGACCAAGTGGTAGGTAGGAAAACACACCAAAACAGTAACAGGGAGTATCTTTGAGTGATGGAATCATTAGTGATTTTTTCTACTTAACTTTAATATTTTATACAATGGATTCATTCATGTTTAAAAATACTGAAAAAAAAAGACAAACATGAATAAAAAACAAGATCCTACTGTATAGCACATGGCACTATATTCAATATCCTGTGAGAATATTCAACATTCTCAATATCATAATGGAGGAGACTATGAAAAAGAAAGCATAGATGTATGTATGTATAGCTGAATCACTTCAGTGTACAAGAGAAATTAACACAACATTGTAAATCAACTATACTCCAATAAAAAATATTGGAAAAAAAAGACCAAAAAATCTTACCAGTTTTCAAGATCCAACTCAAGTATTGTTTCCTTCGTGACATGTTTTCAGATTATCAAGTGAGGAATACTATTTTTTCCTTCTGGTTGACATTATTTAATCTTCACAGTCACCTCCATTAACTAGGGGTTTTGTGATTTTTGTTTTACAGGAAACTCAGTTTGGAGAAGTAACGAGAAAGTAACTATGTTGTGTAATTGGCCTGCTACTGCACAGACTGGTAAGTGACAGAAGCATCACTCAAACCTGGTCCACCTCTTCAGCCCACTTGCTGCCTCCCATGGTACCGGTCACTGAGTGCCCGGAGCTTCATGGTGTTTTAGGTGAACTTAAACAATACTGAGCTATATCTCCTTTATTTGCATAGTTTTCCCCAACTAAATGATAAACAGCTTTTATAGAATAGACTGTTGAGGTTTCAGTACATATCCTCTCAGAGGGCCACGAGGCCAGACTGTTGAAATAGTACCCTGGTGAAACAAGATGGTGGACACATCACGTAAGTTAAATATAAACATTGACTAAACCATAGTTTCCATCATAACTATTCAACATCTTTTTGTAGTGGCACTATGACAAGCAATAAAGATTATCTGATACATGAATACTGGCATGAAGACATGTGTTTGAGCAGATGATCTGCTGCCTAAATATTAGCATCATTGTATTCAAGCCAAAGGAATGATCATTAATATATACTATGGAGAAAGACTGAATATATATTAGTATATACTTATATTAGATTTTAAGACAAAATTATCATGTAAATTCAGCCAGTCTGTTGTGCCAAACTATCTTAAATGCACACTCAGATAATACTAATGGCAGAGCCTATGATGGTTAGAAGGAACAGGTAACAGCTGAAGAGGCACAGGCTCCCGGGGAACATCTGCCAGATCACCAGGTTTGGGGAAACAAGAACAAGCTGGTCCTCAATTGAAGGAAGAGATGAGGCTCTCCAGATACGACCAGGCTTGGGCTGGAGTAGCTCAGTAACTAGCAGAGGAGAGTCAACAGGCTCCACGCTCTCAATCCCTTAAGTATGTGGGGCTGGTATAGATAGGGCCTGATATGTGTGCCATGGAAAAGGCCTGCATTTCTATTACTGTGGCCAAAGTAGGGACATGCAGTCTTTTGGAAAAGTAATGAAAACAGCGAGGTCCTGGTAAAACTCACAGTGGGAGACTTTGCACCAATGTACCCAAAAGTGTGGTCCAACCTAAAACTATCACAACATTGCTAATCAGCTATACTCCAAGAGGAAATAAGAAGTTTTAAAAACAGAGTGCATACACAAGATCTCAAAGAACTTTTTTCCCACAAAAGGAGAAGCAATCAACAACTTCCTTTATGGCACAGCATAATAAATAATGCTGATAATGACCTGAATCAAAAATAAAAAGTACAATTATCTTCAATTTGCTATAATTAAGAAGCTGAGAAAGTATAGAATACAGTTTTTAGAGCAAAATTTAAATTGTAGAGGAAACTAACCATGTATTTAGAAATTAGCTATGATGAAATTTTGTTCAAAATGATTCATTCTCTTAAGACTTTCAGGTAAACAGAGTTTCACTGTTGCTGCTACTGCTAAGTCACTTCAGTCGTGTCCGACTCTGTGCGACCCCATAGACGGCAGCCCACCAGGCTCCCCCGTCCCTGGGATTCTCCAGGCAAGAACACTGGAGTGGGTTGCCATTTCCTTCTCCAATGCATGAAAGTAAAAAGTGAAAGTGAAATCGCTCAGTTGTGTCCGACTCTTAGCGACCCATGGACTGCAGCCTACCAGGCTCCTCCATTCATGGGATTTTCCAGGCAAGAGTACTGGAGTGGGGTGCCATTGCCTTCTCCGAGTTTCACTGTTACCATAGCAATTTATCGTAATAAGGAAAATGACAAACTAAAAAGTGGTCCATGGACCAACAAAGGTCTAGGTCCCTAACCTAGACCTAACGAGTCAGAATCTTTGGAATTGGGATCTAGGAATTTGCATTTTAACCTTCTCCACGGGTGATTCTTATATTCAAGAGGCACTGGTTCATAGCACTCCCACGACACACGCCACCCTCACAACCGAAGAAGCCTTTTCTACAGTCCATTTAAAACAAAAGTTTCCAATTGTGTTTTGTCCAAGTAGACACATGGGGCTGTCAAACACTTGAAATGTTGTAAGTCTGAACATGGGATTTCAAAGACTGAGTATAAAAAAGGAATAAAAAGTTCCTCATTATTCATTTTTATAGGCTTCCTGGTGGCTCAGATGGTAAACAATCCTCCAGCAATGTGGGCGACCTGGGTTCGATCCCTGAGCTGGGAAGATCCCCTGGAGGAGGGCATGGCAACCCACTCCAGTATTCTTGCCTGGAGAATCCCACGGACAGAGGAGCCTGACAGGTTCCATGGGATCACAAAGAATCGGACATGACCGACAGTAGACATGTGGGGCTCTCAAGCACTTAAAATGTTAGAAGTGTGAACATGGGGTTTCAAAGACTGAGTATAAAAAGGAATAAAAAATTCCTTATTAATAATTTTTATACTGACTACATATTGAAATTATAATATGTCAGTTGAAATAGGGACCAGATGCCATGATCTTTGTTTTCTGAGTGTTGAGCTTTAAGCCAACTTTTTCAACTCTCCTCTTTCACTTTCATCAAGAGGCTTTTTAGTTCCTATTCACTTTCTGCCATAAGGGTGGTGTCATCTGCATATCTGAGGTTATTGATATTTCTCCTGGCAATCTTGATTCCAGCTTGTGCTTTTTCCAGCCCAGCATTTCTCATGATGTACTCTGCATATAAGTTAAATAAGCAGGGTGACAATATACAGCCTTGACGTACTCCTTTTCCTATTTGGAACCAGTCTGTTGCTCCATGTCCAGTTCTAACTGTTGCTTCCCGACCTGCCTATAGGTTTCTCAAGAGGCAGATATATTGGAGTAAATAAAATGTCTTATTAATTTCACCTCTACCTTTTACTTCATTGGGGCTAATTGGACATTTAAACTTACATGTGTGGCTTGTGTTATAATTCTATTGGACAGCACTTAAAGAAGTTTATTTCCAAATCTACATTTTCTAGTTATAACCTAGCCAGGACTTACCTGAAATAATGACAAACATAGAAAATAGAGCATTTGTTTCGTGTTTAATGTGTATCAAACCTGTACTTAGCATCTTGCCTGGATGATTTCATTTAATCCACACCATAATTATATGAAATTCTTAGCCCAAATTTACAGATAAGGAAACTGAAGCTCAGAAAATTTAAATAACTTATTCATGCTACCAGCTGATATGTGACTGACAGAGAAGTCAACTCTGGTTCGTCTGACCCCAAATCACATACTTTTATATATTTCCTTCTACTTTTTATTATATGATGTTCTGAAAAAACATATTTTTAATAATATCTCAAGTGTGTGCTCTTTGCAGTCCCATGGACTGCAGCCAGACAGGCTCCTCTGCCTATGGAATTCTCAAGGCAAGAATGCTGGAGTGGGTTGCCATTTCCTACTCCAGGGGATTTTTCCCACTTAGGGATTGAACTCAGGTCTCCTTCATCTGCATTGGCAGGTGGATTCTTTTGGGAAGCCCTTAGTAGTATCTATATGCATTAAAATGATGAATACACTATTTAAGCCTAAATCAAGTAGAAGAAAATTATTAGAAAAAAAGACAGAATCATCTCCACATGTGATGTGTGAATCTGTAGACGTTTAAAATTTGAGAACTGTGACACGCTCTTCCTCAGTTTTGCATCTGATTAATAGGTAACCTTTTCAATAACTCCTCATAATAACTCTTTTTAAGGTTTGAATTTAAAAAAAAATTTTATTGATGGATAGTTGATTTATAATGTTGTGTTAGTTTCTTCTGTATGGCAAAATGACTCAGTTTTATATGTATACATTAAAAAGCCTCTTGATGAAGGTAAAAGAGGAGAGTGAAAAAGTTGGCTTAAAGCTCAACATCCAGAAAACGAAGATCATGGCATCCAGTCCCATCACTTCATGGCAAATAGATGGGGAAACAGTGTCAGACTTTATTTTGGGGGGGCTCCAAAATCACTGCAGATGGTGACTGCAGCCATGAAATTAAACGACGCTTACACCTTGGAAGAAAAGTTATGACAAATCTAGAAAGCATATTAAAAAGCAGAGACATTACTTTGCCGACTAAGGTCCATTTAGTCAAGGCTATGGGTTTTCCAGTGGTCATGTATGGATATGAGAGTTGGACTGTGAAGAAGGCTGAGCGCCGAAGAATTGATGTTTTTGAACTGTGGTGTTGGAGAAGACTCTTGAGAGGCCCCTGGACTGCAAGGAGATCCAACCAGTCCATTCTAAAGGAGATCAGTCCTGGGTGTTCTTTGGAAGGAATGATGCTAAAGCTGAAACTTCAGTACTTTGGCCACCTCATGCGAAGAGTTGACTCACTGGAAAAGACTCTGATTCTAGGAGGCATTGGGGGCAGGAGGAGAAGGGGATGACAGAGGACAGATGGCTGGATGGCATCACTGACTTGATAGACGTGAGTTTTAGTGAACTCCGGGAGTTGATGATGGACAGGGAAGCCTGGCATGTTGCAATTCATGGGGTTGCAAAGAGTTGGACACAACTGAGTGACTGAACTGAACTGACTGATGTATATATATATATGTATATAAACAAAAATGGATATTCTGAGAGTTTGTCACCAATAATGAAACTGAACTGATCACAGCCAATCAGTTCCAAGCTATTTACAGCCTTAATGGTCATTTGCATAAGCACTGGGGAATGTTTCCAATGCCTTTTGGATCAAATCTCCAAAAGGAGATTTTAGAATTAACTGGCCCCTTTCCACCAGTGGCATCCTCAAAGAACACAGAATTTTATCAATTGGAACTTCTAGGATAGTGTTTGTCTTCTTCACAACATTTGTTCTTTCCAACATCACAACCCCAGACTTCTCAGGTTCTGAATTCATAGAAAATGGTATTTTAAAAATTGCAATATTTTGCTTATGGATTTCTTAATCCATATGCATTTGTAGTACCATCACCAGTCAATAAAATGGGTTCAATCTCTCCAAAATCAACAGAGGTCACTCCAAGAAAATGATCCTCCAAGTTAAGTCATGAATGTTCCTTGCTGCAGGGAAGGTTGACTGCCAAGTCATTTTTTGGGAAGGTCTAACCAGCAGCATTGGGGTTGTGATGGGAAATGAAAAAGCCTACACATAAATGAACCCATGCAGTCCATACCCGTGTTGTTCAATGGTCAATGATAGCTGTATGAACATAAAGTATTTTTGCAGCTTATACTCAGGTGACATCTTGGCTACTGCGGACTTGTATGAGCTCTTTTATTTTCACCAGTTCCTTAGGAGGCCAGATTTCAATTGCCACCTGGAGTTCCCAAAGCCTGAGTGTGTCAACCCCTCTATTTGTATAACTTACTCAGAATCTCATCTCATATAAAATGCAAGGGACTAATGCCTAATGACAGTTTTTTCCACCTGGTAAATACTAGCTTTCACTTGCTTGAAAATTTCAAGATGAAGCGGGAACAAAGACTTCCTCTTGATTACAGAAGCTCATGGAAATGTGACTCCCCGGGTCTAGCCAGTGGTGAAAAGCATCAGCATAGCCCTAGCATTAGACCCAAATTAAAACCATCAGCTCAGCCTGACTGTGATGTGGCCATAACATTTCACCACATTAAATGTGTGATAACTGTGCTCAGGCAGGTAATGGGATCTGACAGTGCTCCCCGTCACCACGGAGCTGTCATGTCTGCGTTGTGTTCTCAATCCCGGAGAATCCATGTCCATCACCAGGCCTTATTCTGGCATAAATGTGCTGTGACAGTAATAATACACGCGGGCATGGGAGAGTCTAAACCAAGGGAAATACATTCATACTGAGTATGCACTGCGTATCTGCGGCAGACGGATCTAAGGTGACCCCTCCATGATCCCTCACTTCCTGAGTCCACTCCTTTGTGTCATCTGCTTCCTGTTGGTGTGTGCTGGACCTGGGACTTTGCCTCCTCCCAACAGAGTGTGTCCAAAGTGATGGGTGTCACTCCTTTGAATAGGTTATATTATAAGGCAACAATGATAGACTGCCATTTCTGTGATGATTTTATATTATGTAAGATTCCCTCCTGAGGCTTCCCAGGTGGCACAGTGGTCAAGAATCTGCCTGCCAATACAGGAGATACAAGAGATGTCAGTTTGATCCCTGGATCAGGAAGATCCCCTGGAGAAGGAAATGGCAACACACTCCAGTATTCTTGCCTGGAAAATTCCATAGGCAGAGGAGCCTGGTGGGCTACAGTCCATGGGGTCTCAAAGAATCAGACACGACTGAGCAGCTAAGCATACACACACACACACACACCTACACACACACACACACACACACACCCCTCCTTCCTAGCAGAGATTCTCCTGGCTGACTTGATGAAGTAAACTGCCATATTGAGGAAGCCCATAGATGCTTACTCCTTGGAAGAAAAGTTATGACCAACCTAGATAGCATATTCAAAAGCAGAGACATTACTTTGCAAACAAAGGTCCCTCTAGTCAAGGCTATGGTTTTTCCTGTGGTCATGTATGGATGTGAGAGTTGGACTGTGAAGAAGGTTGAGCGCTGAAGAATTGATGCTTTTGAACTGTGGTGTTGGAGAAGACTCTTGAGAGTCCCTTGGACTGCAAGGAGATACAACCCTTCCATCCTAAGGAGATCAGTCCTGGGTGTTCATTAGAAGGACTGATGCTGAAGCTGAAACTCCAGTCCTTTGGCCACCTCATGTGAAGAGTTGACTCATTGGAAAAGATGCTGGGAGGGACTGGGGGCAGGAGGAGAAGGGGATGACCGAGGATGAGATGGCTGGATGGCATCACGGACTTGATGGACGTGAGTCTGAGTGAACTCTGGGAGTTGGTGATGGACAGGGAGGCCTGGCGTGCTGCGATTCATGGGGTCGCAGAGTTGGACAAGACTGAGCGACTGAAATAAACTGAACTGAACATATGGCAAAAAAATTGAGAGGCCTCTAGGACCTGGGTATAGTCCCTAACTGACATCCTGCAAAGACTCAGGGTACCCTTCCATCACATAACTACAAGGAAATGAATTCTGCCAATACCCTGATCACACTTGGAAGCAGACATCTCCCCTAGATACAAATGCAGTCCGGCTGATACCTTGATCACAGCCGTGTGCAATCCCATGCTTTATAAGCGGTCCCTGGGCTTCTGGTCCATGGAAACTGTGAGATGACAAATGGCTGTGCTGCTTCGGCTGCCATATTTGTAGCCATCGTTATAGCAGCTGTGGGAAATGATACATTGTCATCAACCTTGTTTCTGTTCTACATCCTTTATCTTATTTCATCACCTCAGTTCAGTTCAGTCGCTCTGTCATGTCTGACTTTTTGCGACCCCATGAATTACAGCACGCCAGGCCTCCCTGTCCATCACCAACTCCCGGAGTTCACTCAGACTCATGTCCATCAAGTCCGTGATGCCATCCAGCCATCTCATCCTCGGTCGTCCCCTTCTCCTCCTGCCCCTAATCCCTCCCAGCATCGGAGTCTTTTCCAATGAGTCAACTCTTCGCATGAGGTGGCCAAAGGACTGGAGTTTCAGCTTCAGCATCAGTCCTTCTAATGAACACCCAGGACTGATCTCCTTTAGGATGGAAGGGTTGTATCTCCTTGCAGTCCAAGGGACTCTCAAGAGTCTTCTCCAACACCACAGTTCAAAAGCATCAATTCTTTGGCGCTCAGCCTTCTTCACAGTCCAACTCTCACATCCATACATGACCACAGGAAAAACCATAGCTAGGAACTCTGGTAGGTAGGCAGGAAATAAAGTTTTAAAGTGTTTGCACTTGTCTTAAGAAAAAAGTCACACAAGTTTTCAGGGTGCTGCCCATGAATTGAGGAAAATCTGCCTTGATCGCCTCCATCTAATCTCTGAATAATCATGTGTAAATTATGAGTCAACCATCTTTAAAATGACTCGACACAAATCATGCCGAGTGGGATGTTAGCAGATGCTGCAGTGCCTTGCACATCTCCCACCCCCTACCCCAGCTCACCATGCCTGTTCACCTGACCACTTCATGCTGCCAGCACCCGTGACTCTCTGTGCTAGCAAATACTCAGTGTACACTTGGCTTGGGGTGGCTCTGGGGAAATGATGTCTCTGGGAGCATCCCTTGGCCAATGGTGATGGAGTTGGCGATGCTGATGGAGTCAGAAGAGACGCTCCCAGCCTCCTCGCTCCTCAGGCGTAGCTGTTCTCAGGAGTGCTCTACATCATTCCTCATGAGTCCGCAGTGGGGCTGAGAGCCAGGTGCCCACAGTGACAACCTCCTCAACGCACCCTGCAATGGTTTCTTTCCCTTTCTTGTCTCACTTCCCAGCTCCTCTCCAAATAAATGATTTGAACTCATTCCTTTTCGAGGGATCTACTTCTGTGTGAAGTCAACCAAGGAGGCAGGGGCACTTCACATTGGACAGATATTTGGTAGAAACCCAACAGAGAGGGACAAAAACAAGCACGTAGATTGTCTTGAAGAATACCTTAAGAATGTTCTAGGAAAAGTGAATGGAAAGGAGAAATGGCTGATTCTATTTGTCAAACTCAGTAATTACCAGCCAAGCTCTGATGAGTATTTTGACCCCCAAATACTTTCACAGTGCGTACTTTCACAGGGGAGGCAGTGTGCTGGGTGGTGGACACTGATTTTCCTTGCTGAATGGATGCTGCCCCTGCTGTGAAATCACATGCCCACATTCTGGTTACACATCAGTCTTTTAAGTTTGGTTAGTGTGAGTCAGTTTCAAAAGTCCTGTCAGCTCTAACAGCAGGCACTGAGCACTAGGCTCATTGTGGTGATCATTTCACAAAGTGCACAAATATCAGACCATTGGGTTGTAAACCTGAAGCTAATGTAATGTGGTATGTCAGTTACATCTCCATTTTCAAAAAAGAATCAGACAACTTTTGGCCAATAAAGGATACGTATATATTAAAAGATCAAGAGTCATGGTTTAGACAGCCAAATTGGTAGCGTGGCCCTTTGAATATCTTTCCTAAGAATCACTTTCTTCCTCGGTTTTTGAAAGTTGAGACAGAGACAGTAGTGAGTTCAGTGTCACCTCCAGGGTGGCCCCCGCACTTGGACATTCTGGACTCCTGTCTATGGCAGGCCCCGGTGTTGTGGGCAAGGATGACAGTCATGCGATGGACATTCATCAGTGCCACGGGGGCTTTTCTCAGGGGGGACTTACTCCGTGACCTTGTGGGTAGTGTCGAGGCACAGGCAGGGGGCCGCTGGCTACACCCGAGGTGTGGCCCAGTCAAGAGCTGACCCTGTCTATAAAGTGTGGAGGGGGTAGGTTGCCTCGAGGAGGCTGTCTTGGCTCCAAGCTGGTGTCTTTAGGAGATTCCTCTGGAGCTCCAAAGTGCATGTATTCAACATACACCTAGATCTCTAAGCCCACAGCTGTGAATACCTGTCAGGAGTTCACTGGACTCTTCAGGATCATGGCATTCTCATGCCTGTACAGGTCTTCACACCTTCATATACACCTTCTTTTAGTTCTTCCAGGAACCCTGTGATGGGAAGGATCAGAGTACCATAATTATAGATGAGACGAGCACCTGGTCTCACATAGTTCACCTCTCTCAAGGCTGCTCTGCTCATATGTAGCAGAAACACAAGGAAGACCTGCCCCTCTGAAACCAACCTGGAAGGCAACTTTGAGTCAAACCTAATGTAGAAAAAGAACCTGAAAAAGAATGTATACAAGTGTATATAAAACTGATTTACTTTGTTGTACATCTGAAACTAACGCATCACTGTAAATCAATTTTTTAAAAAATTAGGAACATCCACACATTGTGATATTTACCCTCCAGGAAACTGAAATGAAAATTAACTCAAAAGCCACTATGAATTTTTTTTAAAAAGCATGTCACTGCCCTTTGAGAATCACAGAACCTTTGTCTAAATCAGACTTTCTACTCACATCATGTTCTTCAAAGCAGTACACCTGCCTCATCAAATGCAATATTCAACCAAATGTGTTTGGAAGTCCAGTTCAAAATGGAAACATTAAAGTTTCACATAAGTAAAATAATGATTTACATCTAAATCTTGCAATTTAGTATCACTTGGATAATGTTTTTATGCACAAGATACTTTATGTGGATTATTGCATTTCATCATCACCACTGTCCCCAGAGGTGTTTTACCTCATTTTTAAGGTGGGAAAAGAGGCTCAGAGAGTTTAAATGACTTGTCCAGAGTCACACAGCCAGAACACTGATGGAGGGGGATTTGAAATTCTCCTGACAGCCATTTTTTCTCTTCTGCACATCCCCTTGATACTTAAAAATTCCCTCGAGAAAGTCTACATTTTTCTTGTATCATTTTTATTCTTTGCTCCCTCCCACCTAGACCATAAATGTTTAGCATTAAACTCTCAGTTCATGTTACCAAGTACCTCTTGAAATTTTATGTGAATTGTCCCAGTGGATTGCAGACAAAGAAGGGTTGAGGCTGGACTTCGTCCAGCCTTCTTTTACCCACTAAATATCTCATTACCATTGACCAGTCGGATGTCAGCATGTCACACATTATTCTGAGAGCAGAGCAAGAGCCCCTCAGGTCAGGAGATAATCAAGAAACAGTGTTATGAGAGTTGACATCTTATGAATAATTATTTTAAAAATCTGTTCCTTTCTGTCCCTTCAACTCCAGACGGGCAAGTTGGTTCTATCAAGTTGCTCAGTCAAACCGTGATGAGAACATCACTTAAACAAGGTGCTAGTTGTCCTTATTTATTTATTTTTGAAACTAAGTTTTTAAGAGGTAAGTTTACTCAAAGTTTTTATTGTGAGAGTGTGCAGTCAAAAGGCCAGCAACTCTGGGTGTAAGACAAGCAGCCCCTGGACTCCCCAGCATCTCTGGAAGATGCGGGCCCCTGTATTCCTCCTGCATCACAGAATCTGTGGGTACCACATTTCTGTTTCCCAGATGGCCGATGATAGGAAGTTACTATAGAAGTGAACAGAATACAGTTTTAAGGTCACCATAATATTTTGGGTGCATGTGTGCTAAATCACTTCAGTCATATCCAACTCTTTGTGACCCTATGGACTGTAGCCCACCAGACTCCTCTGTCCATGGAACTCTCCAGGCAAGAATACTGCAGTGGGTTGCCCTTCCCTCCTCCAGGGGATCTAACCTGTGTCTCATCTCTCGTGTCTCCTCCACTGGCAGGAAGGTTCTTTACCACTAGCACCACCTGGAAAGCCAAATTTTGTGGGATACCTAGCTATATTTTGAGATGGAAGAGTTTGAGAGTGAGGCTGGACAACAACTTCCACAAATAGCATCTGAGCTGCAGATGTGGGCTCATGCCGAGTGAGTGGTCCCAAGGGAGGAGGTGGGGGCATGTCCTACTGTCCTTGGGGGCTGCTGAGGCTCTCCCCAAACCAGGGACCCAGCATCGTCACTCAGCATCCTCCTCCAGCCTCTGTTTCCCCTTCTGTCCTGTGTGCGGTTGCTTGATCTACGTGATGTGGAAGTGAGGGAGCAGAAGATATGGAAACCCTCTCCCTGAAGAGCCAAGTGAGCCCCAGCCACCGTTGGTGGTGAGCGATGTGGGGAGCAGAAGGGCTGCGGCCTGGCCTTGGGGCCTGTAAGCCAGTACGTGTCCTCTGCATCGTTGCAGACCGGTGCATTTATGGGATGGACTTTCTTGGAAAAAAATCGGAGAGAAGAAATTTCTTGGCCTAGAGTGACCCGCTGTCTTGGTTTACCTGTGACTGAGGGGGTTCCTTGGCTACGAGACAAATCTCAAGCAAACCAGAACAAAATAGTCACTGGTGCTAGGCCCACGTTTCTTATCCCCACAGTGTTCAACCCTGGCTGCAGAATAGAATTCCTGGGAGAGCTTAAAAAGGCCGATTCCTGTGTGTCACCCAGACCATTGAATCTGAATCTCTGGGTCTATATATATAATTTTTTTTAATTTCTGAAAGTTATTTTGATGTTTAGTAAAGATTGGGAAAACCAGCCTTAATGACTTTCTTTCCTCAACAGACCCCATGAAAAGGGATAAGCTCACATGATTGTCCACAACAAAGATGGGAAAAGTGGTTCAACAGAGTCTTTGCCAAAGGCACAGTAGAGAAGGTAGGTTTCCTAAGGATGTAACAGCTGGAGCAAGGCCTCAATTGACTAAACCAACCCACTGTAGTGCTGGGGAGACTCTGAGGACCACCATGCTGGCTGCAGCCCCAGGACTTGTGGGGACACAGATGCTGCTCTGGAAAACCTTCCCTACCTTGGCATCCAGCTCTAGCCATCACAAGGAGGAGGCAGAACACAGGCAGAATGTTATGGTGAAAAGAAATCTCTGTGGGGTGGTGAGGGTCTTTAAAGTACTGGACAAAAGAAGTACCTTCTGAGAGTTTAGAGGAGCTTGACTGTTTTTTAAAAGAATTAAAGATTTTGGAAAGCCTCAAGTTAAAATCTTATAAGAAGAATGATTACTTGTTTTAATTTTTAGTTTAATTTTTATTTTATATTGGATAGGTGGCGCTAGAGTTAAAGGACCCACCTGCCAATGTAGGAGACATAAAAGACGTGGGTTCAGTCCCTGGGTTGGGAAGATCCCCTGGAGGAGGGCATGGCAACCCACTCCAGTATTCTTGCCTGGAGACCCCCATGGACAGAGGAACTTGGTAGGCTACAGTCCCTAGGGTCTCAAAGAGTTGGACATGACTGAAGGGACTTAGTGTGCACACAGCATTGATTTATTATAATGTTGTGCTAATTTCAGGGTTCAGCAAAGAGATCCAGTTATACATATATACGTATTCGTTCTTTTTCTGATTCTTTTCCCATTTAGTTTATTACAGAACATTGAGTAGATTTCCCTGTACTATACAGTAGGTCCTTATTGAAGGAATCATTTCTGAATTAAGCTTCACATGAGAGAGAGACGATCATTTAATGACTATGAGTTCTGACTTGCCTTGTTTTTTTCTGATCCTGTGGACTTCTGTCCCATCAGCTGTCCTGTGAGAACAGACTAAAGTTGTACTTTTGTGAGAGTGGAAAGTTGAGCATAACTTCTACCTATGTATTTAAAAACTGCACATCAGTGTTAACTGGTGCCTAGTTTATGACATGATTTGCCCACAGGCAGTTACAGTAACCAGAAATCCAAAGTAGATTTGAACAATCTGTATATTGCTACTTTTTAAGATCATTTTTAAAATTTTACAAATAACTGTTGATTACAGTTTTGAGCAACAGTGAAAAAATCTGCTATTCCCCAACAATTATTTTCATCTTTGTGTTTCTACATCCATCTTCATTTCAGATGAGAGTACAGTAAGTCCCCTACATACAAACCTTCAAGTTACAAGCTTTCAAACATACCAACATGTGTTTGTATGTCCAATCATGTAAGGTGGCGTACACTCTCGTGTTTGTGTATCCTCTATAAGTAGTTGTGCTTTTGTGTACTTTACTGTACCGTACTGTATAGAGAACATGTGTTAGTTCATGCATGCATGCCCAATCACGTTTGATTCTTTGCAACCCCATAGACTGTATCCCACCAGTCTCCTCTGTCCATGGGATTTTGCAGGCAAGAATACTGGAACTGGGTGGCCATTTCCTTCTCCAGGGGCTCTTCCTGATCCAGGGATCGAATGTCTCCTGCATCCCCCACATTGACAGGTGGATTCTTCACCAATCAGCCACCTGGGAAACCCAGAGTATAGTATCTTTATTTTAAGCCCAGGATGTCCTGAAGCAAGAGTAAAAGCAGCAATGATGTAGTAGTACTATTGTACTTTTCAAGGTGCTGTACTGTAAGATTAAAAATGTCAGTTCAGAAAGACATTAAAAGACATAAAAATGTCAAATGACATTAAAAATGTCTTTTGTGCTTGTTTTTTGGGCATTATTTGTGTGGAAAATCTTATAAACCTATTACATTATGGTACTATGTGGCCGATTGTGTTAGTTGGGTATCTAGGCTAACTTTGGACTTATGAATAAATTGGACTTATGAACGTGCTCTCAGAATGGAACTGAGTTCGGATGTAGGGGACTCACTGTATCAATAAGACAATAAGAAGAAATCAGAATGTGATACTTATTATATCTCTCTGGAGCAGGATGACTTTGTAAGCTTTGAAGCGAGAGGAAAAATTACAAAGAAGAATAATGACCAATTTGGTTATGTAACATTTGAATCTCTCTGAACGTGGTCTGACTATGTGTGTCAGACGTGGTCGAGGGGCCCTTAGACTCTCAACCCCTTTCTGATCACATGCCTTCCTGTGCTTCAGAGGTCAAAGGGTAAACCATGATGTTCTTTAGGTCCCTTTGCGGGCGGTATATTCAAATTAGATTCACTCATTAATGCATTCCTGTGGGAATTTGCAGGCAGACGTGCATTTGACTACTTGTTTTGTTATGTTTTTAGCCATGAGTCTTCTGAAGCAACATCTGTGTCTATCCCCCAGCTTTGTGGTTGTTAGGAAACATTTGTGTTGAGAGGGTGATGGCTTCCAGATTCTTGGGTCACAGCTGCAGTCGCGCATTCTCCCTGATGGTAGCAGATGTCCCAGAAACCTTCAAGGACCAGTTCTGGGGCCCAGGCTGGAGGCGATCTGTACAGAACTTCCAGATTGAGACAGAGAAAGCTGGTTTGTGGTGGGAAAGAAAAGTGAGCAAAGGAGCAGGGTTCTCATCACAAGGAAGAGAATGTTTCCTTTTCCTGTTGTTTTGTATCTGGAGTAGATGGTGGGCATTCACTAAACTTATTGTGAGAATCATTTCATGATGTACACTGTCAAAGCATAGGCTGCACACCTTAAACTTATGCAATGCTGTGTGTCCATTACATCTCTGCAACACCGGAAGGAAAAAAAAAAAAAGATGCTAGAGGATTTCCTGTGATTCGGGCGCTTTGTTGCCGGCCTTTGACCTGTGGTGAGCTGGAGGATTTGGGACA
The DNA here is from genome assembly GCA_006410635.1 of Cephalophus harveyi. Classification (NCBI taxonomy): domain Eukaryota; kingdom Metazoa; phylum Chordata; class Mammalia; order Artiodactyla; family Bovidae; genus Cephalophus; species Cephalophus harveyi. The sequence goes on from SJYT01060745.1 coordinate 235,957, forward strand.
GTATTTGTCCAGGACAAAGGCATCTGGAATCAGAAAGACTGAGTTCAGGCAGCATCCTGACTTGGATGGGTGTCTATGTCTCATTTTACTGATCATTAAAATGACGTGTTCCAGCTCCATCCTGCAATTCTCTGTTGACAGAGAGCTGCTCAAAAGGGAGCATAAAAATGCAAAGCCCGAGCAGAAGAGGAAGGAGAGGTTTTGTGCTGTGGTGGCTGAGGTGCCCTCAGACTGTAAGTTGGTGTGAAATCCTGGGTGAGGGGGAGCAGAGACCAGCCTGGCTCCGCTCACACCAACAAACACGCGATAGCCAGGGGCTGCGTCACCCTGGTTAAATACCAGGGGAACTAAAGGCCAGGGCCGGCAGCTGTGAAGAAATGTCACCGGGATGGTGTCTGACGGCCCATCGTGAGGGAAGGGCATCAGCTCCTCAGGGAAGGTCAGCTCATTTCCAATGGTTCAACTGTGGGGTTTAGCTGGAGGCACGCGCAGACACACAGGTGCCGGGAAACGTCTGCTCCTTGCAGTGTGCACCAGGACAGGCGCGTCCACGCTGTCAGCTGAAGGGCAGCGTGGACCCCTGGGTCACGCCACGGCGGGGAGGAGCAGCAAGGCTGGGCGAGGGCTCCGGGGGGCAGAGGAGGTAGTCTGCGTTAGGACTTCTTTTCCTTCTTCTTCTTGCTTTTCCCAAGAGAGGACTGAGTCTCCTGTGACTCTGCCTACCACTATCATTATAAACTTTGCTTGAAAGAGAGAGAGTGAGCTGACCCCTGGGAGTTGGATTCCTGGGAAGGAGAGTCTGTGAGTTGTCTAAGGTGGGGACAGCCAGGTGGGCTCAGGGCTGCGTGATTCTCTTCAACCAAAGATGCTCTCTTCTCGCTGTTTCTTAGATCAAGCTTCAGTCTGAGATGTTAAGAAATGATTCCATGGTTCAAAATAAACCAATAAGGGGCTTCCCTGGTGGTTCAGTGGTTAAGAATCCACCTTGCAATGCAAGGGATGCAGGTTTGATCCCGGATGAGGGAACTAAGATCCCGCATGCCTCAGGGCTCCTAATCCCAGACGTCACAGCTACTGAAGCTTGTGTGCTCCAGAGCTCTTGCTCTGCAACAGAAAGAAGCCCAAGGGCCTCACCAAAGGCCCAGCACAGCCAAAATGAAAGAAGCCAATAAGCAAAATTAAGACCACCAAATCAGAAAAACTTCTGACTGACTTTCTCACTCTCATACAAATTCCCTAAAGATTTTGTTAAAATGCAGATTCTGAGTCAGCAGTTCTGGAACAAGGCTTGAGATTCTACTTTTCCAACAAACTCCTTGATGATGTCTAGGCTGCTGACCTACGGACCACACTTCGAGAAGCAAAATACTGGATGGATTTCTAGATGAACATCTCCTGGCACTAATATCATTATTAGGATCATGTCTGCTCTTGTGTTTGCTTTTGTTGTTGAGTTTTGAGTATGTTTTGTTTTTGCTAAGTTCAAAACAGCATTTTTGAGACAATTATGTATTATTCAATTCACCCTTTTAAAGTGCACAATTCAGTGGTTTTAGTATATTCACAGAATTGGGGACCACCACCACTATCTAACCTTAGAACATTTCTGTTACCCCAAAAAGGAACTCATAAGGATTAATTTTATGTGTCAGCATCCCTAGGCCTTGGAATGCCCAGATATTTGGTCAAACATTATTCTGAGTGTTTCTGTGAGGGTGTTTTTGGATGAGATAAACATTTCAATTGGCCATCTGAATAAAGGAGATCGTTTTCTCTAATGTGAGTTAGTTTCATCAAATCAGTGGAAGGCCTCAAAATGAAATATCAGCTTTTCCTGCATCTTCACCCTGCATCCTTCAGACTGGACCACGATGGGCTCTCCTAGGTCCCCAGCTGCCAACTGCGGACTTGGGGCTTGTCAACCTCCATAATCATGTGAACCAATTCTTTATAATAAAGACTCAACCCAATTTTAGGTCTCCACGGTGACCCAGGCAGAGGAACAGGCGTTATTGATAGCTGTATTTGCAGCGCCGAGAGTAGGCCTGGAATTTACTAAGTATTAAGTGGATAGTTGTTCAAAGAATACATGAAATAAAGTAGCTGTACAGCATAGAGGTAGTAGAGAGCAAGTTCAAGGGTGGACTCAGGCAGAGGAGCCCAGGAGGTTTTAGTGTGTGCAGGGAGAGGGGGATTGCTATTAAGCATGGGTAGGAAGCATGACCACGTGACTTTCCAGTAAACACATACACCCACTGTTCATCTCATCCATTACCTGGGCCAGGTTTTAGAGCAACTGGCTTTACTTCAGAGCTGTTCCAAGATCAAGCTGATTTATGCATCTTATGTTATTCATTAAAATTTTTTTTTAAAAAGAAAAGAAGAAAAAAATTCTACTTGATCAATTTAATTACTTTTCTTTTTCTTCCCTCCCTCATTCCCCTTCCCATTCCACCTCTTTTCCAAGTTGTTTTAATTGCAGGATGTTACTGGTAATGAATCTCAGGATAAGGCAAACTTAATTTGTTTTCTCCTAAGTGTTTGAGTTCAAAATTCCTGTATCTAAAGAAATAGAGTTAGAGTTATTATAAAGAAAATCTATCTTTAAAAAAAAAGCATTGATCATGGGAGTCTATTTCAGCTTGAAGGACCTGCCACAATGGTCTTCAGTTCAGTTCAGTTCAGTCGCTCAGTCGTGCCTGACTCTTTGCAACCCCATGAAATGCAGCATGCCAGGCCTCCCTGTCCATCACCAACTCCCAGAGTTCACTCAGACTCACGTCCATTGAGTCGGTGATACCATCCAGCCATCTCATCCTCTGTCATCCCCTTCTCCTCCTGCCCCCAATCCCTCCCAACATCAGAGTCTTTTCCAATGAGTCAACTCTTCTCATGAGGTGGCCAGAGTACTGGAGTTTCAGCTTCAGCATCATTCCTTCCAAAGAAATCTCAGGGTTGATCTCCTTCAGAGTGGACTGGTTGGATCTCCTTGCAGTCCAGGGG